>ML786225.1:405192-431114 GCA_009831015.1 Picea engelmannii | reverse complement strand
GATGAGCACACCCGAGCTAGTTGAGCTTAAATTACAACTAAATGAAATGATGGAAAAAGGCTATATCCGGCCCAATGTGTCTCCATGGGGAGCACCAGTCCTGTTTGTGAAGAAGAAAGATGGTACCCTCCGATTGTGCATAGATTATATACAACTCAATAAGGTAACCATAAAGAACAAGTACCCCTTACCCATGATCGGTGACTTGTTCGATCAATTCGGAGGTTCTTCCATCTTCTCAAAGGTTGACTTGAGATCTGGATACCATCAAGTCCGAATCAAGGATGAAGACATCCACAAAACAACCTTCAGGATGAGATATGGTCACTACGAGTTTGTGGTAGTACCATTTGGATTAACCAATGCCCCTACCACTTTTATGTGCTTGATGAATAATGTGATCAACAAATTCCTGAACAAATTTGTACTGGTTTTTATTGATGATATCTTAATCTACTCCAAGAATAGAGAGAAACATGAGGAATATCTTAGACTTGTGCTTCAAGTGCTAAGAGAACATCAACTCTATGCCAAATTTAGCAAGTGTGATTTTTTCCAGAAGCAAATAAATTACTTCGACCATGTCATATATGAAGAAGGGGTAGCAATAGACCCTGACAAGATCAGGTCTATCATGGAATGGCCTACCCCAAAGGACGTTTCAGATATCATATCCTTTATGTGCTTAGCAGGATACTATAGGATATTTATAAAAGGATTCTCTAAAATTGGTTGTCCAATCACTACCCTCCAGAAGAAGGGAGCTAAATTCATGTGGACACAAGAATGTGAAGAAAGATTTCAATCCCTGAAATACCTTTTGACCCACACACCCGTGCTGAAGATCGCCGATCCCGAAAATGACTTCCTCGTGTGCACATATGCTTGCAAGGAAGGGCTCAAAGGAGTCCTTATGAAGAAGGAAGCATAGTCTGCTATGAATACTGAAAATTGAATGAGCACGAAGTCAACTATGTGAACCATGATCTAGAGTTGGCCGCCATAGTGCACACCTTGAAAATGTGGAGGCATTACCTCCTAGGTAGGAAATTTTCATTTATGACAAACCACTGTGGATTGTGACACCTGTTTGACCAACCAAAACTCAATGCTAGACAAGCTAAGTGGATGGCCCTCCTTAGCGAATTTGATTTTGAAATCAAACATATCAAAGGAAAGGAAAATAAGGTGGTCGATGCCCTTAGCAGAAGTATGAAAAAAATTCACCTGGAAGTGGTGAGCACCTGCAAGACAAATGTCAAGGAAAGAGTTAGGAATGCACAAGAAACAGATACATTCTTCCAGACCGTGATCTCGTACTTGGAGCAAGAACCCTCAGGGCTAAAGTATGAAGGCTACCAGATGCTAGATGGATGTATACTAACTTACAGAAACAAATTGCATATTCCAGATTGTGACGACTTGAAGAGGTTCATAATGGATGAACTACATAAAAGACCATATATTGGTCACCCAAGATACCAGAATATGATCACGACCACCAGGGAACAATTCTATTTCCTTGGATTGAAGAAAGACATGGCTGAGTATTTAGCCAAATGTATAGAATGCCAACAAGTTAAAGTAGAACATCGACACCTAGCAGGATTATTACAACCTCTACCAATCTTGGAATGGAAATGGGAAACTTCCTCCATGGATTTCATCATTGGATTACCAACATTGACTAGAAAGAATGACACCATCATGGTAGTGGTGGAGAAATTAAGCAAGTCTGCTCACTTTATTCCCATCAAATCGACTTGCAAGGCAATAGATATTGCCAACATATTCATGAAAGAGATATTCAAACTACACGACATGCCTATGGAAATCGTGTCTGACAGAGACACAACATTTACTTCAAACTTTTGGAAATCTTTGATGGTTGGTCTGGAGACCAAATTGTTGTTTAGCACAACTTATCATCCTCAAACCGATGGACAGAAAAAAAGAGTGAACCAAATATTAGAAGACATGCTAAGGATGCATGTAATGCATCAACCTAAAAGGTGGGAAGATTACCTGCCACTGGTGGAATTTGCCTACAACAATGGCTAACAAGAATCACTGAAGATGAGCCCTTTCGAAGTACTCTATGGTAGGCCATGCAACACTCYAKTCAGTTGGAGTAATCCTGTAAAGAAAATTACTATTGGACCCRACATGTTGAAAGAAATGGAACAATGATTCAGATAAAGMAAAATCTAAAAATCGCTCAGAACATACATAAAAGTTATGACGACAGAAARAGAACCCCCAAAGAATTCAAGACGAGAGATCACGACTATCTCAGAGTTAGGCCCATAAAGAGTTCCCTGAGGATGGGAGCTTGTGTCAAGTTGTCACCTCGGTATTTTGGACCCTTTGAAGTTCTAAATAGAGTGGGACCTRTAGCCTATAGACTAGCACTCCCTCCCACAGTAAAAGCACATAATGTTTTCCATGTTTCATTGTTGAAGAAATATGTACATGATTCTAATCATATAATTGACTGGTCTGTGATCCAGGTGGAACCGGAGGGAGAATTCCTGCCAGAACCTCAATGCATACTAGACAGGAAGGAAACCCCACTCAGGAACATAACCATTACACAGGTCAAGGTGCAATGGAAACACTTTGGCCCAAATGAGGCTACGTGGGAAATGGAAGATGCCATGAAACGTGCTTATCCAATTTTGTTTACTTCTGTACATACACGTCATGTTGATAGATAGAACATCGAGGATGATGTTCCTTTAAGGGGGAAAGAATTGTAACACACTGTTTCCCCCAGTCTGTAAATATAACTATATTGGCCAGGGAACTATGGAAAACTCAAAGCTGTGAACGTTTGATTTGATGAACCTTTGTATAAAAGGTCGATGAATGTAAATTTGTTGTGAATATGTGTTGCATGACTACTGGAAAGGGGATGTGCTAAAATAGACCACGATTGCTAATATAAAGGTGGTGGAAGGGACCCAGAGCGGTTGCGTTAACTTCCACCAAACCAGTACCTTACTGGTTTTTACTTTCTCAAGACCAAAACAACTCTCTGACCCATGAATGAATTTTCGTCGGGATAGTAGGTAGGGAGGCTCCTCAAGAGTTAATGAGGGGATGGGGTGGACCGCCCATCCGTAAAGCTCTCAGACCTGACCACAGACGGAAAAATTCGCGCCACACATAATCTTGCAGAGGGATGCAAGAAAGAAAGTGTGGGTGTCGGCAGAGGGAAAGAAGAGGAGATTGCAGAGGAGAGCCTGAGCTCCTGGATCAAGACAAGAGAAGGAGAGTAACCTTCGTCCTCGTGTATTTTCTATATCGGGAGAAGGAGAGTAACCTTCATCCCTAACTTCCATTGAGATGGAAGTAAGAGATTGAATCTCAGAGCATCGTGGTCTAAGCTTGGGGGTGACCAGTGATAAATCCGTTGGGAGTGACTGAGCCTATGGTTGGGTGGAAACGAGCACCCCTCTCAGCAGTCACATCACGCCTTGTGGTTCTGATAAGTGTTTTATGCCTTGTATTTTGAATTGAATATCATGGATACGTGCTCATGTTTATACGCCCATAAATGGTTTATGTATGTTATGATTTCCTAGTATTTTAGATTGGAAATAATGAATTCAAGTGTATACTTATATGCCACGGTTGGTTTCTATATAAACTGAGTAAGTCCGGAGCATGAGTCCGTTCCATTGAGAATCATCACATCTGCATGATTCTCGTGATGTTCTGGTTTAATCCCCCAAAATCACCTTCCCCATGGAATTGCATCATGTCTCAGAGTCGGAGTAAGCTCCTTGGTATGGCTACCGCTACGGTAAACCCACGAGGTTACCCTACCCCAATGTCATAGCTCATAACTCGGTGAGTTAGGAAGGCACTTCATTCAGGTCAGTAGCCTAGGGAATTTGAAAAGTACCCAAGCCCTTATCCAAAAACCCGACTAATATTAGGGATAATTTCCCAAGAACCATCTAAAGTTTCATGTGACCCAGGTATGGAAACCCTGTGCAAGAAGGGTTAGCTCACGAAGGTTTCGGAGTTGAGGGAGTCTGAAGCTACGAGAGATGGAATTTCGTGACCCAAGTTCAGAAAGGATAGCGAGTCCAATTATCAAAAGGGAGTATCTTTTCGTTTGGTAGATGAATGGATGAGATCCTTTCAGAAGTATCCCAAGTCTGTCAGGACCAATGGATCTAGAGGAGGAGCATAAGAGTTAACACCTCTACCCTTTCAGTCTTTGCAAGTAGCGATGGAATCGGGACCGTAGATCCCAAGATCCATCAAGAGCTACCTTGACTGTCGATCTTAACCCTTGTGTAAGCAGGAGAGTGGACTTGTCAAAGTCCTGAAAGTCCCGAAGTGATCGAAACCGTCCACCAGAAGAGGACACGTGGCGAAGGATCAACGTTTCGTTGACTCGCTGCTGAAGGAAGTCAATGGGTAGAGTTTTTTGAACTCGCGAGACCTGAACTAATGATTTGATCTGAACTGTCAGATCATAGGAGGGCCATGATTGTTGATCTAGGCGCGTGGATATCGAGAGTTCGGGGTTTGGGCTTTAGAAAGATAGGCGTTGGTTGTGTTCTAAATTTACGAAACGCAAAGTCACAACGATTTCAGAAGATTAAGCCCCCGGTCATGATGAATGGTCATGTGGATGGAAGATTAAGGGAGGAACTATCGAAGACTGGGATTTGGGGAAACAAGAGTCAGGATTGACTTGCTTGCAGAAGTCCCGAAATGCGAAGCGCCTTTTTACAGGCACGCAGTCACAACGTGTGGTCGCATAGGTGAAGCTCGCGCCTTGGGCATGTTCGCATTGATGGGGTTTCAATAGGGCCCGTAGATCAGATATCAGGATTTCAATAGGAAATTCGAAGAGCTAATCCAACTCTTGAATGAGAAATTTTATTTAGTTCTCGCTCAAAGCATAGGGGTGTTACAACGTCATCTTGATGATGTCATGCTGACGTCAACATTGAATTTTTTTGCCTGTTGACCTATTGACTTTTTACATGTTTGGGAAAACGGCCAGAGTGCGATAACTCTCGCATACAACGTCTGTTTGAGAAAGTAAATATATGGTTGGAATCAACGCAACGAGCTAATCACATGGAATTGGTTTCATCCGATTATGAGAACTTTCATTTTTGAGCCTTTTCTGGACCTGGGAAGCCTCCTGGATCCGAATTTAGATCAGGAGTATAAGCTTGTGAAATGCTATCCACTATTTTACAACCTTCAAGTCTCAAATGCCGCAAAGTTGACTTTTCATTTCTACTTTTGGTAAATGGAAATCAAATGTTGTTATATGCATCTTTTCTATAGGACAACTCTAACCTAGGAAGGATCCAATCATTCTATAGTATAAGTCATCCAAGCATGTAATTCCTTTGGCTCTTCAAGCTAATTCTTTGAAACCCCTTCACTCTTTAGGACTGAATTTATAATGCTTAAAAGTAAAGGATTACTACGTCATAAAATACATCCTACATGACATAAATCTTTCTAAAGAACAATTGAATACTATAGTAAATAAAGTTATTCTACAACACACCAAGCACCATAACAATTCCTCCTAATAATTGCAAGGTCATGGTCTGCTAGTGAAGGAGTTTAACAAGATGAAATCAACATTATAACTACTACACTAAAAACATGAACGATTTCTTAACCACTTAAGAACGTGAGATGTTAGTTTGAGGAATTATGAACCACATTATAATTGAAATAAAAATGCAAATGAAAACATACACAAGAAGGTGCATTCACCAACAATCTATTGTGGTCCTTGGATCGAAGAGTATCAATGAACCCTTGTGAAAGATCTTAGATCAACCGAGATAAACTCAAAATATAAGTAATTTAATTTATTATAAATGATTCTAGATTGCAATCTTTAGTTTGCAATGTCTATTCTACTAACCCTCATTGTATGCATTTAGAATCTACCTTAATTCAACTTACATATGAGAATATTTATAATGGAGAGGTCTTGGATCCCTCAAAACTACTAGGGAATTCCATGCTCAACGCAACTAGTCTCACTCCCAAAATTTCCAACTTCCCCACATTGCAGTTCTAACATTTTGGTGGGTTGTTGATGAAACTGATTTTGGGGCACACCATCCTTTTCTATCGATTGAGTAATTGGCCTACTGTAAAGGGTTTGTAGGGCCAAATCTCCCCTTGATCAATGAACTTGATGGTCCATTGTGGATTGTAGGTCAATATTCCATCTTGCTTTAGTTGGAGAATTGTTACAAGCATGCATTCACAATCTCACTGCCTTCTTGGTTGGGTTGCAAAAGTGGGTCAAACCTACATTCCCTAGTCTTATGATGAAAACATACCACTTGTATTATAGGTATTTCACTAACTTGATGAACATATAAATGCTATAGGATAGAAGGGATTTTGTAGCCCACTAACCCCCTTTCAATTTCTGACTTGGATAGGTTTTGGTGAAAGATGCTCAGTGTTGATGAAGCAATTAGATAACAATTTTACCACAATAATACTTCATAGCAATAGAGAACATCATTCATCAATCATTAGTAGATCTATTACTATCAACCATTCATCAACATACAAGAAAAATCAGACCTTTTCAACACAAAACTCATAAAAGATTTCCAAAATAACCATTGCAAATAGTTAATCAACAAACTTTTTAATGGCTACAAAACTAGTTAGTGTGATAGGTATCAAGATAAAAAGTGGGAAAGGTTTGTGGGAGCAAAATGGCCATAAACTATGAGAAAAATAAGTCAATTCTAGGGCTCATCACTTGTGTAAGAGGAGATTAGATTGAAATTCCATTTCTATCAACAAAAGGAAGTAGAAGAAGTAGCTTTCGTTGGAAGGACGAAGAAGTGAAGCAAGAAAAGGGATAAGAAGGGAAAGAAAGAAGTTGCAAGCCAAGGAAAGAAAGATTCCAGTCAGGTGAAATGTTTTCATTATCACTACTCAGGACATGATGCTAGGGAATGTCCAAGAGAAGAAGAAGAAAGGGAAGGCCAAACAAGTTACAACTAGTTTTGGAGGAGGCCAACTACATGGTGGCCTTTACATGTTTCTTTTAGATCCTACAACACTTTTACATTCCAATAGGAAATTATATGAGAATTATAGTCTTGAAGAGGCATATGTATAGCATGTGTGGTGGGATTCCATGGAGATAGGTGGTGGGATTCACAAGAGCATGTAGGAATTCCCTAGCTTATACTTAAACTATCAACTAGGGGAGTGTAAGATTGTGAAATGCTATCCACTATTTATGCAACCTCCAAGGCTCAAATGATGCAAACTTGAATTTTCATTTCTACATTTGGTAAATGGAAATCAAATGTTGCTATATGCATCATTTTTGTAGGATAACTCTAACCTAGCAAGGGTTCAAACATTCTATAGTATAAGTTATCCAAGCATGTAATGCCCTTGGCTCCTCAAGCTGAAGCTTCAAAGCCCTTTCACATAAGAGGCAATGGTGATACTTTGTTAAGAACATAAATGAATATTGGTGTTTACCAAACATGTGATGCCTATGTTGTTTCCATGTGGGTCTACCATTCAGTGAAATCCATGTCATGAAAGGTGTGTGGACTAGAAGGAACCTATCTTCTTTCAGTTTTCACCAGTTGAAGAAAATGAATTGTTTCATCTCTATGCATAAATGGTCTAAAAAATTTAAATTATCTGAAAAAAATAAATTCATTTAATTGAAAAATTAATTTATATATTATTTTAAATATTTTAAAGATAAATAAAATTATATATAATTAATTTATCTTAAATATAAATATAATTTTAATTAATACACAATTTTATTTATAAATTTACACCTAATTAATTATGAATAAAGTAAATATGTTATTTGTTTATCTACATAATACTAATACATAATAAGATAATAATGGTGGTTATAACAATGAACTTTATACATAATAATGACTATAACGATGAACTTTATAAAGCCTAATATATATAATGGTAAATATAGATTATAATAGATGAACTTTATAAAACCTAAAATATATATAATGGGAAATATATATTATAATTATAAATAATAATGAATATAACAATGAACTTTATAAAGTCTAAAATATATAACAATGAAATTTATAAAGTCTAAATAATATATAATAATAAATATAAAGTATAAATATATGAAGTGCCCAAAAATATAATATTAACAAACAAAATTGTATTTATAAAATTTAAATCACTAAACAAAAATAAATATTAGTTTTGAGGGTTACTTCAATTGATTTAGAACTAAATGTGAGATAGTGAGATATTTTTTAATTGTTGGTGGTTACTGTAATGAGAGATGATGGGAAAGTATTAGATTTCAATGGAAATTTACTTTAACAAATTAAATTAAAATATATAAGTAAATTGAAGATTGCTTCGGGTTTTGGATGATCCACAACTAATGATGATGCAGAGGTCCTAACCATGATGGGAGGATATAAATTTCTCGTAACCATAGTTACCAAATTCGGCCTTATTGACTTAAAAAATCGAAAATTAGTTATTTCTATTCGGTTGGCGTATTGGTAAGCCCAATTCGAATTCAAATTCGATACGGAATCTTTTGGATCATCACATATTTTTATTAAAAAAGTTGGGATTAATAGATTGATAGGAACCATTAGATTAAAAAAAATGGGATTAATAGATTGACCAGAATCATTAGATTCGGGCACTCCTCACAATCACGCGCAGACCGCCATGGCCACATAACATGATTAGGCATTTCTTCCTGCCCAGAAATTTCAGTGCTGCTGGGCAGGCACTTCATATTTTGCTTAAACTTTCAATATTAAGGTTTGACACTCCATATGGATCCAGTTGTCAAGGCAGCCTGCTGGCGTGTTCTTTGCAAGCTACAATCGAACATGTCATCGATTTTCTCCACCCAATGGAAGAGTTTTCTCCACCAAATGCAGAGTTGCTTTCCACGTCATTAATGTAGACAAAATCGTCAAATAGAGATGTGCATAGTACGTAGTCTAAACGTGCGCTCCACGCCATTAATGCAGACAAAATCCTCAAATAGAGATGTGCATAGTACGTAGTCTAAACGCGTTTTTACCTTATTCTGGGCACTTTTCTTAGTTTTTTACAAATTTTCTTTAGAAAATTGAAATTATTTCTGTATTATAGTTAGAATTTTAGAAAATTGTAAATTTTAGTGATTGAAATTATACATTCAAAGTATTTTAGGTTTTTTAGGGATTGAATTAATTTATGTAATAATGTAAAATTGTGATTTTTCCAATAATTATAAATTCAGATAATAATAATCAAAACATAAAAAACATAAAATATGACATTGTTAACATCCATATATTCAAACTATAGTTATTATTAAGCACCCCGCGAGAGTAGATATGCACTTTCAAATTCATGGGTCCTCATACAACATTTAATACTGCTCGGCAAGATAGATATTGATTCCAACATGTTTTTACTTAATGTTGCCACTTATTGCAACCTATTAACCATGAGAGATTGCTGCACATATGTTTTGTCATCATCACTTACATGAAAGGAAAATGAGTAACCTCATAAAATTTGAGTTAAAAAGGTATATTATGATTCTCGTGATATTTACATGGGGTTGTCTAATTGTTCTACTAAATGGTTTTTTTGGCATTTGTATAAAATCACTCTTTTTTGTTATTTAAAATCTATTTCTGTATTCAGAAATGGATTTAGTATGCTGAAAAATCTTTAGGTATTTGAATTATATAGAAATAATCACTCAAATCTGAATATCTATTACTATGTACATGAGTCAATTATTTCTTTTGGCACAAAAATATTTAATAAAATAATTTTAATGAATACTTAATAAAATAATATTAATAAATCATAATTTAATAAAATAATATCAATAAATGATACTTACATGGAAAATGAGGTGTATTTAAATCATAGTTACTAAACTTGGTTGAATTGGCAAAACAATTTGAAAATTGGAGAATTGGGTTAATACAAAAATTCTAATTCAATACCAAAAGGTTTTTGGAGTTCAGTGAAAAAAGTGGAAAGTTAAGGTTTGATACTTCTATGTGCACTTGTCACCCACCAAAATATTCCTAGGGTTTTGGGAGGTTAGTGAAAGAAGTGGAAAGTTACACTTTGATACTTCTATCTACACTTGTCACCCATATGAGTTAGGGTTCAATACTTCTATCTACACTTGTCACCCAATGATATGGAGGAGGGATGCCAACTATATTCTGGCCTTGTTGTTATTCAATATAAAAAATTTCTAAAAACAATTTGTGTAATATATTGACTCAAAACCTTAAGAATTTTCCTCATTCCAAGCATTTTTTTGGAAGATAACAATTACGAGGTTTTGGTTAACTACAAAATGGTGGAGCTGAAGGAACTAATGCCCTAGTTTTCGGCATGTATGTGACAGTTGAAGCTAATAAGTTGGGACTCTTCTTCGAATAATCGTTTTTGCCATTTGTTGTTTTGAAATTGCCACGTTTCTCCTCCTAATCTCCACGTTTCCATTTGTATTCGCTGAATTGAAGTCCATCAAACTCTATTTATAGATAATGTAATTTATGGTTTAGTGTAATATTTTTTAGTGAGTATTGTTAATGATAAAGCTTTGTTATTTGTGCAGTGTAACATAGATTGTAGTCTGAAATTTAATTTTTGTGTGTGAAAACATAGATACTTTGTTTTTTACTATTTTGCAATAGAGATACTTTGTACCATTTTTTATTGTTTGGAATAAAAGGTTATGACAATGATTTTCTGAATATGATATCTGAGTTTTTTTGTTTCTCATAAGCTATAGTTGATAATCACTGATCAATTTTTTTTCAAACATAGTTTATTTTTTCCGAATCTGTATTTTCTGGGCGTGACTCCTCAGTGAGCACTTAAATCCATTTTACAGATTCTTCATTTGGTATCAGAGCATTGGTTTGTGGTTGTTTGCAGCGAGAAGAAGGAGACAATGACCCAAAACAACAGTTCAGTCCAGTACCAAATTCCTCTTTTCTGTGGGGAAAATTATGAGTATTGGAGTGTGAAGATGAGAACTTTGCTCATCTCACAAGATTTATGGATGTTTGTTTTTGCAGGGTACACAGAGCCATATGATCAAGCTGCTTATAATGCATTATCAATTGATCAAAAGATAGAATTGAAGGAGAATAGGAAAAGTGATGCTAAAGCTCTGTTTATTCTTCAAACATGAGTTGATATTTCAATTTTTCCAAAGATTGCAGAAAGTAGAATGTCCCATGATGCTTGGGAAACCTTGGAGAAGGTATACAAGGGCTTTGTAAAGGTAAAATTTGTCAAACTTCAAATGCCGAGAAGAGATTTTGAGTCTCTTTCTATGAAAGTAAATGAAAGTGTTGAATGTTTTATTACTAAAGTTCAAAATATTGTTAATGCTATTCATGCTCATGGTGAAACTCTTGAAGATAGAAGGATTGTAGAAAAAGTGTTAAAAAGTCTTTCTAAGAAGTTTGATCCTGTCACTATTGCTAAAGAAGAATCAAGGGATTTAACACAAATAATCCTTGTTGATTTGTTTGGAAGCCTTCAAGTACATGAAGATAGGTTGAAAAAGAATCAGGAACTTTTGGATCAAGCTTTCCAAAGCAAATTGAAGGTAGTAGATGATAAGAAGAAACAATCATCCACTGTTAGAAATGATTTTTATTCAACATCATTCAGAAGAGGTAGAGGCCATGGAAGAGTTAGAGGTAGAGGAAGAAGCAACTGTTATGGCAGAGGTCATTTTGACTGCACTATTGTAATAAAGATGGCCACCTTGAAAGTCATTGCTTTCAAAAGAAAAGAGATACCTCTCATTCAAATTTCAGCAAGAAAGAAGGTGAAAATTCTCAAACTTTATTTCTCACATGTAACAAACTTGAAGCTTGTGATGATTTTACATGGTATTTGGATAGTGGTTGTTCAAATCATGACTGGAAATAAAAAATTGTTTGTGAAGCTAGATGAGAATGTGAAAGGGACAGTTAGTTTTGGCAATGATAATGAAGGAGATGTAATGGGAAAATGTACTATTTCCATACGAGTTAAGAATGGAAAAATGATGTATGTTCAAGATACCTTGTTTGTTCCAAACTTAAGGCACAACTTGATTAGCATATGGAAATTGAATTCTCACAATTACAACACTGTTTTTGAAGGAAAGTACAGTGATATTTTTTATAACAATGCCCTTGTCGCTGAAGTTTCCATGACTGATAATAGGATGTTTTTGTTAAGAATGGAATCAAATGTAGTTTGTTTGAAGGCCTTAGTCGATGATTCTTGGATTTGGCACAAAAGGTTTGGAGACCTTAATTTTGGATCTCGATCCCTTATGCAAAAGAAGAATTTAGTAAGAGGTTTTCATTCTTTCATAGAGTCCAATAATAAAATATGTGAAGGTTGTGCCATAGGGAAGCAACAAAGAGAAAGTTTTCCTCATTTCAAGTTTACATCATATGAGCCATTGGCTTTAGTACATTCAGATATTTTTAGCCCTATGCAAACCTTGTCACTTGGAAACAAGTATTTTCTTCTATTTGTAGATGATTATTCAAGAATGTCTTGGGTTTATTTCATAAGTCAGAAATGTCAAGCTTTTGGTTGTTTTCAGAAGTTTAAAGTTCGTGTTGAGAATGAATCAGGATATTATTTGAAAGTCTTGAGAACTGATCAAGGCGGAGAGTTCACCTCTAATGAATTTAAGGAATTTTGCAGCGCACATGGCATTAAGAAGGAATTAACCACTGCTCACACTCCTCAACAAAATGGGGTAGCAGAGAAGAAAAACACAACAGGGGTAGAAATGGCCAGATGTATGTTGAGAGAAATGTGTTTGCCAAACATGTATTAAGCAGATGCAGTCCATTCAACGATATATATTCTCAACAGAAATTCTACAAAGATGGTAAAATATTCTACTCCTTATGAAGCTTGGTTTTGTAGAAAGCCTAATGTTTCTCATTTTAAAATATTTGGGTCTACATGCTTTGTTTATATTCCTAGTCAACAAAGGCAAAAGTTGGATGGAAAATCTGTAAGATGTGTTTTCATTTGATATTCAGAAGAAAATAAGGCTTACATATGTCATAATCCACTTACCAATAAGCTTTATGTTAATAGAGATGTGATCTTTGATGAAGGGGAAGTTTATTTCAAGAATGAAGGAGAAGTTAAAATGATGAATCCACATATTGAAGGCTTAAGTTTTTATAATAATGATAAGTCTTTGCAGCCCTCTACAACAAGATATATGGGCTCACCTTCACGGACTTCTCCATTGAGGGTATCTTCATCCTCTCCAACAATAAGAACTCATGTTGATAACCAAGCAATATCTCCATTCAGTCCTCCTAAAAACATAAAACGTTTAAAGGAAATATATGAGACCTCTAGGTATGTTGATCATAATTTTGCTCTTCTTTCTTCTGCACATGTTGAACCTTTCAGTTTTAATGAAGCTTGTTCTAATGAGTTATGGATGCAAGCCATGGAAGATGAGATTGCAAAAATACATAAAAATGACACATGGGTGTTAGTTGATCTTCCTCATGGAAAATCCACTATCGGTGTAAAGTGGATTTACAAACTTGAATTTAAAATGGATGACAACATTTCAAAACATAAAACACGTTTGGTTGCACAAGGATATGTGCAACAAGAAGACATTGACTATGATGAGACTTTTGCTCTTGTAGCAAGAATGAAAACAATAAGAATATTTATTTCCATGCATCTCAATTAAAGTTAATTGTTTATCAAATGGATGTTAAATTTTCTTTCTTAAATGGATATTTGAAGGAAGAAGTTTATGTTGATCAACCTAAGGGTTTCATTATTGGTGGTAGATAAGGTGTATAGGCTTAAAAAGGCACTTTATGGCCTTAAGCAAGCCCTTAGAGCTTGGTACTCTAGAATTGATGACTATCTTCATGATCATGGTTTTGTTAAATGTTCTTTCGAGAGTGTTGTCTACAAAAGGGTTGTTGGGTCAGATTTCATCGTCATTTTCTTATATGTAGATGATTTAATCTTCATTAGCACCTCATTTCCACTTATGGAGGAATTTAAAGAGGTAATGAAATCAGAATTTGAAATGTCTGATTTGGGAGAAATGCAATATTTCTTGGGAATGCAAATTCAACAAACAACCGAAGGTATATCTATTTGTCAAGCTAAATATATTGAAAACATGTTGAAGAGGTTTATCATGCAAAATTCTAAACATGTGAGCACTCCTCTTGTAGTTGGGAGTAAACTGATGAAGGATGATGAAACTCCACTTTGTGATGCTACCCTTTATAAATCTCTGATTGGCGGTCTTATGTATTTGACATCCACTAGACCAGACATTATGTTTGTTGTCAGTTTAGTTGCTAGGTTCATGCATCAACCTCACGAGTCCCATTGGCGGGCAGCCAAAAGAATTCTCAGATATGTAAGTGGTACTAAATTTTATGGATTGTTTTATACCTCGGCTAATGATTCAAATGTTGTAGCATACACAGATGCAGATTGGTCAAACATCGTGGATGATCAAAATAGTACCTCTAGATATGCTTTTCTCTTTGGAGGAAACTTTGTTTCTTGCACTATCTACTGTTGAAGCAAAATATATTGTTGCGTCTTCAACAAGCACACAAGCCATTTGGTTGTCAAGGTTGGTGGAAGACTTGGGAATGGAAGTAGGTAAACCCATCAAAGTTTACTACGATAATCAAAGTACTATCTTCATGACAAAGAATCATGTTTTCCACAACAGAAGCAAACATATTGACATTCGACATCACTTCATTAGAGAGCTTGTCCAACAATAATCTCTTTTTTGAATTTTGTAAATTTGCTTGCAGACATTTTTACTAAGGCTCTTCCAAAGGATCGATTGGAGAAACCCAGATCACAGTTGAGAATCCTCAAACTTACAGGGGAGATTGAAGGAACTAACGCTTGAGTTTTCAACATGCCTGTGACAACTTGAGCTAATAAGTTGGGCCTCTTCTTTGAATAACCATTTCTACCATTTGTTGTTTTGAAATTGCCACGTTTCTCCTCCTAATCTCCACATTTCCATTTGTATTCACCCATCAAGCTCTATTTATAGAGAATGTAATTTCCTGTTTAGTGTAATGTTTTTTTAGCGAGTATTGTTAATGATAAAGCTTTGTTACTTGTGCAGACTGTAGTCTGAAATCCCTGTGTGTGAAAACAAACATACTCAGTTTTTTATTGTTTTGCAATAGAGGTACTTTGTACTTTTTTTTACTGTTTAAAATAAAAAGTTATGACAGTGATTCCATGAATATGATATCTGATTTTTTTTGTTTCTCATAACCTATAGCTGATAATCACTGATCAGTTTTTTTTCAAACGAGTTTATTTCTAAATCTGTATTTTCTGGCCGTAACTCCTCAGTGAGCACTTAAATCTATTTTACAGATTCCTTGAGAGCAGGGTCCATTTCTAGAGCATTAGTGCAGGTTAGATTAGCAGGGCTCATTTGCAAAGCACTAATGCATGATTCAATTAACAGGGTTCATTTAGTGGTCCATAACAAAAACGTAAATGTGTTGACTCTAATTCTACTCTTTCTCTTATTGGCATAGTGAAGAGGAATATAATAACATGTCCATGTATTTTGATGCCCGTTCACTTACACTTAACATGCAAGCGCTGAAAATTTTATTTTGTTAGTACTAAAACTCAAACTTGAATTGATAGTACATTGCTGAAAATTTTATTAAGCTGCCTTGTTTTTTTAACTTGCACAAATTGCAAAAAATTTCTTCATTTGTTTGGTTTTTCAAACAATAATTTTTTTTTATAAATTTTATGAAACTTTGTTTTTATTTCCATCCTTATTTCCACCTCTATTTTTCAAACACTTCAGTGTACAAGCAAGTGCTGATTATTCCACATTGTTTGAATATAATGATTGTCCACTTCCAAGTTTTTTTTTAAGTCTCAAATCAAATATATTTTATATTTTTACAATATCTAATTGAATATATTTTATATTTTTACAATATCCAATGGAATCCAACTTGAAATTCAAACTTAGGTTAAAAAGTAATGAAATTTGACTTGAAAGTGACGATCAACCAAATTCATATTTACATATTCGTTTGTTTTTCACTTTTGGCAACTTATTATAATTTTGATAACGTGCAATTAATTACGTTCAAAATTATTCGAAACGTTCATAGGTACGTCGATTAATGCCAATAAAATATGATTATTGCACATTCTTCCCATCTGGGTTTTATATTTCCCAATAAAATATTGGGCTTCTTGCGATAAAATTCATAATAAAATTATTGCCTTGTTGTGATAAAATTCATAATAAAATATTTGGTTTGTGGTGATAAAATTCATAATAAAATTATTGATAAAATTAAAAAAATCATAATAAAATTATTGCCTTCTTGTGATAAAATTCATAATAAAATATTGGGCTTGCCGTGATACAATTTACAATAAAATTATTGCCTTGTGATAAGTGATAAAATTAAAAAATTAAGATAAACAGTTTCTTAGATAGATGGAAAGTCTAAGTAAATGTGTTTCGATAAGTGTGGTATATTTAGCTTGTAGCTTGCTCTTAGTAAATGTGTGTATTCAAAGATAGATAATCATAAACTTAACTAATTACTTTGAACACAACACAGATAATTTTAATTAACCTATTGCGTTGAACACAACACATAGATCATTTTATTTACAACATTTAGAGATTTCTTTAAACACAATGCTTACGTATACCATGTTAATAAATTTATATACTTAAAATCTTATTTAAAATTACATATAAACACATATGCCTACAGACAAATTCATCATCCATAAGTTAGACTTTGAACAAAGCGCACAGACAAACACATTTGTCGAGAGACAAATTCGTCATTGTTTTCAATGACTTGCATGTTCATTCATGTATCGAAAGATATTCCTATCATAATATATTATAATTAATTTCTTTTATTTAAATTTACTTCAATTATTTTAAAGATCGTAAATAAGCTTCGTAATTTTGGTAGATAATTGATAACGCAGATTTAAAAATTAAAAACCATAAATTTTACATGAGAATAGTAATTTTGGTAGGATGCTTTATAATAAAGTTGAGTTGTTTAACTGTTTTACTAAATGATTTTTTTTACCTGGATCTAATGATATAAATTTACATGAAATTATTATTTTTTTGGATTCAGCAAGCTGAATCTCCGAGATACTAGAATTATATATAAGTAATCAGAAAAGTCTACATATAATGAGATATTAAAGTAATCAGAAAAATCTACACATGATGAGATATGAGAGATTAGACAAATGTCCCCAGAAAATATCACCTGAAAAATCATTTCATAGAACGTTTAAAATAAAACATCCTATTACATGTATTAACAAATTAAACAACATCAATCCTCACTAGTTGTGCTGTGATTTAGTTAAACTAAATCTTATAATTGCACAAATCCTACACAGATACAAGGGAAAAACAACAGGGTTTTCTCCCCTTACAGGGGTGGTTCCCTTTTGATCTAATATTTTAAATATAATCTTTTAATCTCAAATTAAAAGGGAATCCAACCCTCTTTAGCAGAGGAAAATCCCCAAGGTAACCCCTATATGTGGAACTGGTTTTGTGCACTTCTGGGCTGGAGTTAACTAATCACGATTCACTGCACCAAATCCGAGTCACCACTAGGATCGAGGAAAATTTCAAATATGCAAACTTAATCCATTTCCTGGAGTCTGCCTGTCACATCCACAGTCTACTCTAATCGAATCACAGTAAAAGGCTCCTGGAATCTAGTCGAAAGGACTGATTAAAGAAAAATGCCCCCAAGGAGTTGTCTTCCAAGGTTTTTCCATCCACAGGGATATTGAGAACCTCCAAAGAGAACTAGAGGATCTCAAATTTACTTGTCAGCAACATCAAGCCCACCAAGGGACAGATATGAGAAACATGGTGTCAGCAACATCAAGCCCACCAAGGGACAGATATGAGAAACATGGGGTCTCTGGAGTCTCTCAAGGTAGACATGGAAACTCTTTCTTACTGGGAAGTTTAAGAAGTATAATGAAAGAATCAAGGAATTTGAATACCAATCCGGAGGCTGGTTTTAGGGTGCAAGTTGCAACGCCCTGGGTCCCTTGCTTTGGTACTGATATTGTCAACCTCTTCTACCGAGTCCTGCAACTAGGGTGCAACGCCCTGGGTCCCTTACTTTGGATACCAAGGAATTTGAATACCAATCCGGAAGCTGTTTTTAGGGTGCAAGTTTCAACGCTTGGGTCCCTTACTTTGGTACTAATATTGTCAACCTCCTCTACCCAGTCCTGCAACTAGTGTGCAACGCCCTGGGTCCCTTACTTTGGTACTAACTTTGGTACTAATATTGTCCGCCTCCTCTACCTAGTCCTGCAACTAGGGTGCAAAGCCCTGGGTCCCTTGTACTAATATTGTCAACCTCCTCTACCTAATCCTGCAACTAGGGTGCAATGCCCTGGGTTCCTTACTTTGGTACTGATATTGTCCGCCTCCTCTACCTAGTCCTGCAACTACGGTGCAACGCCCTGGGTCCCTTACTTTGATACTAATATTGTCCGCCTCCTCTACCTAGTCCTGCAACTAGGGTGCAACGCCCTGGGTCCCTTACTTTGGTACTAATATTGTCAGCCTCCTCTACCTTGTCCTGCAACTAAAGACTAGAGCACCTGAGAGTGCAATGACTACCAAGGCTAAAGCTTCGAATCATATTCCTGTGACAGCTCAACGCTGATCATAGGGCAAAAGTGAACACCCATTAGAAGTCAAACTTGGAAGAGCCCCGTGAAAATCCATAGCCAGCCAGCCAGCCAGCCACCCATCTAAACAAGCAGAAAATTGCTCGGCTTTCTCGGCTGCCAGCCATGCTCTATGGTAGTCTGGCAACCCAATTTTGATTCTTCGATTTTATATAAGATGCCTAGTTTAAGAAAATGTAGACTTTTTTATTTAGAAAGATAGACAAACTAACAGAGCTTACTGTAAGCATTCAGCTGGGCTCTGTAAATTCCTATCTATGAATTAATTTTGTTATGTATTTAAATAAATATTCCAAAAAATCAAAAGTCACTGTAATAGTCAATGATACAGGTCAAAAAATCGAGAAGTACGTAACTCCAATGTTAACCATGAATCTATTTTAGTTGCAACTTATAGTTGCTTAAAAGATCCAGTGATTGGATGGATTGATATACAGTTTTTTTAATCATTTTTTTACAGTTTTGGATGTTTAAAGCTGGATAAGCTATTTTTCATTTTAGTTTATAGTGTCACCCACAGAGGTGACACATCTCTTCCATCCCTTCCACCCTGGGCTGGACACTGCACCTTGCTTCTCTTGCTATAATAAAATTTATCTCAAAGAAAGTCCCCCCTGGGGTGGACAATACACCTTGCCTTGCTTTCTTGCTCTTATAAAATTTATCCCCAAAAAGATGATACCGATACTTCTCTTGGTGTAATAAAATTTATCCCAAATATGCCAAATGAAGCGGCCTTGCTTCTCTCTTGGTGCAATAAAATTTAAAATTTATCGCAAATGAGGTGAATAAAATTTAAAATTTATCCCAAATGAGGTGAATTTGATATCACATCCATGAATTGTTAGTGAAAAATTGTTAGCTTAAATTTTCATCAGCACATTATTACAGACAAGCATGTCTGTGTGTATAGAGATAACAAGATATGATAAGCACATTCTTACAGACAAGTCTGGTGTGTATAGAGAGAGCAAGATATGATAACAAGCACATTATTACAGAAAAGCATGTATGTGTGTATAGAGAGAGAGCAAGATATGATAACATACATAAGATATGAAATGAAAACCACGAATTATTACGTTTGATCAAATAGTGCCATTACAGTTACAGCTTTCTCTTTTCAAATTCCCTTAAATGCCAACAGTAGACAGACATAAAAATACATCATATCATTTTTTACAGCTGGTTAGGGTTTCTTCCACTTCATTTACCAGGGCCTTATGAAGCCAATTTTCGGCCTCCGCCATGAAAGAAGGGCTCAATCTGATCATCAGAACGCAGAATTCAGTTTCGTTCAGAGCACCGTCACCGTCTGAATCCCCCTCCTCCATCATCGCCCGCAGCTCTGCATCTGTCAGGGAATCCAACCCTAACAGAGCCGAATTCCTTCTCAAGCTCTCCAGGGTAATGAGACCCAATCCGGGATCTGCGAGAAGACGGAACCCATTACACAACTCCGCCATAAAATCATGCTCTCCCAATTTCACAGCCATTATTGGCAGGAAGTCCTCGAACCCTGCCATTCTTGTCAAACTCTGAAGCCCGGATTGAAACCCCAATTGCGTCTTCAACACAGACAGAGGGTTAGAGCTTGAATTGTTCTGAAGAGAGGAGGATTCTTATAGCGTCCATGGCCGGCCTGCGAACAAATAATGCACCAATGTCCGTGCACTGTCACATGAATTGAGCGCCACAGGAAATGGATGGGAAATTTCCTGGCACTGTCCAAAAAATTGTACAGTTGGAGATCATAATAAAACAACTAAATGCATCTCATCGAGTGGCCACGCAAAGAGGAAGTGGGTGGGTGCTGTGGATTGTCTTTATGTCAACAGATCACGAGGATGGGAGCTTCCCAGAAGACGCCGATGGTGGGGTTAGTCAATTTGCCGTCAATCGATGTAGAAATTGGTGTGATGTGGAAGATACGGATATCCTATTACAGCAGGGCAGGCAATCAATACGCACCATATATCAATGAATATATATCATCTTATCAAAGGCAGCCACACCGACGTATATTCAACAAATATCACATTTAATGCAGCAGTAATGGTGTATATATTGTTTTATTTATCGTATACATAAATATTAAGTGCAAGTAACAGAACAATTATAACTTTATACATGAATATATATCTTAGTTGATATGTATATCTTAGTGTATATAGTATGAAAGGTTTGATTTAATGTCTATATATTGATGTATAGATTGCAATATATTTCTCAATATATATCATTTGATGTGAGGCTTTTAAGATGTGGCGTTATATATATATTTTATATAATGTTATATATAAAAACAAAATTATAGTGGTAGAAATTCAGTAGTATTCAAGTTTATCCATAAAAGTTTATAGTTTTAGTCAAATCATTATCATCTCAAAATTCAAAGTTTTATCTTAAAAATAAAATCTTTAACTAAAGTCTATATAAATGAAACATCATATACAATTTTCGTTAAAATTTTCAAGAAAATATTCTCTTTTTTATATATTGAAATTTTTTTAGCGAATCTCCCTCAAAGTACTCAATCAATGTTTTGATGGAGGGACCTCAATTACAGAGTTTTAAAGTAAGCAGAAGAAACTTAAAACCAAGGAGCATGAAGATATTCAAAGGAGTATGTAGGAGTGTTGTCGGTCCCATTTTCTAGCACGACTCCATTCTTAGATAGCTTGTATGCTTCATAGTTCTTGTCCATGTAAACACATGTAAAAGAAATGTGAGAGAATGTTAATTTTAGAAGTAGGATGTCATGAAAAAGAGGTTGTAGTGTGAAGTTGTGCAAATTGAATTCTCCTTTCATCTATTGAATCACAAGCAGGGAGTCTCCATAAATTTGGATTTGAGAAACTCCATTTTCTTGAGCTAGCATTAAGACCAGTTTTAGAGCCATAAGTTCACAAAAGTTGTTTGTGTCACTACTCGGTCTAGTCTTAAAAGAGATGTTGTCACGTGGAAGAGAGATGCAAAATTGCTCTAGCACCACCTTTTGGGGGAGATCCTTGGAAGCTCCATCAAAAAAAGCCCACGACAATTCTTTAGTTATATCTTCTTTAGAGGAGTGCTTTGAGATGCATCATTCCTTATATTGAGGAAAAGCAAAAAGAATGTTCAGACTTTGGATAGCACATTTCAATGGCAAGATATCCTTATCTTCAAAGAGCTTAGAGTTTTGAGTAAGTTAGATTCCCCAGGCTATGGTTAGAGGGAGAGCTTTATACCTCTTTGTGTCCTTGTTCGTACACCAGTTCTTGAGGGTTTTTTCAACAGAGTTCCCCTTCCTAGCATCGTTCAAACCAATCAAGCAATCTATTTATTGCCAAACTTCTAGAGTATAAGAACAAGTCATAATAAGGTGAGAGTTGGTCTTAGAGTAAGCTTTGTAGAGACAACACCTACCCGGTCCCTCATAGCTTGTTTTTTGAAGGATGTCCCATGCTAATGCTTTATTGTTTAACAATGATCATATGAAGATTTTTGGTTGGATGGGTATTTGAATTTCCGAAGAAGCCTTGACCACTGCGATTATAGGTTGTCATTACCCTCCATAGCAAGGGCTTTGTATCCTAGCTTGGGCTCATAATTCCCTATTGGTTTCAAAGACCAAATGAGATGATCTTCTTCATCGTTCAGATTTATGAAACAACTTCTTAGCTTTTGAGTTTAGTGTTCTCATATTTTTGCATACTCCTCTTGGAGTCCAATCTCCTCCCAAGAAAGCCACTGTTGTGGCCTATCCAAAGTTCTAATTCCCTAATATACTTTCCTTAGAGTATGGTAGCCCCAACTTTTCAAGTCCAAAATTAGTTGGGGTGGGAGCCTATATGCATCATTGTTGTCAATCCAGGGGTCCAAGCCAGTTTGGACTTCGTTACCTTTGCCAATTATCCATACTAACCAGTTTCCTATCAGGGGGAAGCCCATAACCACTGCTTTACATATTATTGATGTGCTATGAATATGTCGAACTAGCTTTCCGAACCATTCCTCTATGGTTTTAGGAGTAATACATTATCTTTGATTGCATGTGCCCAGAGACTAGAGCATTGTATCAATCTCCATATATTTTTTGTTGCAAAAGCCTTTGAAAAAATAAATATGTTCATTAGGCCCCATCCACCTTGAGATTTTGGTACTGTAAGTTTTTTCCAGGAGGCTAAAACCATCCCTTTTTCCCTACCTCCCCAGACTAGATGAAAATGTTCATCTTAACTACTTGATTTTGTCTAGGACTCCTTTTGGAATCCATGCTAGGGACATCCAATAGATATATGTGATGGTATATAATCCAATCTATATTGCATTTAAGGTAATACCATTGAGTGCATAATGCTCGTTTTAAATAGAGTAAATTAATTAGTGGATAAAACATAACTTCTTTTCCATTGAAATTTTTATCCAAATTTAGTAGGAATTTTTTCAAACATTATAGTTCCCCCATTTCATTAGAACTTTGACCTTAGATCTTTTCCCTTGTTCATTAAAGCGGTATTCCACAGTTGTAAAGATCACACTCTCAATTAAGGAGTGTTGTGTGCCTAATTCAAGATGTGGGACAATGTAGTTCCATTGTGGAAAGGTCTCAATGTTCTAATCATATATGTCCTTTCAATTATTAGAGTAGTCCATATGTTAACATATTCCTCCCTCTCTTTGAATAGGACCTTGATCCAGATTATTTTCGGCATGAAATGAGAGCGGAGATATAATAAAGAAATGCACAGAGATATCGCAGATATCCAATAATATAACCAAAATGTATTAGAGATGCAACCATAAACACAGAGATACAATAATACACGATTTCTATTAATGAAATAAATGTACAGAGACTGTAAAAATACAGAGTGAAAGACTCGCTAGAATGGTGGCAGCTTATCTCTGAGAAGAGATGTGATGGCTACTCGCATTCACAAGAAGAAGATTATTACAATGAGGCTCTAAGGGACCTTTTAACATAAGGAACATCCAAAACCCTAACCCCAGAAGATGAAAAGCCAAAAGGTTTGCGGGCCCCGATGGGGGTAGTTGATACGTCAACTTCCCAGGGACGTAACTTTTGCATACGATCTCTGTTTGGGGCGCTCGATACACCATTAGAAAGATATATCTTAGGAATACAACTTTTGTGTGAGCAATGATCAATGTTGCTCCCCGTTTTCCCCAAAAACGTTGTTTAGGGTCTCAAAACGGCTCCGGAAGTTCAGGACCCAAAAAACTGCTAAAAATAGTAAATTACCAAAATTGTCATAAAATTGTTTTAAGCCAGTTGGAAAAGGTGGGTGGCCACCGATATCCACCTGGATCAATCCTCCCTCCTTAGGAAGTAATGGTCTCCATTGCGTTGATTTCCCAGGGGAGAGGGGAAAGCGATTGCTGAATCTAAATCTTGGTGAGTTGTTTGCCTTGCTGGAGAAGTGGCGTTGCTTAGCTTATTGAAAGTTGTCATGAACCTGTGGCTGGAAGGGTTGGAACTTTTTAACCAGTCTGGCTACTTTAGATGATTGTGTGCAGAAGGAATATTTGCGCTTTGTTGCAACCTTGTCGACCTGCTTCTGTTGGATAGAAGGTGCTTGGGCCAAAGCTGTGGTGGTTGCAGTATCCTTTTGTTCACCTTTTGGACAGATTGTGAAAATGCTAAATTTTGTAGTATGAGATACTACCTTGCAACACTTTTTAGGTGGGACAATAGTCGGAATTACCTCTGGTATTCTGTAGAGATGACCCCCCAAAGTAACAATGACACTATGGGGTCGAGATTCATAAATAACATGGCGCTTCCAAATATATGGTTGGCCCAAGAGAACATCACAGACATCTAGTGGAACAACATCACATAGTACTTCATCCCTGAAGGGTTGGATGTTGTATGATAATCAACACTGTTGGCTGACACAGAGATCTCGTCCTTGGCGAAACCACCCAATGTTGTATGGTTGCAGGTGTGGTGTTGTCGACAATCCCAACTATTTGACGACCTATGCTGAGATGAGGTTATTCTAGCTTCCGCTATCAACAATAAAATGAAGTGGGGTCCCCTTCACCCACATCTATGAATGAAAAAGGCGCTCCCCCTCTTCAGGATCTGTTGGTTCTTCTGGTTGAATTGCTGCAGTCGCGACAATAGTGGTGGGGTCTGTGTCGATGATCTGTCTTTTACCAGTATTTTCATAATCATATTCTGAATCAGGGTTCGACTCCTTGTCTTTGATCTCGGCCACTAATGATTGTTTTGAGCGACATTCATCGGTGTTCTGCCAGGGGCTTTTGTGGAAATCACACCATTTTCCAGTGTCCTTCTTCGTCTTTCCATGACCCTTCTTTTCCTGTGGCTTAGATTGGTTTTCAGGAAGCTATTTGTTAGGGATGTCTTTCTCACACTTTGGTTGTTGAGAATTTGCAGATTCGAACTCCCGTTTGTTCTAGTGCTTAAATTTTCTCTCGATTTTAACAATATATCAATAAGCATAACAGAGTGACGAGATGTCTAGAAAATCCATTTCAGTTTGGATGTATCTGTGTAGAGCCCCACGGTATTTCAGAACCAAATGTCGTTCAGAGTCTTTGATACCCAGCTTGGTGCGTAGGGTATGGAAGGTATTGGTGAACTCCAGAACTGCTTGGCCCTTCTCTTGTCACAGTGTGGTCCATCTCATGTATTGGTCCTCATAGTTGCCAACAAGGCAATGTTGTTCCTTTATCGCATCCACAAAAAAATCCCAAGTGGTCTCGACCCCATATATTCCAGACTCCTCTATGGAACTTTTCTCCCAGTAAGTTTCCCACCAATGTTTGACATGAGGGAGAGCCTTAAGGAGCGTGAAGGTGATCTTTTCTCTGTCGGAAAAATTGTGAACAGAGAAATAACCTTCTGTAACGACCATTAATTATTAATATGAATAATTTAATAAATAATCCAAAAAAATTAGCTAAACTATAATTAATTATTAAATAACCTTAATTAATTATATGTTATTAATTAATTATTTTTGACTATGATTAGTTTAAGTATGATTAACTCTTTAATTAATGGTTAATGATTAATTTGATTATTAATTAATTAA
>ML786225.1:387972-399134 GCA_009831015.1 Picea engelmannii | reverse complement strand
AAACAAAATGATTCTTTGTAGAGGATTTCATATAGCTACTAGTATAAATTATGTAAAAAACTCCTAATTTCAAGCAAATTTGCAAAACATTAAACACTAGTATTAAATAAACGCATGGTGGTTGTAATCTTCCTCTTGGTTCTCTGTGTTGGCCTGGAAGTTTTGGTTTACAATCGACATTTCCACATCATCCTACTGTTGTTGAACACACTCATCTTCCTTGATTCCTCCACTCTAGACTCAATTGAT
Organism: Picea engelmannii; assembly: GCA_009831015.1. Taxonomy (NCBI): domain Eukaryota; kingdom Viridiplantae; phylum Streptophyta; class Pinopsida; order Pinales; family Pinaceae; genus Picea; species Picea engelmannii. The sequence goes on along the minus strand of ML786225.1, from coordinate 398,885 downwards.
AGACTAGTATTTGAGGCAGTTGAAGTAGGATTTTTTACTAGACTCGCAACCATTTGTCAAAGAGAAACACGCTCAGCTTGAAGATTTTCAATTTGCCTTTTTTTGACTATGTAAGGTTTCTAGAATGGGAGGATATTCAATGTTTCTGGCTTCTTCCCGTGAACGCATCCTATGAGTAATAGATAAAATTGAATTCTGATTATCAGTGATGAAATCTTCCTACCTCCTTAAAGCTCTGTGAATATCAATGGTGTCACACAATGGGCATCTCTCAGGATGCATGTAGTCCATTCTAAAGGCACCACATAACACCTATAAAAACCCCTTAGGATTGCCCACTACTAACAATCTATCATGACCAATAAACTATCCCCTTTCCAACATTTCCTCAAGTAATTGACAACAAAGTAGAAGACTATCAATTTATGAGATTTAACCACTAACCTTTTGATTTTTCATGTAAAGAGGGGGGAACACTACATGATTTAGGAGGAGGATATGAATTTCAGGCCACCAAACCAAAAGACGTCTGACATCATAACCAATAAACCAAATAGGGTGAGCGAACCAAAACCATGAAGCCACCAAATAGAGTTGATCAAACTAGGATCCCTTGAAAGCAAACTAGAACCCAATTCAATGCCGAAAGAAAAGCTCCAATTTGGACCAGGAAAAAATAGAGCAAGGAACCATATAGAAATAAACCACAAAAATTCCCCAAATTTTAGACCTGAAGCCAAATCTATTGTCTCGCCTGTCATGACCCCACATGACACATGTTCAAATCTTGCGATCATTCACCTCCTGAGGGCGTGCGACACCACGACGGTTCTTACTTGGCTGCTTGGAAACACCAAGAATACTTCGTCTGGACTATGCCTCTTCACCTAGAGCATACCCATACTCCATTCTAGGCTACAGACGAGTCATACTCCTACTCTAGTGAAACTCTTGTATACTTAGAAAATCTTGTTAACAATTTAACTCTTATTCATTTAAACATACACCCAAGAACATGAGGAACCAAGAGAACAATTGTGAAACAAATAAGAGACAAACAAATAAACAGTGCAAGCAACACAAACTGTGCCTAACATTCGAATAAGTCTTTGTTATTGCGAAACGGTTATAATATGAGCACTACCGATTTGTTTTACCACTTGGGAAAAGTCACACAACTTGCATCACATCACCAAGACACTCATACAAATATTTTTCACACCAAGACTCTTAGTTGTAACCACCTTCACAACCTCCTATGGTGCTCCCCAGACTTGTGCCCAACCGCAGACTTGTTGTCCTTTCGCTACCGCAGACTTCACTAAGTTAACACAGACTTTGGTTCTGCCTCACACATGACTCTAGTAGACCCGAGTTTCTAGACTTCCCCAAAATATCCTAGTGCATCCCACCCTTGGCTACTTGTCTTCCATCTTGGCATCTCTGCCTCAGTTCTTCATTGCCTCAAAACTTTACCTCAGACTTGTTCTCTCCAAATCTCTTTCCAAAATACATCTTCCTTGGTTGTGCACCCTTGTGGTCTTATAGGGACTCCAAAGGTCACCAATGTGAAATGTTGCATCCTTTGGGTCCTTCAAAAACCATCACACTCAAACTACTCTCGCGCCCCTCCGTGGAGTTGGTGCACCCAAACGATCCTATGTGCCCATCAACCGTCGTGTCTCTTGGACTAACACACCCCTCTCTTGGGTGTGTGCCCCTTACCTTGTGTGTTTCCTTGTGCCGATCGTCGTGACTTTCCATGGGTGTGTTGATGGGGTCATCCAACCTCTCCAGTGTTCCCATGTTTCCAAGGAAATACAGGTCCACTCCTTGGGAATGCTCCCAAGTTGCCCAACCACAACCCAAGTCTCCATCATCTGTCATAAGGGAAGAAGGGTGTGTGCCCCCTTGGGATTACACATCATCATCATTCCCCAAGGTGCTCCTTCCCATGCCCATAAGACACATTATTTCCCAATCGATCACATCCTCCTTGTGCTCTTCGCTTGACTCGTCACCAAATCTGCCCAAGGATCACATGCACTCAGTGGGTGTCACAAAAGGCCTTACACCACATGCAATAAAAACCATATTTGAGTGCATTGATGAACCTACTCCTACACTAAATGCCCAATGTGTGAGGGTACAATGAAGGTAATGCTCCTTGGTCACCATGTTTCATGGTTAAATCACCCATGCTAATTAATGTGCCATTTGTCTCTCATGCAACTTCAATTCATGACTTTGGGTTATAACTTAAGGTATAGGGGAGGATGAAACCTCGCCTTTTGTTCTTAAGGTGCCATAGTCCATTTGAGAAACCCCATTGGTCAGTTGATCTACTTTTTGGTTGAGGTCCCTTAGGATATGTTAGAATTCAACACTTTTGAACTTAGCAACTTTCTTTCTTATTATCTTAACAATTCTTATAAGCTCACCATCATTTAGAGAGGAAGATCTGAGCATCAATTTGATAACTAATACTAAATACCCAATTACTATAAGTTGTTTGATATAACTTTCATCAAGAAGCCTCAATGCCTAAAATAAAGGCAATATCTCCGCTTGATTGTTGGATATTCTACCAAGACCCCATTCAAAGATATTTTCTTGATTTCCTTCAGAATCAAGAACAAACCCGCCCAAACCCACTCTTTATATTATAGATGCAATCTCGATGTTATTTCTCTATGCCTAACTCATATCTAATAATACATATTAATAATTAATAGATAAGTATATTATTTCATTAATTTGTTACTTTATTAAGATAAATAATATTACTAGATCGACTTTTCAAATTTCTATATCTATATATTGTGACCACAATCATATGGTAATTCACATAGATCTAGAATTGCCAATTTTGATTAATATGTAAACTTACAACATCACCAACAAAGACCTAACCACTACTGTGACACTTGTTAATGATAAGTCTTTTAAATTCGTTTATGCATAAACACATGCTAACAATGATACTTAACAATATCACTAAATAGAAATATCAAATGGCATTTTCCTTTCCAAAGCACATTTGTTTTCCTTACATTTGGTTTGAGATATCTTATTAGTCCATCCATGCCAAGGCAGGGACTATAACTTTCGGTTAGAAGTCAAGAGGCTTTGACTTCGAATTAATTTGGCTTTTCTTCAAACAATATCCAAAGTTTCCCTCAACATATATATTATTTTCAATTTTTTAAATAAATAAAATTATTTTCGAAATTTTGTAATTTTATCCATTCAATTTTTGATTGGCTAAGGTCATTGTGATGTGACAGTATTATCCTGGTGTAAGGAAATTTATTTTTACTCTTTATCAAAAATAAAAAATGATTAAAAAAAAAAATTACTACACATTATATTATTGGTTGATACACTGCAGAGCAGAGTGGAAGGTTACTATTCTCGATGCATCAGAGCAGAGTTGCAGGTTACTGTTCTGGATGCATCAACCGCAGTCGATACATCATTTCCCTTTAACGTGGAAACTTGCATGTACAATTTTTCCATCCTCCTTTGTATCGCTGCCACCACAAACTGGGACTCTCGTTGTTCATTTCTTGCTCTCTCGTAGTTCATATCTTCTAATTCCAAATCTCTAAACTTTTGTCTTTGAACGGATGGGCAAATGCTCGCCTTCCAAATCGACTTTTCACAAAGTACTGATTTTCTTGGCCTAACATTTGTTCTCAAACGGATTTCTGGCCTAACATTTGTCTTCGAAGATATTTGAATCATGGATGGGGTAGGAGTTTATCATTCTTATATGAGAAGCTTCTGTTAAAATTCTGAGAAGCTTCTTTCTTTTATATTCCTATTTGAGAAGGTTCTGTCAAAATTTCGAGAAGCTTCTTTCTTTTATAGGATTATTTTTTGTTGAAATTTAAGGCAAAGGAGGGGTTTAATTTAAAGGTTTGAAGTTTAAAGGATTAATCATGGCGGTGGATCGGTCTGAGATAACCTTCTTTGATTTGGAGACAATAGTTGATTGAACGGGACATAAATGAAAGATGCTAAAATTTTGTCCCCAAAAGCTCGTAGAGCTCGAAAGCTTCTCTACTCTTATCAGGCCAGCATATATCTCTCTAATTTCCGACACACACATCGAAAGTAATGGGATCACTCGCTGCGTCATTGCTGCTGCACCGAAATTTGAAGAAGTTGCGGATATGATTGATAAACTTTTTGACGGTAATATTTAATTTTAAATTTTCTGGTTTACTTGAGAGCTTTCGAAGGAACTTCTTTCTGTCTGCAGTCTTGGTGGAATTTCATCATATTTGGATGTTGTTTTTTGTATTTTAAAACGGATTGGAAGGAATTTTTGGATTCTCTACGGTTGAATTGATTTTTGTGTTTTGGTGTGGGCGGGGAACAATATTTTGAGGTGTGATTGGATGTGTATTCGTGAGTCATTTTCTGAGATAAGGCGACTAAACCCCAAGGAAAAGGAATATTTCGACTCCTTTCCATTGTTGGAGCAAAAATTTGGATGTCGAGCGGGTGATATGAAGGTTACAATCTTTTTTTGATAAAATTTAATGGAATTTGGAGAAATTCGAAGGAACTAGAACATCCTTGTAGAAGCTTTGAAAAATTGCAAAGAATTATTTTGTTGAAATTTGAAGAAACTCGTAAAAAACAGAAAATATGAGCAAACTTATTGACATATGAGAGAAGTTCCATAAACTTAGACGTTTGTGGAAATTTGATTAACCCTGAATTTGGAATGGCATTTGAGGAATTTTGATGGAACGTGAATTATTTCATTCTCTTCTAGGGCCGAGCCCTGGTGGTAGAAATTGTTTCTCTGACTTGCAAGAAATGGCGATGGTCTGGATCTTAGGGTTAGTCGTGGGAATTATTGAATTTAAGCCGGCGAAATCCGCTAGAATTGGCGAATATGGCGAGAAGAACGACCAGCACGAGATGCCAACTTCTGCAAGAGACCAAGATTCTGAAAAACTAGTTTTCTATTTTAATAGCTACTCCCAAATTCCGTCGGTAGCCAAATGGGTGAAGCCCTTACCCACTTCAATTTCCACAGCTCCGCCCCCTCACACTTCTCTTCCACTCCTGTACACAGATCACTTTCATCGAAAATGCATTTCTACGACTAAAGAATCATTAAACAGGAAAATACTTATAATTTTCTATCTCTCTTGAAATAGATCTATGATAAGTGTGGCAAAAATCACTATTTTTTGAATTTTGGTTTTTTATTTGTTTTTCCCAAACTTTACCATGTTTTCTCCATCAACCTTTTTCCATGTCTAAATTTTCTTTGCAAGGAATTGTAATGTGTACCTTGAGGTTCTCATGGTGAAAGGAAACATGTATGACATGGCACTAGTGTGCCCAATCTTGTTCATTAATCATCAACAAGAACATTATTTGCAGAGAGAAGTTCTTTAACAAATATGGCAGAGTTGTCATCGTCCTTCCAGGTGAGAATGGAATAGAAAGCAGATGCAATTTCAATTCTTATCTTGTATTGTATAAACATCGAAGACTCTATTCCTATAAATCTGATGATGATGGGAGAGTGAAGCATGGGAGAGTGAAGCATGGTATGGTACATAGAGGATTTCATGTTGATTCATAAGATTTATACCATAGTCAACAATTTTGCAATTGGCCAATGGCAACTTCAAATCCAATTATTTGTGGATTTTTTTGTTCAATCCTTTAGCAACTTTAGCCATAACCTAGCCAGAACAATTTTGCAATTGGCCAATGGCAACTTCAAATCCAATTATTTGTGGATTTTGTGTTCAATCCTTTAGCAACTTTAACCATAACTTAGCCAGAACAATTTTACAATTGGCCAATGGCAACTTCAAATCCAATTATTTGTGGATTTTTTGTTCAATCCTTTAGCAACTTTAGCCATAACCTAGCCAAAACTTGTATCCAATCAAACTAATTTGATTCTTCGATTTATTTTTCTATGAATGCGAAAGCAATTGCTTGTTAGACTACATATCTTTTTTTTTTTCAATTATCTCAGAAAAGAAAGTAATCTCTCCTTTTACTTTATGAAAACATGAGTTTAGTTGCTTCATGTCCATTGCTGCGATGATAATGGTAACTATGGTAAATGCTCTTAGGAGCTCGACGACCCTTGACCTTCGCCTCAGCTTCCCCCTTCGCCATATGGTTGAATTATTTTTCCAATAAAGAAATCAATAACCTGTCACCGTGCATGCAAGTGAGTGGGAGTGAGAACATTAGTGAGAAACACGCGTGCGAGCCTTAACAAGTAATTTAAAGGGAAAGCGGGGCAGTGGACCAAACGAGTGAGTATTAATGTGAAATAATCATTTCCATCGTTAAAAATACTAACTATGCCAAACTTTAACTTGATTTAAGCTTAGTTATTTATATTAAAAAAATTAACATATTTGGATTTTAACAATTCTAAAGTTGTATGGAAAATTGTGAGAAAAGTATAACATATTATCCATATAGAAGTTCACTCTATTTGATCTAATATTTTTTTCCCGTGAGGAGTCATAATGAAGTGTATTCATGGTTGTAGTCATTATTCACTAAATATGGGAAATATGTTTGCACCATTTTCTTATTGAGCTTCCTCTTGATTTTAATTCATTAATTAATTCAATTAACATTTGAAAGTGATAGTTTGTTGTTAAGGAACATTGTTGAACTTGGATTTTAAGTTGTCTCATCTTTGAAATCCCTATATATAACATTTATATAGTCATAATTGGTGTTTTAATTGAAATAACAATTTTATTATGACTAATCAAAAGCTAATTGCAACAACAATTATATTATAACTAATTAAAATCTTTTTCTGACTAAGGTGTTTGAACATTAATTTATTAACCTATAAATTCATTAATTGCAACAACAATCATATTATGACTAATTAAAAGCTTTTTCTGGCTAAGGTGTTTGAACATTAATTTATTAACATATAAATTTATTTAACTACAAAAGGACTAGCTTCCTTGTAGCTATATCCCTTGTTTACTTATGTGTTCATAATATTGTATGTATATGAATCAACAAAATGCACTATTCAAAAATACCAAAGAATAAATAGCAATTGCTTCGTTTTCCTTACATTTGATTGAAATATCTTGTTATACCTACCAAAGGCATGTATATACCAATGAGATTGTCGTTGACTGCATATTAGTTTGCAATTGATCGATTTCATATGTACGTTATAACCAAAGTTTCTTAAACACACACACACACACACACACACACACACACACACACACACACACATATTTCATTTTCCCTCAACCTGATTGGATTATACATTTGATATCTTATTCTAGGAGTGATGATGTAATGCTTGGTAACATTGCCATGCATTTATGTTATCATTTAATTTTTTATCCAATCTGACAACAATTAACTCCAATTAACTCCTCTGTCATTTAATTTTTTAAGGAGTCTAACATCAATTAACTCCTTTACGTTGTCATCCTCCAATCTCATTGCCCCTATATCACCACGGTTGCACCGCCTTCTTCAACTTCACCGCCTTCTACAAGTACAACTTTTCAATCTGAGCCATATTATGAAAACCAAATTTATTCATTCAACTTGGTGACCAAGTGAAGCAAAAACATGAGAAGTACCAGGATGAGGGGCTTGATCACCGCCTCTTCTCTTCCTCTTGATCACCACTTTTGTTCTTCCTCTTCGCCATCTTTGGGGTCATCTAGTGAGAGCACTCGCTTCATTCGGAGATGCTTTCACTCCACCATGGTTGTACCTATGAATTGTTGTTATTTTTTGATACATATGGTCCCTCTATCACAAGGGATGGTAAATTCCTCGTCAAGGAGGGAATTCGACACATAGCTGAAAAACATCAAGACTTCCTCAGGCGGAGAATTTGAAAATCCTCCAACAACGAATATTTGATGATGTGATTGGTTATTCTTTCTCTTCATGTGGTGACTATCTACTCTGATATCTAGAAAGCATGGGGTAAAGGTGAGAAACCTTCTACATCAAAGGGTAAGTATCTTGAACACAATTATTTGCTAAGAACAACAAATAGAACTTATGATTAAAGATGATGCACTCTTTGTAAGAGATGCCCTTTGGAAGGCCTCATGAGAAACTCAAACTTACCACTTTTAAAAATAGTATTTTTGGTACTGTTTATGAGATGCATACATTTTGTCTGAGATATATTTGGGAATGTGCAAAGTCCTCTTATCATACAAAGGATCACTATGCTTCCTTGAATTAGCATCTCGTAGGACCAAAGGATCAAGAAATTCAAACTTTGATCTTGCTTTTTTTGAAGCTCCTTCTTTCTCCAATCCATGTTCCTCTAAAGCCTCAATTAGTTTTCCTCTTTTGTTTGGACATGAAATATATGAAAGACTCATAGTCTCGTTATTACCGTGGATTCAATCCTTTTTATTCAAGGTGCCAAGTAGGTGAGTGCCGACGAATTTGTTGAACAACAATATAAACATAGAAGGTATCCCAACACATTGATTGGGCTTGGGTCTATCACCATTGCAACATGCTTTGATTGTTGTGTAGTTGATTGAATGTTGTGTTTATGTGTTGTTCTAAATAAACATACAAACATTATAAAATGCCACATTGGAAAGTTAGGAACAATATGGTATCTCCTCTCTTTTTTTTTTGGCATATCTCATCAACACAATCCCACCCAATAAATTGGATTTGATGTAAGAGAAGTTTTCGCTACAGTGAGAATGATGCAAACAGATGTTGTGCACAATATGCGTTGCACAATTAATCATATTTGAGGCCTCCCATATCACTTTCATTTGTGTGCAAATTCCTAACCATAAAGGAATTGCAAAGCATACGTAATGGTGTGGTTTGTTGAGAAAACCTATAAAAGCTCAACATTAACACATGTATAAGAAACACCTCAACGTTCAAGAAGCAATATTTCTTCCACATCTGGAAATTGGTTGATGGATTCGAAGTTTGGATCTAGAATCACCACATGTAGTTATAATTGGAGCGCTCTCTTCCCACCTATCTGGGCTTCCCTCCAACATCAATCCTCTTTCCTTCAACAACTAACAGATGTTAATTATTTTTTGGATTAGGTCCCCGTACATGTGCTTAAATAAAAAGTGCAACCACACAAATACAAGTAACTAAATTAATGGTGGAAGGAATTTATATTATGGATAGCAGTGGAATGGAGACCCCGGTTTGAAATCCTAGAAAGGGATGGTTTGGATTTGATGGTTCTTGGGTGGATGGATTAATGGTCCAGTTGCGGCTTTGGGAGAGGAATCGACTAGGAGCATACCAGGGTGGGGGGTAGGTAGGAGTGTTGGAGGCCTAGCTTAGGAGTAATTTCTCATGGCCTTTTTGGGGTTTAGGGTTTATGGTGACAACTATTGGAAGCTCTATGGAGGAACTGGAGGAAGACCAATGGTGGAGCCAGAGGTGCTTGTACAAACCGGATGAGGTGTATAGGGAAGAATTAAAGTTGTACCAGAAAAACTTAAATTTGGATGACGTTAGGGTTGGTAAAGTGGAGGATGTGCTGGATGCTCATATTGGGATAGTGACATGTGGCGACCCTTTGAGTGGTTCGATGGATATGAGATCCATCAGAACCATTGATGAGATGTTTTCTCGAGAAGAAAAAAGGGAAGGGGTGTTTAGTGCTTCCGAGGAAAAATCTTTGTTGAACTTCTCGCAGAAGGTTGTGGAGGGGAGGCAGAGTTGTAAGGGAGTAAATGAGGGTGTTTCAAGTGAGGGAAAGAAGGAACTTAGTGATACTGTATCTTTCTGGTCAGTTGAGCCGGAGCTGGAGGTAGGGAGAGGTAGGGCCTCTCGGGAAGCTACGGTAGGTGGAGATAGGGAGGACAATGTTGTGGGAGGGTTGAAGCGTGCAGGGTGTGTTGCGGGAAGCCCTGACCTTCATAGTAATAGAGAGGAGGTTATTTTGCGAACAATTATAAGGCGTGGAAAGTTAAAAAAACGAATCCATCGGTTACTTTGGGCCGTGACATTGGGATGGAGGTAGTTGGTAGCTACATTTCACAGGGGCTCGTGGGCAGATTTTCTTATGGGGTGATGGCGGCTAGGGACATTCATGAATGGGCGGAAGTGAATTGGGGCGCTATGTTGGGGTACTCGTCGGAGATACTTGTTTTAATTAAAGGTTGGTACTGCTTTCTTTTTCAATCCACAGAGGATGCAGAGCAGGTGTTGAATATGGTTTGGGTGGTGAAGAACAATAGTTTGATGCTAAAGCGATGCCACCTCACGTTTAACTGGGAGAAGGATCACATAAGGTTCCAACATTTGCGGGTATTGATTTTTGGATGCCTGTTAGATTTTTGGAATTTAGAGGCATTCAAAGAAATAGGGAATTCACTTGGGAAATTTCTTCATGCAAACCCTAATTTACTTTCTAGGAAAGACTGACGGATGGGTAGAATTTTGGTAGAATTTGATCTTAATCACGGGTTACCAGTCGAGATATACATTGTCCGACGTGGTAATGTGTTTCAACAAAGATTGGATTACGCGATTGTTCCATTTAGATATGTAGTGTGCAAGGGGACGAGCCATCTACGACATTAGTGCTACAAGATTAATTTGGAAAAGACATCAGATGGAGAAGGGGATGTGGAGCTGAAGACAACTGTTATGAATATAGTTTGTGAAGATTGGAGCAATGGTTTACAACCTCTAACCGCGGATAACGATTTTGAATTTGGTAAGTTAAATATTTAGGGCCCTATTATCTCTTCTAAATTGTTTGTATTTGATACTTTCGGGAGGCAGGGGACATGGAAGTAGTCCTTACCTGTTGAAAACATAATTAAGGGGGTGAAGGGGTATGATTGCAACCTGATTGTGGTAGAAAACTCTGTGGAGTCAAGGGAACGGTGCAG
>ML786225.1:355338-375569 GCA_009831015.1 Picea engelmannii | reverse complement strand
CCAAGACTGCCTTTAGAACTCATGAGGGCCACTATGAGTTTTTGGTCATGCCCTTTGGCTTGTGTAATGCCCCCTCCACCTTCCAAAGCCTCATGAATCATGTCTTCCGTCCTTTTCTCTGCCATTTTGTCTTAGTTTTCTTTAATGATATCCTCATCTATAGCAAAACCTGGACAGACCATCTTACTCATGTGGATCAATTTCTCCATCTACTCTCTCAGCAACAACTTTTCCTGAAATAGTCTAAATGTGTTTTTGGCGCCTCAGAAGTAAAATACTTGGGTCATCTGGTTGGCAATGATGGTGTCAGGGTAGATCCTAAAAAGATTGAATCTATGGAAGATTGGCCTCACCCAAAGACTCTTAAGAGCTTGAGTGGATTTCTGGGTTTAACAAGGTATTATCATAAGTTTGTTAAGAATTATGGGAAGATTGCAGCACCTCTCACTGCTCTCCTAAAAAAAACTCTTTCACTTGGACTCCAACCACTGCTCAAGATTTTCAAACCTTGAAGATGGCCATGTGCACCACTCTAGTCCTCGCCCTTCCCGATTTCACAAAGACCTTTGTGTTGGAATGTGATGCCTCAGGGAAAGGAATTGGTGCTGTCCTTATGCAAGAGGGTCGACCTTTGGCCTTTACCAACAAGAAACTATCTGAAAGAAATCTGGGCAAATCCATCTATGAAAAGGAAATGTTGGCTATTATGCATGTCGTTGATTTGTGGGGCCCTTATCTATTGGGGCAACGTTTCCAAATTAAGACAGACCATCAAAGCCTCAAGTATTTTCTGGAACAATGCATTTCCTCCCCAGAACAACAAAAATGGGTGACTAAGCTCTTTGGATATGATTATGAGACCATTTATAAGAAAGGAAAAGACAATGTGGTTGCGGATGCACTTTCTCGCAAATATGAAGATGAAGGATCCCTTTTTTCTCTTTCATTAATTGTCCCAGATTGGCTCCAAGCTGTTCGCCAAGAATGGCTACAAGAGCCCAAAAGTTCGCAGTTGATCCAACAATTGCACTCCAATTCTCCAGCTTCCCCAGGGTACTCCTAGCTCCATGATGAACTTCGATACAAAGGCCGTTTGTATTTAAGTAAACAATCAAAGATTAAATCCACGGTACTTTCTGAGCTTCATGCTACACCCACAGCAGGGCACTCCGGGTTCACCAAAACCTATGACAGGGTCAAACGTTCCTTTTTCTGGGATGGTATGAAACATGACATTCGTAATTTTGTCGTTGAATGTGATGTATGTCAATGTAAACAGGGATAAATAGTCAAATCTCCGGGCACACTACAACTGCTCTCGATTCCACCTGCTATTTGGAAGGATATCTCTATGCATTTTATTACCAGCTTACCCAAATTGGGAAATAAATCAGTCATCATGATGGTTGTTGATCACTTTTCCAAGTATGCTCATTTTTGTGCCATTCAACACCTATTTACAACATCCACGGTGGCTCAAATTTTTATGGATCAAGTCTTCAAGCTTCATGGCATGCCGCACTCTATTGTTTCTGATTGCGACCCAACTTTCACAAGCAATTTTTGGCAAGAACTGTTCAAGATACAAGGCACTGAATTGCATCTCAACACAACTTATCATCCCCAGACTGGTGGCCAAATGGAAGTTGTCAACAAGTGTTTGGAAACATATTTGAGGTGTTTTTCCTCGGAAAAGAAAAATCAGTGGGCTCAATGGTTACCCCTAATTGAATGGTGGTATAACACTTCATACCATACAACTACATGCATGACTCCTTTTGAAGCAGTATATGGACAGAAGCCACCTTCAGTTCTCTTATACTTACCAGGTGCCTCGAAGGTCTAGGCGGTTGACCTAACACTTACAACTCGATAGGCTATTCTCCGTACACTCAAAGAGAATTTGGTCATGGCACAAAATCGCATGAAGCAACAAGTAGATCAAGGTCGTTCTGAACGTCAATTTGCAGAAGGGGATCAGGGGTTTCTTCGACTGCAACCTTACAATCAAAATTCCCTCAAGGCCGAGCATTGTCAGAAGCTAGTGCCCAAATTTTATGGTCCTTATATCATTCTCAAGTGTGTGGGACAAGTATCCTATCAGTTAGCTTTGCCCAGCCATTCGAAGCTACATCCTGTTTTTCATGTTTCATGCTTAAAGAAGGTGATTGGAGCTAAGTGGAAAATTCAAACCAACCTTCCAGAGTTAGCTGAAGAAGGATCCATTTGGCTACAACCAAAAGCAGTTTTGGACCAGCGTGAGCGTCGCCTACGTCAGAGACTATCAAGGAAGTGCTAGTCCAGTGGAAATATACAACTCCAACAAATGCAACTTGGGAACCAACTACCATTCTGCAACAATTTCCTCATCTCAAGCCTTGAGGACAACATTGTTTTTAAGGGGCCGGACATGTTAGGGTCCTAACCCGCACATAGGTAGAACAATATATTTGAATGTAATAAAGGTCAATATTAATAAGGCCTTTCAATAAAATAGAATAAGGTGGATGTAAGAAGACCTAATAGAAGCTTCCGCTTCTAGAAGGATCTTCCTCTAGATGCTTCTTTTTAGTATAAACAAGAGTCGAGGGTCTGAGAACCCTATATTGGATATTATTGTAATAGAGCTCTTCTCAACTGGATGTTGCCCCCTCGAAGAGGCCCGTGAACATTGCTTTCAGATTCAAATTGTTATTTCTGTTATTATTCTCTTATCATTTCAGTGCTATTGTGGTGAATGTTCTGGTTATATCGTTGTTAATATGCCATTTCTAGCATTTTATTTTGTTCTGCATACATTTTATATTTGGTATATTATAGATAGGGAGTTGAGAAGTCCATTGTATAATTGTTAAGATCAGGAGGCTCCACTCACACCAGAATTAATCACGAGGTCGCGCGAAGTTAGTTGAAGGGATAGCCCCTGGATACTCACCTAGCCTCTAAGATATTTCTGTGGATTTATTCGTATTTGGGGATCTTGCTAGTACCCATACCTTTGTGAGAGGCGGCGCTTTCAAGGTTTCAGGCTTTGCTACCCTACCCATACAGTGATCTAGACTTACGATTGCTTGCCTGTGCATTGGTTATATAGTGGTTTATTAGTTTCTAATTGACTTAGGTATCTCATAGGTTACTTGCAGGGGTTATTCTGCTTGTACCCTGGGTCAGATAGGGGTTGGACAACACACAACCTTTATGGAGGATTACCTCTCGGGGGGAATCTGACCGACTGGTTGTTAAGCCCATGAGGGCCCCTATAACTGATTATGTTACCTCCAAACTTTAGCAGGGAGTCTCAGATCCCTCTTGGACGAGACACACCTTCTTTAGCGAGGGAGGCCACTCAACCACTTTATCCCGTTTGCATGCATATTGGCCATTTGAATTTTTGGTATGCTCTTTGACTACTAGTTGGCCTTAGGATATATTTTTATTTTGTAGAGTTATAATTCGTCGTGGAGTCGGACCAGCTTTCCCGTCGGTCCCGTCGGTTGTTACAGTTACCACCAGATTTCGGGTTTCTGCCTTATAAAAGGTGTAAAGTTTTTAGAAGTGGTACACACACATCCACCTTTCAGACTTGTGGTTCCACAAGGATGAGTATTGAGTCTAGTCTTTAGAATACTGGGAGTTCTTCGACTCCCATACCCACTATAGTTAATGGCACCCCTTCGACTCCTACAGCCGCTACAGTTGCAATGTCGGAGGCTTATACTAGTACTATAGCTCGACTTGTAGTTAATGCTTCATCTCTTGCCTCGAACCCTTTTGGGGCTTTCGGTCACTCGCTGAGTTACAATGTTTAGTCCATCCCTATGGCTTCTAGTCCATTTTCTTATGGTATGCCTAACTTCACTTCGCAGTTTTCNTATGGATGGATGGAACAACCCAGCTGGCGGACAAGTTCCGCCCTATATCCCTACCTCCTCGATGTCGATTCCTACCAATACTTTTGGCATGATGAATCCACTTCAATCCTCTGGGTTCCCACCTGGAGGAGGTCAGTATTACACTTTGGGCAACCACCAACATAGATCCAATCCGGTTGGGGGCAATTTTCACAATCCTTATTAGAACATTCCTGCTAGAATGATTCCCAACCCACCCTATACAAATCAGCCCGGAGGAAGGCCTTATAATTCCGAACATGGATTTGGTTCTTACCAAAATCCTAGGTGGAATGCAGTTCCCAACACACAATCTCTCGTGGGAGGATGGGGCCAGATGTTGCAACCTCGTCTCCCTTTTTTGGCTACGCTCAATCTACCGGACTTGTCTAAGTTAATGAACGACCCGGTGAGTCATGATCCCACATGGCCCCTCGTCCCCACCAAACTTCCTTTAGACATTCCAAAGTTTGAGGGTAAGAATGGAGAGGACCCTGGTGAACACGTTACTACCTTTCACCTTTGGTGCTCATCGAATTCCCTAAACCATGATTCTATTAGATTACGATTGTTTCAATGCACTCTCATTGGAGTTGCTTCGGTATGGTACATTGCGCTACCTAGGGAGACATATGGGTCATTTAATTAGTTGGTGGTGGCCTTTGTCAACCACTTTCAATTTCTCATTCGTTATGATGTTGGCCTCGAACTTTTGTCGACTTTACACCAGGACACCGCCACTCACATCTCGGATCATATCCAGGAGTGGCGTAGATGGAGGCGGTTGATTAAGACTCCTATACCCCCAACCTTTCTCCTAGAATGGTTCCTAAAGTCTTTCCACCCTCCTATCTCTAAGGACGTTTCTACTTCTGGGGTCTCCAATGAGGAAGAAACTATCTTTAGAGCTCAACAATTAGATTTAATATATGCTCAGTCTGGGATGTTATATCACCTTCTTCCAGAAGCATCATGGTCAAATTATGATCCTAGGCAAAAACCTGGACCTCATTCCGATGGTATTGTAGGGTCCGTCAATGTAAATTCCACAGACTCGGTGCCAAAGTCTGCCGGAGGATCAGTTTTGTCTGCATCCTCCAAACCCACCCAATCGGAAAATGTACATTCCGTGCAGTCATCGAAAAACCCAAATGGTGACCATCAACTAGATGGGAATAAAAGGAAAGGTCGAAACAATCGTAAGGGTGGGAAAAATGGTAACAAACCCAAGGACAAAGATAATAATGGGAAGCATAATGATAATGTTGGAGAGGGAAAGAAAGAGAAATGTAAGGTGAAGTTTTCTTGTAAACTTTGTACCGATGACCACCTTACACATTTATGCCCCAAACTCGTGGAGGCTGCGAGGCTTTTAAATCTACCACCCTCCGTGCTGATGAATCCATTCCCACACAACCAACACTTAGCCTCGAGCTCTTTGAACCCCGGAAATGCATCCAGTGGAAGTCAAAACCCATCGTCGCAAGATGGCGACCGTGTTTGTATCAATATGGTCAACGCGAAAATTGATATAGCCACTCGCTCTCGAGATTATAGCTCTTCAAAAGCTAGTACTAATCTAGAAGCTCCTCCTCCCCCTCTGGAGACAAACCTACAGATTGAGAAACCAGAGCCACTGCCTCATATTCTGAAAGGAGTACTCAAGCGCTATACTCACAACCCTAATTCTAGAGCCGCCCAGAACTACTCTATCGTTGAGGATCTGGGCCAAACCCCTTGTGCGATGTCGACTTTGGAGGTACTCCAGATGTGTCCATCACAGAGGAATGTCTTACTCTCTTCCTTAGGAGATATAGAACCTAGTGGCTTGAAAGTTATCAAGTTTGACGTCACGGATGTGAAGCCTCACTTGCCCTACCATGTGGCTTTCCAAATCCACGTGGAGTATTCCAAGTATACTATCAAATGAGCAGTCGTTGATGAAGGTGTTGCCACCTGCGTGATGTCCCTAGTCTGTTGGAAAGCTCTCGGTTCTCCGACCCTTTCCAAGTCGTCGAACATGTTGATTGCATTTGATGGTCATTCCTTCCTCTCTCACGATATTCTCCCTGCCTTTCTGGTCCAGTTAGGTGGGAAGACAATAGAGTTGGAGGTAGAGGTAGTTGATGCACCTCTTGATTATAACATGTTACTTGGTCGCAATTGGACCTATGCTATGGTCGTTGTCATATCGTTCATCTTCCGTACACTTTGTTTTCCTCATCAAGGGGAGATCATGACTATCGACCAGTTATCCTTTGCATATTCTAGTCCTAATGCATCTGTTGGACTGTCGATCCCTGTGATTGACAATTCTCAACCGGTAACTGAGAATATCGGCGTTGGAATGTATTCTTCCCTCATGGGTACCTTCGAATTCTCGACACCAATTCACCATGTTTACGCCATGTCTAGTAAGCCTGCTTTAGTAGGGAGGTCCATTCCTTTCCACACTTCCTATCTTAGTGATCCATGGACCCTACCTTCTCTGAATTCATTGAGTGAAGGTCAGTTGCATGCTGGCATGGCTATGCCACTATCGGCAGTGGAGATTGCATATTAAGCTATTCTTGACTCTTTCGCTGATCCCGATACTGTTACCTCGCAGACGGACGAGGAGGATCCTGTTCTTAGGCCTGTATGGGCCACCTCATTGTCTTGTTCACATGATTTCTTAGATGAGACTTTGCCTTTAGATGAAGCCATCCTCGAAGCCATGAATGGTTTCGAGAGACCTTGGGATGATATGCATCATCGATCTTATTTTCTCCCAAGTCTTGAAAGAATCAAGCAATATGACTTTCGGTCTACCTTGAGTGAGATAGTCGGTCACGCCGTAGTTCCACTTGATATGCACGGCATTTATGCCAAAGGAAATATGGCGAGTATTTCTACTACCGTCTCGATCGATATCTCTCGTACCCCTGGCAAGATTGAGAACGTAAATATAGGTGCAGATTGTACGACAGAAGAAATTCTGAATTACACCAAACTCTTCAAAGAATTTCGAGATGTATTCACTTGGTCATATGAATAGATGCCAGGGATCGACCCTCGTATTGTTGAACATGAGATTAGAACTTACCCGGATGCTAAACCTGTTCGACAACGTCTTAGATCTGTAAATCCCAGGAAGGCCCCTGCTATTAAGGTAGAGGTGGAGAAGCTACTTAATCCTGGCTTCATCTACCCAGTTCCCTTGACCGAATGGGTATCCAACCCCGTTCCTATGAATAAAAATCAAGGAACCATCCGTGTGTGTATGGAATTTCACGACATGAACAAGGCTTGTCCTAAAGATAACTTCCCCATGCCTTTCATTGATCAGATTCTCGATGAGTGTGCGAGAAGCGAGATATTTTATTTTATGGACGGATTTTCAAGCTATAATAAAATCCAGATCAAACCTGAGGACCAACACAAGACGATATTTGTATGTCCTTGGGATATTTTTGCATACCAAAAAATGCCTTTCGGCCTTAAAAACGTCGGAGAAACCTTCCAACGTTCCATGACTTTCGCTTTTCATGATCTCAAGCACATAGTTTAATCTTACCTTGATGATCTTGCTGCTCACTCTCGTAAGAGAGTGGATCATGTTATACACGTTCGACTAGTTTTTGAAAGATGTCGTTACTATAGAATCCGGTTAAACCCTCACAAATGCATCTTTTGCGTTAAGTTTGGCTGTCTCTTACGATTTTTAGTTTCCGAGATCGGGATCATGGTAGATCCTCTTAAGGTTGAGGCCATACTTCAGCTTCCTCCCCCGTGCACGATTAGACAACTTCAAGGTTTATAGGGGAAATCTAACTTTCTACGTTGGTTCATAGTGAATTATGCCAATATCACTAAGGGCTTCATGTGCCTCTTGAAGAAGGACACACCTTTTATCTGGGATGAGCCAACCCATGAGTCTTTCAATTCTTTGAAGAAAGCCTTGGTATTGGCCCCTCTGCTGAAATCCCATGATTACAGTAGAGATTACTTGTTGTATATTTCCGCGTCTGTAGAGACGATTGGTATGGTTCTAGTTCAGGAGGATAATGAGCTCCATGAGCACGTTATATACTATCTTAGTTGAATTCTAGTTGGTCCTGAGCTTAATTACTCTCACGTTGAAAAGCTAGCTTTGGTTGTCGTTCACGCAGTCCAACGTTTACGTCACTATATATTGTTTTGCAAGACTACAATGGTTGTTGATGTCAATCCATTTCAATATGTCCTTACCAGGCGTATCATAGTGGGGAAATATAATAAATGGATTGTCATCTTACAAGATTTCGATCTCGAATTTGCTTCGGCCAAGTCCAAGAAATCGCTAGTTTTTGTAGAGTTAATATCCGATTTTCCACGATTAGACGAGGATGTTATCCATGTTGATTCGTTTACAGACGAAAACATTTTCCTTGTCTCATCGTCCGACCTCTGGTATGGAGACATTGTTTTATATCTTTAAACCTTGAAGTTTGCTCAACATCTCTTGTGAGATGATCGACGACGTGTTAGATAGAAAGCCAAAAAGTATACCATCGTCGAGGACACTTTGTATCGTCGAGGAGTAGATAATATCTTGTGTCATTGCTTAACTCATGAGGAAGCCGATTCAGTCCTAAACGATTGCCACAAAAGGGCTTGTGGTGGTCACCTATCCCGGCTTGCAACAACCCAAAAAAGCCTACGAGTTGGTTATTTCTGGCCTACTATCTTTAAAGATTGTATCAAAGCAGTTAAGAAGTGTCACCCCTGCCAGGTGTTCACTCGGAAAATGCGCTCGCATCCAACCCCTCTTCACCCAGTCATTACCATCGGTCCCTTCACCAAGTGGGGGGTAGATTTCGTTGATTGCAACCCAACTTTGGTTGGAGGGCATCAACACATTATCGTGGCCATCAACTACTTTACTAAGTGGATCGAGGCCATGTCTACCATAAAATACAATGGGAAGACTACAATCTTCTTCGTGTTCAACCAAATTATCGCCCGGTTTGGTATCTCAAGTGAGATTGTCATTGAACATGGATGTCACTTTCAGAATGAAATGATGGTAGAACTAGCGTCTAAGCTGGGGTTTAGACACAGTCATTCATCCCCTTATTACCCCCAGAAAAATGGGCAAGTAGAGGCCATCAACAAGTCTCTCAAGACCATTTTGAAAAAATAATTTAATCAGAGTAATTCCAATTGGCACATCATGCTATATCCCGCACTTTGGGCATACCGAACCTCAATTAAGATTGCCACCGTTTTTTCCCCTTTTCAGTTAGTGCATGGTGTGGAGTCAATCCTTCTCGTTGAATGTGAAATCGCTTCTCTCAATTTGGCAGTCGAGCTCATACCTGACACTTCAGACTTAGAGTGATGCCTTGTGCACCTAGAGAGTCTTGACGAGCAACGTCGGGACGCCTTTATGGCTATCGAGGTAAACAAGAAACATGTCAAGGTTCAATATGACAAGTCTGTCTATCCTCGGTTGTATGCTGAGGGTGACTTGGTCCTCTTGCATGACCAAGCCAAAGAACCACTAGGGGCAGGCAATTTTAAACCCATGTGGCACGGTCCTTACATCGTGCGACGTGTTCTAGAAAAAGGAGCCTACGAGTTAGAAGATTACGAAGGGAATAAATTGGCCAAGCCCAGAAATGTGCTCTACTTGAAAAGGTACTACGCTTGAACCCTAGGCTTGGGCGGAACTCTTTGTATACTAATGTAAATTTAGTGTATATACATATTTTTCCTCCTTTTCTTTTTCCTTTAGCTTGGTTATCGAGTTTTCCCTTTGTTGGCAGATGTCAACGGAGTCTTTGGTCTACCTAGGATTTGCATACGGAGCCAGTCGTCATACACAGAACTTAGTTTATGCCTCTTGGGTGGTTTACTCACCCGAGGGTATGCTGGTGTCTTTAGGTGGCATATGCCTAGGGCCATCCATGAATAATGTGGCCGAATATAGCATCATCATAGAAATTTTGTGCGATGTTATCTCGCATGGTATTCACTCTTTAGAAGTTCACCTGGATTCCCAGTTAGTAGTATGTCAGTTGAACGGTCGTTACCACGTGCATGATCCTACTTTACTCCGTCGATTCCTGCAGGAACGTCTTTTAGAACATCAATTTGATTTTATTACATATTATCACATTCCTAGGAGTTCTTATCATGTATCTGATGCCTACGCTAATTACATTTTAGATTGTCATTTGTCACATTAATAAAGCAAAGAAAACCATTAAATCAATGTACACATTGTAAGATATAAGTAAAGCCGAAGATCTATTTTTATATATTTCAAAATATGGTGTTTATATTACAAAATTAGGGCTAAAACCCTCAATACACATATACAGTCGGTATACATATCCCACGACATCTACGCCTGTGGCGCCATATTTGTGCCATGGTAGAAAACCACGACGTTTGGGAGACATCGAAAAATTCATACCTACGCTCTAGGTATACCAACCACCCGTCGTTGCATGGCTTCAGGTAGATCCTCTACCTGAACCATAGGAATCCTCTGTGTCAAACGAGACAGGTTGACCTGCACGTTTTGTAGGACCCTCTCCGCTTCTCCTCCCACTGCTTCATCTCCTCGGTTCCTTCTTCTATGTCGAAGAAATCCCTTTGGCTGTCGTGGACCCACGTTTGCGATTACATAAGTGTCTAGTTAATATTTAAACACCATCCAAAAAACATATTTTTGTTCCTTAAATACAAAAAAAAATAAAAATGAAATGTTTAAAAACTTGTTACTTATATCACCGTAGGCGGCCCCTGGTGGAAGTGGCATATCAGGATCTCCTCTAAAATCGATCCCTGCATAGGGATAGTCGTCCAAAGCAATGACTTGTCGCCGCCACCAGAAGAAAAAATCATCATTGTAGGGCGTTGATAACCTACCTCCCCCATGTCGTCTCATGACCTCGATCCACCGCACCATGGCTGGATCACGTGGTTCTCTAGGAAGGATCTCCACTCTAGGTCCTAGACCTGGAACCCGCTTGAAAAAGAAACTACAAAGAATATAGGCAAACCCGAAATTTCGCTGACTCCCCTGTTTGCACTATGTCAGCTGACTTTTCATATTAGCCAACAGTGAGTTACACCAATCATAGACAGTGGGTCTAGCACACTCTACTGCGTAAAACATAAGAGGTCTCGATGCTTGAAGCAATGAGGCCGAACCTATGATCCTGTTAAGCATGAGCACAATGATCTTCAAACTGAGGTTACTTATTGCTCGGATGGGAACTTGGCTTCCCACCTTGGGAGTCCCTACTACATAGTGGGCATCGATATACTCCTCGATATTCATCCCACTCCCTGCTCAGCGTGACTTGAGGTTCACAACCTCCCCTCGGTGTGATAGACTAGTCAAGAAGTATATGTCCTCTACCTTGATCCTCAATGGTTGTCCATCAAGGATAAAGCTCTCGCTATCAGGGTCCCAATAACCCACCGACATCTCCAACATCCTCACTTGGACCCTCATTCCTTTGAGGGCCCAAAATTTGTACAAGCCACATGTTTTTAGAGCCGTTTGAGCTAGAGGATCTCGATCCACAGCTGCATCTACCTCCTCATGCACTCACTCTCTCCATTCCAGGACCATCCTTAAAAAAACAAATCAATTTTTAGAGTTAGAATCCCTCTTTTGGTCATTTGCATACCTATACGTAGCTTTCTTTGCACATATTCGTGTGTAGGGATTAATACACGCTCCCTGTGGTTCACACATGGGCGTATACCTCATCGTATATGCGACCTTAATAAAGGCAACCCATGTATACCGAAAATCCTAATTTACACCCTCAAAAACTAAAAAATGGAAACTTAATTCAAAAATGTAATCCACTGAATTTGAAGAGGATGAGATAAAGAGTTACCTGATCAAGACGGTTTGTGATTTCGTTGCTTGATGCTCCCATAATCGTCGTTTGAATCTTGGAAGTATTTTGGTCCAAATTGCACTATTTAGGTAAAAATCAAAATGATACAGTAATTTTTTATTTTATGACTATTTATAAGCTATTTTTACCCACTTTATATAGTTTCGTGCTATTTTTTCACCTAAGGACTAATTCAAGAGTGGTTTTGAGTTGGTTTTTTGTAGTTTTGACTCAATTTTCTTCCAAATTTCAACGTCATGATTGGTCGTTCGTCACCTCAAGCAGGTATTTTCATAACCTAGCATATAGGATAGGTATTCACTCCATCATGCATTTTTGCATTATCTTTCGACTACCGCTTTTTACGCCTTAGGAAGGAACCCATTTGTTGCAACACATAACCTCCCATATGCTATAAATAGTGTCGCTCATAAATGGTAGAGACTTACCAAACATGGGGGCCCTATTTAGATCCTCTTTGTCATTTGGTGCTCATGCCGAGTTTTTCCTTAGGACCGGGAGTCCATTATAATTCAATACATGACCTTATGATGAAACTCATTTCTCATTCATGCACATGCGGCCTTATTCCTCGCGGACTCCCAAAAACGAGTCTTAGTTAAGCTCTTTTCCGACTCATCTAAAAACCAAAAATATTGTCGAGTGATTTGTCCCTTTCACACTCGTTAAATTAGATTTGAAAGGTCGTGAGTCTTAGTTAATATCTTTTCCAACTCGTTATAAAAAAATAAAAGATTGTTGAGTGAACTTGTCTTTTTCACACTCGTAGATTGGATTTGAAAAGATGTTTATTTGGCACAAGTTTACCCATTTTTCACACCAAGTAGACTACAAGACATAAAAAATGATATTTTTTGGCGTTAATTTGTGATTGCATCTCATGCTCTCGCTTGTAGTATTGAGCCTTTAGCCGGTTCTCACGTTGCGTTATAAACCGTCGCCTAAGCAGTTTTTGCATCATCAACTAAATAGAGCCTTGTTTATATCCTTTGCAGTTTGACACCCTATACCCTAGAGGGAATATCACCCCGAGTGTCCATCTCCCACATGCATTTCCTTGTATTAAGCATAGGTATGTTCCACTGCTGGAACTAGTTTTGTTTACTCGCGACACTCGTTTCCTCCTATGTATCATATCATTCATTTGTTATGAAAAAACAAAAAAAGATGGGTGGGAATGGAGTACTATATTACAATTGGCAGTAGTCGTGTCGCCTTTGAACAGAGCACAAAATTATTGAGTCCTTGTGTTATCATAATTTTGGGTTTAGCATGGGCTTAGGAAGCTGATCTCATTACAGAGTTTTCTCTACCGACTGGTTACTCTTCCAGTGCCTATATTGAGCGTTATTGATGCCTCCTGCATCTAATAGTCACATCATTGAGTCTATGCTACCAGAGTCCTCCATATGTCTCATGTTCTTGTTCAAAGGAAGTCTATCAACCTTTGTTGTCCACTCCTCAGAAATATTGACTTTGCATGTCGGCCATACCCTCAGTTTGTCTCAGAATCATGTGATACTATGGTCTTATCATGCACCCTGGCCCTACTTGCATCATCGGTAGGTCAACTTGAACCCAAAAATCGACATTTCATCATTGGTCGCTGACTGGATGGTTTCCCTTATGTTTGACGGCAAGACATCTATTCACACTTTGGGATTTGTGCAGTTTCTTGGATTCCATTAGCCTTATTGGTGGTTTCCTCGCCTTTGCTAGCAGTTTTCATCATTGGTTGTTATTCAGAGGGTCTTTTTCGTATACCGCTTTCTTTTGGTACACGCGAAAGATGCACAGGGTCGTTTGTTCATGAACATGTTCTTCATCTGATCTCTACCAAATCATGAAGCTCCTGCTTTGTTCCTCGTGCTGACTGATGAGAGATGCCTTAATGCTCTCCTTTCAACAGGTCTCTTTCCATCGACTTCAGCTCATTTATTCTGGATATGGGACCTAGAGTTTTATGAGTACCTTGAGGCTTGCAGTCATTAGTGGCATGTTCTCTCACCATTGACAGATGAGAATACATCAATGTCTCATGATCAATGGATTTCTCAAGTGTTCGACACTGACTCCTTTATTCACACTTGTAGGAATGTACTCGATGCCTTGATACCTACTTTCATTATTGGTAGGTTGTCTCGTGTTTGTTAATGATATACCTCAATGACCGGTAATCAAACGATGTCTCATTATGTTTGATCTCAACTCCTTTATTCACATGATGTAGACTTGCACCCTTGGTGGATAGTGTAGAAGACTTGAAGACATCAATACGTGGCCGCAACTTTCCTGCGTTGTTGCTTCCCTTTCATTGGACCAACACCTATTCGACTTCAGTGATCATGGGAGATCATATTGTACTCCATGGTATACATATATCTTCAGATTAATTTTGAGACTGGTTTCACTGGGCCTTGTTTGTGACTATAACAACTTTTGGCATATAACCACATTTGTATTTGCCTATTCATGGCCACAAACACTTATTTGATATATTTTCCACATGGATCTGCATTGTATTCTTGGCAGCCATGTATGCAAAGTCAATATAGAATGTAATGAGCAATCGAGTTCATCTAGATGGTTCTCTACCACTCCACTCCTGGGTTATTTATAATGTATTTCGACCATCGCAGATACTCCTCTGATCTCACACATTAGGGGGCATCTGTTATAGCAAAATTTGCCCCACCATTGCTATCTTGCATAGAGGGCCTTTTTCCATTTCCCTATGCAGACTTGTCATCCCTTTTTGATGAATCCAGAGCCAAAAATACTTATTTTCCCACATATACACGCCCTATCTGCTATACAACATGCGTATACGCAAGCTGCTCCACTACAACCCGCGTACATCGGGATTTGTGCTAGAAAATAAAAAATGGAGTCGGGTTTCCATGTCACGACAGGAGATCTACAATCCTTGGCCTTCCACATATTGGAAACATTATGACTCAGCCCTTCAGTTGCATTTTGAAGACTATAAAAACACAATTCCGAGCCATGGAAAGGAGGAGAAAGCATTCAACTTTGAGAGAAAAGTTACTCTGGAGAAATTACTTCATATTGAGTCTGCATCCCTTTGTCCCTCAAGTCTGAATACAGTGTTCAACCCCTTAGCTCTTTCCCTATTGTTGAGAGAACCTCATTCTCTCTCTCCTATGAGCTTGCCTTTGGTGGAGGATTGAAGTGGTGGAGGCCTAGTTGAAAGGAACTTGGTTCCTTGGTTTCGAACCATGCCGACACGGAAGTCTGTAGTGTTGTCACTTCTGCTGATCAATTATTAATAGAAATACTCATTTCCCGTCCTATTGGTATTGTGCAAATATATGATTATTATCCATGGGCATGTTTGTAATGTTTATTAATGGATTATGTTATCTAATGTGCTAACCCCTTTATACTATCACCATGCACTTGCTATGCTTGTTTGTTGAAAACTTATTGTAGGTATAAAGCTTTGGGTCGAAGTGCTCAACAGTGGAACATCATCGAACGTTGGATCGAGGTAGGCTTCTTTCTTATCTTGCACATTAGTTTATATAGCATACAATGGAATTTAGTCGATTTTTGCAGTCATACCTATCTGTTGTGGTTTACCCTTGGCCATAGAGAGTTTTTCCCTCATAACACCAAATAGAAGCTAAATGCCTCCAAGATGAAGTACGACCCTTCTCTTAACCTTTGGAACCCTTGTGCTTCAACAAAACCCAACACATAAGCCTCTGTGTGCGTCGTACGACCTCTACATGCGCCATGTGTCAACCTGTACAGCTCCTCTGTATCATTGTTAGATGTGGCCTCTACTTGACCTTGGAAGTTGGTTGATTCTCGACTAGAAGTCCTCCTTTGTCTCCCTGCAAAACTCTCTTCTCTCAAACCTCGGATCGATGCTCCTTCAATCGATCTCTCTCATGCATAATGCACCCTCCTAGTCAAGTCAATCTCATTATTAACCCTTAAGCAAGCGAAAAAAATTAATCTCATAAATATGGAGGGTAGATATTAACTCTCCCTCACTCTCCAAGATGGATGACTAAGATTAAAACACCCATCACTTGAATTATTTTTACTTAAACATTAGAAAATGTGCTCAATAAAGTTAACTGAAGAATATAACGCATCAACAGTTATTTTCCTAAATTAGACTTTAGGAAAGATTAAATACTCAACTTGATCGTGTTTCATTGTCCCCCACCATGCTAGGACACTACAACCTAGTGGAAGATCTTCCTTACTACATTCTCAACACTAAGCTACCATACAACACTTGATCGTTTTATATTTGAGTAATTTTTTTTAATTTTGTACATATTTAATTTAAATATTAATATCTAATAAAAATTATTAAATATCAATATCTAATAAAAATTAAATTTGATTTATAATATTGCAAAAGATAAAGATGAATACGTTCCAAAAACAAAAGTTGGGAAAAAAATTAAAACAATGCAAATCTTAAAAATCTATTAACTACAAATTCCAAAGTAGGTTTAGGTTTTGAAAATTTTGAATCTTTCCTTTTTGGAAGGAAAACAACTCTTCAATGGTAACTTGTATGAGAAGAATAATTTTATAACATTGAGATTCCCATTTTAAATTGTTTAACTTGTATGAGAAGAATAATTTTACAACAATGAGGGTGTGTATGTACTCACATTTGGTTATGACTATGATGAATAAATTTATGGAATAAATTTGTATAGAGTTTTTGAAATGTTCAATGTTTTTAGTGGATCTTCACCCTGTTTTTAGTAGATCCTACACTCATTCTCAAAGGACAAAAACAAAATTAATGGAAAAAAATATATTGAAAAATAGAAATAGAAAGTAAAAAATGACAATTGAAAAATGATTGATGTGAGTGATAATAAAATTAATTCATATTTATTGATAAATTAATTAAAAATAATTGAGAGTGTTATAATGACACAATTATTAAAGAAGAGAAGACTGCAAAGAATAAAAGATAAGAGAGAAATGGAACAAAGGAATACGACGTCCAAATTAAGAAGAGTGTAAACTAAATGACAATGGGGAAAGACATAATTAATTCAAAGAATGAGAGCGGGTAAAAACCAGTAATAAATACATCCAAAGAATAAAAGAGTAATGATGAGAGTAAAAGTAGAAAGAGGATGACACTAAAATGAAGGTAATGAGAGGCACCAAATTTTGATAGAAGGATCCACATTTAAGGATTGAGAAAAAAATATATTTTTTTTTAAATCAATAAAGAATAGTTTAATGATGAAGAAGATTAATGAGAGGTTTCTAAGATTAGTTGAGTTTATAGTCATCTTCTTTATTGAAGTTATTGGAGTGTTTTTCAATTTCTAGCACTTCACGAATGAAAAGAGTAATAAGGCTTTAAGATTGGAATTTTGATTTGGTCAAAGTAAATAAGGTGATTAGATAAGAGAAGAGTAATAAGGTGAGGTTAAAATTTTGGTTTGGTCAAAGCTAATAAAGTGATTAGATTTGAAGGAGTGCTCAACAATACTCATTTGTTGATCCAGTTGTAGTTTGTGTCAACAATATGTTTTTGGCTTTAAAGGATCTACTTGTTTGGCCTATGTATGATTTTCCACAAGAGCATGAAATTTGGTAGACTCTTGGGCCAAGCATAGGGTCAGATTTATCCTTAGCAATTTTGAAAAGTTACTTACCGGTTTTGCATGGTTTGAAAAAGGCTTTTATGTGTTTTTGGGCTAGAATCCTAGAGATGTGATCTATGGTACCCTAGATGTAGGGTACAGACAAATGATCAAGGGGAGGGGAGGACGACCCACTCTAAACTTTGGATGTTTCAAAAAATTCTATATTCCATAAATTTGTCAATCATAAACATTGAGTCTCTCATTAAATTGCAAAATTGAGATTACATATTTTGAATCATTTATGCATTCAAAAATACAATTTCAACAACAATTTTATACTCAAATTCTATGATAGTTACCCAAAAAATTCCAAAAATAATGTATCTTTTAATTATAAATAAGTTTTTTTTATTATAAACTATCTTTTTTAAAGATTTTTTTTTATTATAAACTATGTGAAGATTTTTTTATTATAAACTATTTTTTAAATAATTTGTTTTATTATAAACTATCTTTTGATTATAAAGAAGTTTTTTTTATTGCATTATTCATCAACACAACAAATGGAAAAATGGCTACTCTTCCAATCAACTTATTAAAAACATATTAATACAAGATACTTTTACTGTGAGATGGTTTTGAGAACAAGTTCGGAAATATATTCCAATACAAGATACTTTTTAAAGAGGATGGGTTGAGAACAATTTTGGAAATATATTCCAAAGAGGATGGTTTTGAGAGCAATTTTGGAAATTCCAATATTTTTTCATAAAACAAAATGGTTAAAATTCTAATTATATTTATTTTTTAAATCTTGGTAGGCGCCACTACACCCCCACGCGACATGCTAAATAGTACCCATGCAGTCATGAGTTATAGGAGGAGGCGAAGAGTAGGGTTTTTTATGATGACTTTGGCCCGTCCCTGTGGATCGAGGAGCCTGCTCCACAACAGTTGGTATATGTGGTAGCTGGTATATACACTTTGGTATATATGTCGGAACATATTATATATCCAATGATATATATGGCATATGTAATGTCCCTTTCCAAATAGGAGCTCCAGAGAAGGAGGCTTAATGGTCTAAACCACCCCGTTAGACTATAGCCAGGGCCAAAGAGGGGTAAACATGGTTACTAGAGGTCACTCTAGTCACAGGTGTTATATTCGAAAAGTGACATTGAGCTAACAAGGGTTAACAACACTTTTAAGTCATTATGAGCTAAAAATAGAAGTCAACAATGAATTAGGGTTTCAGCAGTGATTTAGGGTTTCAACACGATTTAGGGTTTTGGAAAGCTATAAAGGAAGGGTCAACAACCTAATTCATCATTATGATGATTATGACTTGTCATTGAGGAGAAGAGGTGCATCTCAGGGGAGATAGTTCAGTGTATTCCAGGAGGAGACACCAGTTGGTTGATTTCGGTGTTGAAAGACACACCCTAGTCACCGGTAAGATCATCCAGGTCTTCCATCATTCTTCATTGATTCCGCAGTGCTCCCATATTCTAGATATTAGCTTTTAGTTGCTTATTTGTATTCCGACTAAAATCTTTTTGTCTTTTAATCTAGCCGAGTGTTGTTATTTTATTCAGCCGCAGTTGCTTATTTATATTCCAGCTAAGATCATTTGTATGTTGATCTAGTCGAGTATTGTCAGTGATTCAGCCACATTCGACCATTTTGTAATCCACAAAGATATCATAATAAAAACTTGCATTCATTTGTCGCGTTTATTATTTGTATGATCATTTATATGCTGTAAACCTTTGATCCTACACACACATTAGCAGTGTTTCCCAGACTAGCCAAGTCAGGAACATTACAGTGGTATCAGAGCTATAGTCCTGGCAGCCTGTGACTAAAGACAATGAGTGCAGTAGACCCAAAGGGACGTGAACACGTAGGTGACGAATATGTCACTTACAACAAGCATCAGGAAAGAAGGCATAGGATTGATTTTCCCCCTTTTCCTCCTAGCTCAGAGGAAGAGGAAGAGGCACACAGAGAAGCAGAGAGAAGGGCAGAGCGTGAGGCTGAGCGTGAGACAGAGAGGATGCTAGGAGACAAATATGAGCGACCAGAGGGCAGTGGCAAGGCCCCCTTAAATCCATAGGCAGCTTTCATGCAGGTTATCAACGGTATGTTAGCTAGTCAACGGACCATGTCTCAGTCCTTGGCACAGGTGGTTGATATATTGGCTAGAGTGGGCACCCCAGATACACAAGTCCCGCGTGTAGCACATGCGAACTCGGGAGCAAGCAGTAGATCCCAGTCACCCTCTCGCACATACACCTCTGCGAGTAGGATTCCCAGACCCTTGTTTCCTAGTTTCCAGAGGGCACCCCCGGTAACAACACTGCCACCAATAGCACAAAGGCCACCCACTCATGCCGACGACATTGCAGAGTATAGGAGGGAGTACGCAGCATTGGGTCATGACTTCCATCAGGACATGACCTTAGTCGAGTACTGTGGACTCAGACTCAAGAACTGCCCCAGAGAGCCGCAGAGGGGAGGACCACAACAACAGCAGGGGCATAACCTCGATTTCATTCGAAAAGTTGGGAAACTCACCATCCCTTCTTTCGACGGATCATCCAAATACACCGCCGGAGCTTGGGTACAGAAGCTAGACACGTATTACAAGCTCAACCAGATGACCGAGACAGAGGCCATTAGTTTCGCGACCTTACACTTGGAGGGTGAGGCACATGAGTGGTGGTATCATGGACTGGTGACATTGGATCACAGTCACATTACCTCCTATAGGGAGTTTATAGATAGGCTCATGGATAGGTTTGACAGGAAGGATCCCGAGATAC
>ML786225.1:344718-355288 GCA_009831015.1 Picea engelmannii | reverse complement strand
CCTCCGTATTAGAGGGATTATTCAGGGGCAACGGGCAATCGCCCTGATAGATGGTGGGGCCACCCACAACTTCATCGACGCTTCACTAGTATCGAGACGGGCACTTCAGACAGAGGAGTTTGAGGGGTTTGATGTTGCGGTAGAAAATGGCCACATAGTGGAGTGTCTAGACAGAATTCAAAACTTAGAGATAAAGTTAGGCAACTACACAGTGGGAGACACATTTTATGTGGTTGACCTATCGAACATAGATGTGGTGTTAGGAGTTCAGTGGATGATTGCCTTGGGAAAAATCACTACCAACTACCAAACCTTGGAAATGGGATTCAGAGATCAGGATGGGAAGAAGGTTGTTCTAAGAGGTATGTCGACAGGAGCACCTAGGACAGTTTCAGCCAAGAGGATGGAGAGGATATTCAAACATGGGGAGGTAGCATATGCCGCAAAATGCTTGATCACTACTCAGAAGGATTCAAAAGATCGACAACAATACCACACAGAGATCAAGAATTTATTGGGACGACATCAACGACCGTTTGAGGCAATCCCTCTAAGGAGACCACCTGACAGGGGGTTTGAGCACACCATTTAGTTAGAGGAGGGGGGCAAACCTATGATCACCCCCCCCCATTGTCATCCTAGGAGGTTCAAATATGAGATAGAGAAGGCAATCAAGGAATTGTTGGCGATGGGACACATCAGACCGAGCAGCAACCCATTTGCTTCATCAGTTGTCTTAGTTCTGAAGAAGGATGGCACCATGAGGATGTACATTGATTACCGAGCTGTAGTGTCCCCAAGGCCGAGCCCCATTGTAAACCATGTTTTGAAAGTAATTGTAATTATGTTTCATAGGCTGGTGAGCCAAGTCTTGTATAAGCTGGTAGGCTTATGTGTTGTGAGGCCAGGGAGCCTGCTGATGTATTTGTATATATACAGAATGATTAATAAAATATAAACATCGCCAGGTGCAGACCGACCACGATGAATGAGTGAAGGGGGACCGAGCATCCACAGAATGGGTAAGGGATCAGGGGCTAAGTGTGGAGCCTAGAAGGCTTAAGCCTTGGAAATAATATTTTAATATTACTCCAAAAATATATGTTTCAACCTAAGTCCTTTGGAATGACATGTGATTTTCCACATACTGGGAAGCACGCACGTTACCGGAACGCATGCAGTAGCATGGGCGACAGAGTCAGACCTGAACCTTGCAGAATACACCTTCGTACATCTTCTGAACCATCTGAACCTGAGTTGACCTTTGCGTGGATTGTATGTCACACATACCCGACACCAGAGCGTGAGTCTATCCTGGGCAGGGTGGAAGAAAAACGCATTATTCGGCCCGGAAGGGGGTCTGGGTAGTTCCCTGCGGAAATTGTCCCTGGAGCAATTCTGGAAATGAACACCGTGAGACCCAGTGGCCATGGTTGAGTTTGTTTTGAGGGGTCTGAGTCTGTATTTCCTACTGACCGAGTAGACAAGAAGAGATGGGCTGCGCGTGAATGGTTGTCCAGTGCAGGTGGTAATTGAGTCTGTGGGTGATCTCTTTCTAGGGGAGGGAAGTGGATGTTGTTGGAAGAGGTTCTTCCAGAGAGTGTCCATCACCAGCTTCAGTCTCTGAGACTTCCTGATCCGGTCTGTTTCCGAGGCCCAGAGAGGGAGGTTAGCACCGATGGACTGTGCTTGTGAAGGTGTATACTCCCGAGTGGAACAGGCATGTGGGGAATGAGGGACTGGGAGTAGTGGGCGTAAGATGGCATCCTGGGGAGAATCCTTCCAGATTCAAAGTGTGGTTTTCTCTGTAACCTTAGCCTAGTTAGGATTCCTTGCCTTGGGGTGGAGCTCGATCCCAGCTCGGGGGTGACCCGTTGTTGAGCTGATGAACAATGTGGTCTAAGGCTGGGAGGTTCGTGGAAGGCCTGCACTTGGTTGGTGGATTTCGCTACTGTTACAAGATAATTGTTCATCTATGTTTCATTACATCTTATCAATATGCTTTGTATCTCTGTGTAGTAAAATGATCATGCATTCTGCTGAGTATTGGGATTTATGTATGTGCCGTGGATTATTATGTTAAATGTCCCTTATGAGCACTCTGAGATTAAATGTATTTTCACTGCGTAAATGTACGTGATTAATTATAGGATGAGTATGTGTTTTCCGCGTAAGTAACACCTGCACGACATTTGTGTTGAGGGGACATTACAAATTGGTATTAGAGCCAAGGTTTCGACGCTGAGCCTCGATGGGCCAGTTGAGTGGTCTTTGGACCGAGGGTGAGAGGAGAAATTGTGTTTGGAGGACCAATTTCGGACGTTGGTTTGTTCCAATGTGTCAAGTAGTTGCTTGACCGCGTTTATAAGCTCAGGAGGTGTAGCGGTGCTGTGAAACCACAGCTGGTATGGTTTATGACCACAGGGAGACAGGCCTCTACACCAATGGTGTTAGAACCGTAGGATCTTTTCGGGAAGGAAGGCGAACCCTTGTAACCGTCAGATCCGAAGAATGTGCACAAGGATTAAAATCCCTTTTGAATTGGCACAGGAGTGTGGAAATCGCGATACGCGAAATCCTGAGTTAAGTTAAAAACCATCTGAGCCGTCAGATCTCAGTCGGAAAAACCGACAGCCGTTGGATCTGTCGGGAGATGTCCGAAGGACAAAACCTTAGTAATTAGGGGCGAAATCTCTGCACTAGCGAGACTTGATCTGGACCGTTCGTTCGGGGATAGAACGCGTGTCACGAGATTACCCACCTCGGGGACTCGGGCACCGGAGGTTGATAGAGGAAGTCATTCGACTTCACGAGTGGCGAAGAGGCGAGAGCTCCGTGTTGTGGGGCCTGGCTGACGTCATATCGGGATACCGGCACTCGAGAACGGTGTGGGACCACCAGAGTCGGTAGGCGGCCAGGTGGCACATCGCCTCTCGGGAGCTCGTAAGTAGAAGAGCCAAGAATTTGGTGTCAAGGATCGCGAGGCGCGAGGAAACGAAACGACGAAGTCACGAGAGAATCGCAGTCGTCCAGCTGAGGAGGACAGGTGGCAGTATTCGCGGAGTCGTGAAGTGCTAAAGAGATTCAAGATTCAGATCTCGCGAACTCGGAAGTTTGCAGGGTGAGGGCCCAGGAGTTGAATGCTCCAAGTCGCGAAGTCGCGAAATTGCGAGGAGCGAGGACAACCTTTGGATCCAGAGCACGGAAGGACCGTTGGATCAGGAACCCTCATCGCCTATCGCGCGTTCGGAGGTTGAAGGGAGTCGTTTTCGACTTCACGATTAGCGAAGCGCCGAGAGCCATGCACAAGGACACGTGGCAGAACCACCAGGTGGGCCTGGGCGACTGACAGGCGAATACGCGTCGCCATAAGGAAAGGAGTCAACGCTCCGTTGACTTCTCACGTCTCGGGGATTCGCGAGATGAGAGCATGGGAGCTCGACGTTGAAACTCGTGAAGGTGCGAGTAGGGAAGAGTGCTAACACTTAGACTTAGACCTAGGCTACGGTCATGCGTAGCAGACGTTAGCACGGAGGAAGCTATGCCTGTGTCGCATCTCGGGTATCGGCGGTTAGAGGAAATGAGTTGAGGGTCCTCGACTCACAAACTCGCGAGATCGCGAGTTGCGAAAAGGGTAACTTGGGTTTCGTATATTTAACTGTCGGATCTTCGTGGACCAAGATTCCGAAGTTACAAAGTCCCAGAAATTGCCTCAAATGCAAGGAAATGAAAGAAATACATAATACTTCCAGTACAAGAAACTTATTTAAAACGAAATGTCTTTTATTTTGTTCGAACTGGCTTGTAAATATTGTGGATTGTTCGCGAAGTCTAATGGCCTGACAAATCGCGAATTCAATTGCACAGTGTGTATGCAGAGTTCAACGAAGGCCAGAACTCCAGTTAATCAACGCCGAGTATGGAGTGGGGAAGAGTGCAAGTTACCCTTGAAATGGAAGACGAACAGGAAGGAAAGTATGATAACCTTGGGGTCGAAGGATCGAACTCCAATGGGCACGGGAAAGAGACGGATAAGGAAGAACATATGATGCAACTCATCGAAAGATTGCAGAAAGATGCCCAAGCTCGCCTAGCTGATAGCCGAAAGCTCCTGAAAATCCGGGATCGACAGGGTGAATTCAATTTGAAAATGTTGAAGAGCATGGAAAGAATAGAGAAGAAACTCGAGAAAGGAAGAGACTCAAGTACGATGGGGAGTCACAGAACTCATGGAAGAAGAAGTAGATCGAGGAGTGGCAGCCGACATCACAGTCGCTCCCAAAGACGTTTTGACAGTAAGACATACAGTAGTTCAAGCCCATCACCTACCAGAAAACATCGAAAATCTGGAAAGGATGAATTGAAAGGGGAGATGAACAAGATTAAACCTCCAACATTCGATGGAGAACATAAGAAGGAGGAAGATGTCGAGACCTGGTTGCTTGGCATGAAGAAATACTTCCAACTGCAGAAGGAAGAATTGCAATGTACCAGCTGAAAGGAAAAACGTCCATGTGGTGGGATCAGTTTGTTCAGGTACAACACATCCGAGAGAAAGAGGTCACTTGGAAGGAATTTAAGAGGTATTTCGAGAAGAAATACCTGACTAAAAGATACTATGACAGAAAGATGAAGGAGTTCTTCGAACTCAAGTTGGGCAGTATGACCATTGATGAGTATGAACGAAGTTTTCTGGAACTACTGAAGTATGTTCCATTCATCAAAGACGAGGTTGTCAAGATTCAGAGGTATCTGAGTGGACTACCACCTTTCATGAGTGAAAAGATTCAATATGACGATCCTAAGACTATGGAAGAGACCATCAAAAAAGAGAAATGCCTATACGAACAACAGAGAGAAAAGCCTACCTTTCGGAAGGCTTGGGATGACCAGAAGAGGTTTGAGAAAGAACAGAGGCAGAAGGGAAGCAAGCCTTCATTTTTCAGAAACAGTGGTCAGGAACAACCTTCGGTTAGAGAGCCGAGAAGGACTGAAGAGGGTGCACAAAGACAACGACAGGTGCCCATTCAGTGTTGGGGTTGTCAAGGAAACCACAAGTATCGAGATTGTCCCCATAAAAATGATAAGGCGAGAATTGTACATACTGTTCAGCAAGCTGAAACAGTGGAGGATATGGGCAGCAAAATGCCGAGGATCTACGCAGCCTTGGACAACAAGCAAGCGGAATTTCAATCACATGATTGAAGTGGAAGGTATGATTAACAACCGACCACTTGTTATTTTAATTGATTCAGGGGCTATCCATAGTTATATAGATCCTAGAGTGGTGGAAAGTTTGCATCTAATGAAGAACAAACATGAGAAGTCTTGGTTGGTGCAGTTAGCCACAGGGATCAAGAGGAAGGTCACTGAATTGGTTAAGTCATGTTCGGTGGACATGAAAGGGATGAGCACTAAGGCTGAATTGAACATTCTACCTTTAGGCTCATATGATTTCTTAATTGGGATGGACTGGTTGGACCAGCACCATGCCCTTCTGGATTGTCGTAACAAGAGATTCACATGTATGGACGAAGAGGGAAATCAGGTAACAGTTCAAGGAATTTCCAAGGCCGTTGCTGTTAGAGAAATCTCAGCCATGCAGCTGAAGAAATGTTACCGGAAAGGCTGTCAATTATTTGCAGCCCGGGTGGAAGAAGTATTCCAAGATGTGGTCTCGAATCTGGAAGACCACAAGGTGCTCAAAGAGTTTGAGGATGTGTTTCAGGAGGTGCCTGGACTACCTCCGAAGAGGGACATCGATTTTTCTATAAATCTGATGCCCGGAGCAACTCCAATTTTGAAATCTCCTTATAGAATGAGCACACAAGAGCTGAAAGAGTTGCAACTGCAACTCGAAGAGCTATTAAAGAAAGGCTACATTCGTCCCAGTGTGTCACCGTGGGGAGCCCCAGTGCTATTTGTGAAGAAGAAAGATGGAACGTTGAGGTTGTGCATTGACTTTCGACAGTTGAATAAAGTCACCGTAAAAAACAAGTATCCTCTACCAAGGATTGGTGATCTTTTCGATCAGTTGAAGGATGCGAAAGTATTTTCGAAAATAGACCTCAGATCTGGATATCATCAAATGAGGATAAAAGATGAAGACATCAGCAAGACCGCCTTCAGAACAAGGTACGGTCATTATGAGTTTACAGTGGTGCCGTTTGGACTGTCCAACGCGCCTGCTGTCTTCATGTGCTTAATGAATGGAGTCTTCAGAAAATATCTGGACAAGTTTGTCATAGTCTTCTTGGACGATATTTTGGTATACTCCAAGACAGAGGAAGAACACGAACAACACTTGAGAATGGTGCTGCAGGTGTTGAGAGAACACCAGCTGTACGCAAAACTGAGCAAGTGCTCTTTTTATCAAAGGCAGACCCATTACTTGAGACACATTATTTCTGAAGAAGGGATCGTTGTGGATCCTAAAAAGGTACAGGCCATTCGAGAATGGCCAGCGCCAAGAAATGTGGCGGAAGTTAGATCTTTTATGGGTCTAGCAGGTTATTATAGGAGGTTTATAGCTGGATTTTCAAGGATAGCTCATGCTATCACGTCCTTACAAAGGAAGGGAAAGAAGTTCCAGTGGACTGAAGAATGTGAGAGCAACTTCCAACGATTGAAGCAACTGCTAACCAGTGCTCCAATCCTGAAGATTGCAGATCCAGACAAGGATTATGTAGTGTGCACAGATGCATGTAAGGAGGGGCTGGGAGGAGTTCTCAGCGAAGAAGGATTTGTAGTTTGCTATGAATCCCGGAAGTTGAAAGAACATGAGAAGAACTATGCCACTCACGATTTAGAGCTGGCAGCAATCGTCCACGCCTTGAGGAAATGGAGACATTACCTCATGGGCAAGAGATTTGAATTAAGAACAGACCACAACGGTCTGAAATATTTATTTGAACAGCCAACCTTAAATGCCAGGCAAATTAGATGACTGGAGTTTCTGTGCGAATACGACTTTGATATCAAGCATATCAAAGGGAAAGAAAATAAGGTGGTTGATGTACTCAGCAGAAAAGTGCACGAATTACATGCTACAGCCATTAGCATGTATCAGACTGAGATGAAAGACAGAATTTTAGAAGCTGCAAACGCTGATTTGCAGTGCAAAAATCTTATAGCGAAGCTACAACAGCATGAGAAACCACAAACCCAGGAAAGTTACACCTTAGGAACTGATGGGTTATTGCTATATAAAAACAGGGTGTATGTACCTAATGACAGAGAATTGAAGCTAGCAATTCTAAAGGAGATGCATAACGTGGCTTATGCTGGACATCTTGGATATCAGAAGACTGTGGTGGCAGTGAAAAGCCATTATTTTTGGCCAGGTATGAAGAAAGAAATTGTTGAATACATCGCTAGATGTATGGAATGCCAGAAGGTTAAGACTGAGCATAGACACTCAGCAGGGTTGTTGCAGCCTTTACCTATTCCTGAGTGGAAATGGGATGTGGTAACAATGGATTTTATCACAGGATTACCCAAAACAAGCAAGCAACATGATTCAATCTTGGTGGTGGTGGACAAACTTACCAAAGCCGCTCATTTTATTCCGCTGAAAACCACCCACAAAGCAGCAGATGTTGCTGATATTTTCCTAAAAGAAGTTGCACGCTTGCATGGAATTCCTAAGACAATTGTGTCTGATAGAGACCCGAAATTCACTTCGAATTTCTGGAAAGGACTGTACAAGGGATTCAGAACGAATCTGAACTTTGGTACAACATATCATCCCGAGTCTGATGGACAGACAGAGAGAGTAAACAGAGTAATAGAAGACAAACTAAGGATGTACGTGATGGATAAACCATCAAAGTGGGAGGACTCCCTGCATTTGGTAGAATTCGCTTACAATAATGGATACCATGCATCATTGAAGATGAGCCCATTCGAAGCGCTTTATGGAAGAAAGTGCAACACTCCAGTGAGCTGGGGTAATCCAGCTGACAGAGCAGTAGTTGGACCCGAACTACTCAAAGAGATGGAGGATCAAATGATAAAAATCAAACAGAATTTGAACGCTGCCCAGGACAGACAAAAAAGTTACGCTGATAGCAACAGAACCCATAGAGAATTCAAAGTGGGTGACCATGTTTTCCTGAAAGTAAAAACTAACAGGAGCTCCCTGAAATTGGGAAGTTGCGCCAAGTTGGCAGCGAGATTTTGTGGGCCATTTGAGATCCTGGAAAGGATTGGGCCGGTTGCATACATGCTTGCATTACCTGCATCTATGACTGTACATAATGTGTTTCATGTTTCACTGCTTAAGAAATATGTACCTGATGCTAACCATGTTATTGATTGGAATGTGATTCAGGTGGGACCAGAGGGTGTCCTGCAAGTGCATCCTGTGCGCATATTGGATAGGAAAAACAAACAGCTTCGGAATCGAGCTATAGAACTTGTAAAGGTCTAGTGGATCTGGTACGGTCCCGAGGACGCGACATGGGAGCATGAAGAGGTTATGCGGGTAGAATACCCGCATCTTTTTGAAAATTTTGGAAGGCATGCAGATGATGTGTAAAGCTGCACTGAGGACAGTGAAAAAATAAGGGGAGGGGGATTGTAGTGTCCCCAAGGCCGAGCCTCATTGTAAACCATGTTTTGAAAGTAATTGTAATTATGTTTAATAGGCTGGTGAGCCAAGTCTTGTATAAGCTGGTAGGCTTATGTGTTGTGAGGCCAGGGAGCCTGCTGATGTATTTGTATATATACAGAATGATTAATAAAATATAAACACCGCCAGGTGCAGACCGACCACGATGAATGAGTGAAGGGGGACCGAGCATCCACATAATGGGTAAGGGATCAGGGGCTAAGTGTGGAGCCTAGAAGGATTAAGCCTTGGGAATAATATTTTAATATTACTCCAAAAAGATATGTTTCAACCTAAGTCCTTTGGAATGACATGTGATTTTCCACATAGTGGGAAGCACGCACGTTACCGGAACACATGCAGTAGCATGGGAGACAGAGTCAGACCTGACCCTTGCAGAATACACCTTCGTACATCTTTTGAACCATCTGAACCTGAGTTGACCTTTGCGTGGATTGTCTGTGATGCATACCCGACACCAGAGCGTGAGTCTATCCTGGGCAGGGTGGAAGAAAAACGCATTATTCGGCTGGGAAGGGGGTCTGGGTAGTTCCTTGCGAAAATTGTCCCTGGAGCAATTCTAGAAATGAACACCGTTAGACCTAGTGGCCATGGCTGAGCTTGTTTTGAGGGGTCCGAGTCTGTATTTCCTGCTGACCGAGTAGACAAGCAGAGATGGGCTGCGCGTGAATGGTTTTCCAGTGCAGGTGGTAATTGAGCCTGTGGGTGATCTCTCTCTAGGGGAGGGAAGTGGATGTTGTTGGAAGAGGTTCTTCCAGAGAGTGTCCAGCACCAGCTTCAGTCTCTGAGACTTTCTGATCCGGCCTGTTGCCGAGGCCCAGAGAGGGAGGTTAGCACCGATGGACTGTGCTTGTGAAGGTGTATACTCCCGGGCGGAACATGCATGTGGGGAATGGGGGACTGAGAGTAGTGGGCGTAAGATGGCATCCTGGGGAGAATCCTTCCAGATTTAAAGTGTGGTTTTCTCTGTAACCTCAGCCTAGTTAGGATTCCTTGCCTTGGGGTGGAGCTCGGTCCCAGCTTGGGGGTGACCCACTGTTGAGCTGATGAACAGTGTGGTCTAAGGTTGGGAGGTTCGTAGAAGGCCTGCACTTGGTTGGTGGATTTCGCTACTGTTACAAGATAAGTGTTCATCTATGTTTCATTACATCTTATCAATATGCTTTGTATCTCTGTGTAGTAAAATGATCATGCATTCTGCTGAGTATTGGGATTTATGTATGTGCCGTGGATTATTATGTTAAATGTCCCTTATGAGCACTCTGAGATTAAATGTATTTTCACTGCGTAAATGTACGTGATTAATTATAGAATGAGTATGTGTTTTCCGCGTAAGTAACACCTGCACGACATTCGTGTTGAGGGGACGTTACACGAGCCTTGAACAAGAAAACCATAAAAAACCGGTACCCTATCCCACGCATTGACGAGTTGATGGATGAACTGCATGGGGCAGTTTTCTTCTCAAAAATTGATCTACGCTCTGGATATCACTAGATCAACATCCGAGAGGAGGACATAGAAAATACGACATTTCGATGTCATTTTGGACACTTCGAGTTCCTGGTTATGCCATTTGGGCTAACCAATGTAGTCACTACATTCCAGTCTTGCATGAACCATATATTCAGGGATCAGTTAAGGAAATCAGTCTTGGTTTTCTTCGACGACATCTT
Organism: Picea engelmannii; assembly: GCA_009831015.1. Classification (NCBI taxonomy): domain Eukaryota; kingdom Viridiplantae; phylum Streptophyta; class Pinopsida; order Pinales; family Pinaceae; genus Picea; species Picea engelmannii. The sequence goes on along the minus strand of ML786225.1, from coordinate 344,980 downwards.
GATCTATAACTAGTTATGGCAAGAGCATATGAGGCACCTGGATGAGGTATTGAGCATCATGGAGGCACAGTGATTATATGCCAAAGAGTCTAAGTGCGAGTTCGGTATGATAGAGCTATTTTACTTAGGCCACATCATCAGTGCACAGGGGGTACAGGTGCACCAAGAGAAGATCAGGGCCATTCTGGATTGGCCGACGCCCAAGAACGTGACAGAATTGAGGAGCTTCTTCGGGCTGTGCAGCTATTACAGGCGGTTCGTC
>ML786225.1:315461-339061 GCA_009831015.1 Picea engelmannii | reverse complement strand
TCAATGAAGAGTATTTATCAGTGACCATCAGATGTTTCAAAAATATGTTATAGTTAAATATCATTAAACAAAATACAGTCACGCATTTTATCATAAAACCTTCTCTCCATAATTCATAGAGCAAATTTGATACAATTATCCATATACCCTGGAAGCCACGTTGCTAAACCAGATCTGTTACAGACACCTCAATGAATACCTGAATTTCTTTTCGACTGACAGAAGTAAAAATACATGAATTATTTTTCCGTCATGGTTTCTTCCAAATCATTTACCAGGGCCTTGTTAAGCCATTTCTCTGCCTCAGCCATGAAAGAAGGGCTCAGTCTGATCATGAGAACGCAGAATTCATGTTCATTCAGAGCCCCGTCGCCGTCTAAATCTCCTTCGCCCATCATCGCTCGCAGCTCTGAATCCGTCAGAGAGTCCAACCCCAACAGGCCCGAATTACTCCTCAGGCTCTCCAAAGTTATTAAACCCAACCGGGGATCTGCCAGAAGACGGAACCCATTACACAGCTCCGCCATGAAATCGCGCTCTCCCAATTTCTCCGCCATAATGGGCAGGAAATCCTCGAATTCCGCCATTATTGTAAATACCGAAGCTCTACTTGAAACCCCAATAATGTCTTCAACGCAGGCAAAGGGTTAAAGCCTGAATTGTTATGAAATGGGGATGCTCTGTTATATAATAGAGAATCCATGGCCGGCATGCGAAGAAACCACGCGCCGATGGTCCCCATCAATTGTGTGCCACAAGAAATTGTTGGGAAATTGCCTGTACGCCGTCTAGACGATCCACAGTTGTCATGAAGCGGCCATAAAGAGGAAGATCGCTGTCAATGGTTTTCAATTGTAATCACAAAGCTGGGGACTTTCCTCGAAGCCGCCACCAGTCGGTTGGATATAATTCCCGTCGATAGATAGAGATGATCGGAGATTAGGGTATAAGAGCGCACGGTCACATGCGGATGAAGGAGGAGGGTTTCTTATGACCGCGTATGCTAATCACCAAGTAAATTGGCCTCTTCATTTTAGGGAAAAGTGGCCTCTCCATTTTAGGTAGGATTTTGGCCAAAATTTGGTAATTGAAATGGCCATTATTTTAAAAATATTAAATCATGAGCGTAGTCTAAATGTATTAGAGCGTAGTTTAAATGTATTCGTTTTTATAGATTTTTTTTGTTTGATTTTGCTTGAAATTTGGTGAGGAAGGGTTGGATCTGTAGATTTGAGTGGCTAAGTTTGTATAATCAGAATGCTTCAAGGGTGTTTCAGGGGCTGAATCTGTTTATGCATTTAGAAATGCAATTTAAACAACAAAAAAAATTGAATATAAAGAAATTAAATTGATTTTTTTTTTTTCAAATTCTAATTAAAATAATAAAAATAAAAAATTAAGTTTGAGATACAAATATTTCAATATATTTAAAAACTTTTACAATATTAATGTGTGATTATGTAGGTTTTTAGAATTAATTATAATGTTGTTTAAACTTTTTAAATTTCCAATGAATTTACATAGTTCAAGTAACAACATTAATGTGATTATTAAAAATATATAGATTTTTAAAACAGAAAATTAACATAAAATCATTTTAATTTTAGATCTTGTGGTGGGTTAATTTTTAATGTTTAAAAAAGTAAAATGGTAATATTGTATTCAATTTTTTTTTAATGAAGGGTATATTTGATTTATTATTGTTCATTGAAATACAACCTTTACAATTTTTCATAGTGGAAGGGTTAGATGAATATATTTTTCTAATTGTTTTATAATTTTTCATGGTGGAAGGGTTGCAAGAATATATATGTACTGTTAAAATTGAAAAAAAAAAATTAACCCAAATTGGAAAATTTATATTATAAAAATGTTGCTTTGAGTTAGTAGATTACATAGAGAGACAAAATTCTTAGTGGAAAGGGTTCAAAAAATGGACCATTACTGAGTTGGGCTAGGGCTAGAGTATTACATTGATCGCCATGATGTTTACAATTGTTCCAGTGTAACAAACTTCTAGTATAAATTCTAAAAAAGACTCTTCGACATAGCCAAAATTTGCAGTACATACAAACTAAATTTTAAGGAGGAGACCTGGTCTGATCATCCACTTCCGCCATTTCTTCATCCTTTGCTTGTTTGATAGTGACGATGAGGTATGGAAAGGAGATACTCTGGGACTAGAGTTCGTTGATTTTGTGTCGATCGTGACATTTTCTTATGGCTCCTGAAGTGTTGGTTGGAGGCAGATTTCTTCCAATAGGGGTTGAAGGGCCGGTTATGACTCAATAGGGGTAACGAGGGACCCAAGAATGGCCTTCATTATATAGGAGTTGAGGCATAACAACCATAGGATAATTTGAGGAGAGGATAGGATCAAATGAAGATTTCGCTGAACATACAAGATTGACCTTACCTTGGATAGATGGTAGCTCAAACCAACCCCTAACCAATTGAAACATCTCAGAAAAAACCCCTCAAAATAAGGTATGATGGTTGTAACCACTTCATCGTCCCCTAGAACTAAGAATATGTCGATAGTATCGCTCCCCTAAAGCTAAGCAAGGAGCGATGACAAGGGTTCATCCTCCTCTGCATATGGGCAGGGGAGCGATGATGCTAAAAAAGGGCCAATAACTTAAGGTGAAAGATAATATTTCAACCTTCAGATGATAAATTTCTCCCCCAACATGTCTAAGAATCATGACAAATATTCCCACATGGTGATGCAATTGCGACAAATAGGTGTGTAATAGAGGGAAGAGCTTCTAAGGGACTATTGAGCATAGAAGGAGGTATCATCCTTGTCTTGTGTGGGGCAAGTATTGTGAGTGCCAAATTTTGGTTTGATTAAAGAACTCAGCAATGAGTGTCTTGGTTGATATTTTGTTTCTTTTGGGATGGGGGCATTGACTTGAGAGTTCTATATTTTCTTTCTTCTTCGCCCCGGTGGTCTCATAGCTTGGGTAGGGGGTGGAATTCATAGAGGACTACCTAGGGTTGGGTGGAAAATCGCTCTATCTCAGTCATTTCCTTGATATTCAACTATTGGAAAAGTTAAGCATATCTTTATTGTTCTGAATTCTCTTATCATGTTATGAGTATAATTCTATGTTGCATATGGTTGAATACACTATATATTTTGTTGTGGAATTAATAAGAAAATTGACTATGTTAAATCTACTCTACCTACAAACTCTTGTAGAAAAGAAATGAGGTAGACCAGACTTGTGTTTGAACTTTTATATTTATGGGCAGACTTTTGAATACATATCACTAGCTACAACCATATGTAACTACAATGAAATTATCTTCTATGAACCTTAAAAGATATAGCTTCTTAGACTAACTTAGAATATAGTACCTGAAATAATTTTATGAATTTTTGTCTTATTTGGACCTATTCCAACAAAGCTAGAACTTATTCTTCTACCTTCTACCTTTCACTATGCCACTAGTTAGCTCCTCCAATATACCTACCATCAAGTCCTTAACAAACCACTCTAAATTTATGAATATATGACTGGAATTTTCTAATTTGGAATTCCTAAATGTAAAACAAGTGTTTGTCAAAAGTATTCAATAAAGATTCGATCCTATGTCAACTTTTTCCAAATATAAATTAATCTTAATCTCAAAATTAAACTCATATATGCTTTCATCAAGTCCTTAACAAACCACTTGGCTATATGACTGGAATTTTCTATGTTTGGAATTTCCTATATGTCAACTTTTTCCAAGTATGAATTAATCTTAATCTCAAAATTAAACTCATATATGCTTTCATCAAGTCCTTAACAAACCACTTGGCTATATGACTGGAGTTTTCTATGTTTGGAATTTCCTAAATGTAAAACAAGTGATATCAAAAGTATTCAAGAAAGATTTGATCCTATGTCAACTTTTTCCAAGTATGAATCAATCTTAATCTCAAAATTTATGGCTATATGACTGGAATTTTCTTTGTTTGGAATTTCCTAAATGTAAAACAAGTGTTTGTCAAAAGTATTCGAGAAAGATTTGATCCTATATCAACTTTTTCCAAGTATGAATCGATCTTAATCTCAAAATTAAACTCATATATGCTTTCATTCGAAGAATGCACTAACAATGTTTTTTTTTTTTTTTTTTCTTAACTATTTAAATTAGACTAATGCTAGTCATCTTAGAACTTATCCTGCATCTCGACTGCCATATTGAGTTCCCGAGAATCATTAAAGGTCATCAATGAATGCTATTAATCTTGGGGTTATTTGAAAGCATCCAAGGCATTCTTATCCTTAGTTTTCCTCATCAATGAGTATAGATCATTTTGATTTGGTTCTAGTTATTTTTTTTATGAGTTTACCATTTGTTTATCTTACATATTAGTGCAACAGATATTCAATAAAACAATTCTTACAAGTTCACCATAGCCAATCATTTATTGGAGATTGTGAACAACATTCAAATCAATACTTTTACAAATTTGAATTCAGTAATGTTATAAGTTGTAGTTTCTAGAAATGCGCGGGTCTACTATGTTGGCCCTTTGCAAGCTAATAGTTTCTATGTAGAATTTAGAAACTGCAAGGCTACATTCTTAAGTGTAAACTTGATTAATAATTAATCAAGCAATTCTTGTGCACAAGGGCTAATATAAATAGAGGATTCATAAGTATAGTATATAATGGAAATAGTTTATGTATTACCATAGCATTGCCTGGGTATTTGGGGCGTATTTAGCCCTTTGCAAGCTAATAGTTTCTATGTAGAATTTAGAAACTGCAAGGCTACATTCTTAAGTGTAAACTTGATTAATATTTAATCAAGCAATTCTTGTGCACAAGGGCTAATATAAATAGAGGATTCATAAGTATAGTACATAATGGAAATAGTTTATGTATTACCATAGCATTGCCTGGGTATTTGGGATTGTGATTTGGAGTTACAATCGCAAACTTAGGACTGACACTTAGGGTTGTGATAAGGGTCATTGTAGTAAAGAACGTAAACTTGAATTATTGAGTTAGTTATGTTCAAATTTAGCTTGGTATCGTCTACCTTGCAATTATAATTGTAGTAATGATTTATTCATGCATTTATTTATGTTTGAGCATTACTTTGAATTCAAGAATAATTTGGATGGATAAGGATATGAGCATGGAATGTGATTGAAAATACAAGTATTCTAATGGTAGTGATATTACTTGATTATTATGCTTGACAATTAAGCTTTTTTAACGAAATTTATTGTTTTCTACTTGCTCTTTGACTAAAAATCTCAAGGATTTGATCACTCGCAAAGACTCTTGTGATAGTAAGATCAATGACATAAAATTTCAACATGAACATGGAAAAAATAATACACCTTGACATAGTTCCATTATGATCCAAATTAGTTCTTCTTATGGGAAAACGTTGTCCCAAAAAGGTTTTGAAGAGTCCAAATGCTCAAATTTCTTTGGAATCTTAATAAATCAATGAAAATTTTGCTACCATAATATGAACAAATTTTATTTCCAATTTTTTTTAGCAGCCCTTATCTAGCCCCAACCACGATCAAATTTGAAACAACATTGGTCCTAATTTCAATTTTAATGGTCGGGGTGGCAGGTGCGTGAGGGGTGCTCTATGACCCTAGAGGACAAATTGAGATAACTTACTCATGGTCTATAGGTGTGGCTACCAACAATAAATTTGAAGCCTGCGCCCTCCTGCAAGGATTGCTTATAATGAGATAAAAAAATATAGAGATTCTAACAATCGTGACAGAGATTACCCTCGTTTTACCTCTATTGAGTCATAATGGTAGGCATATTGCAGAAGCTAACTAGTGGCATAGTGAAAGGTAGAAGAACAAGTTGAAGATTTGTTGGATTAGGTCCAAACAGGACAAAAATTCATAAAATCGTAAAATTATTTCAGGGACCATATTGTAACTTAGTCTAAAAAGCTATATCTTTTGAGGTTCATAAAAGATAATTTGCATCACATAATTAATGAAAACGTTGTAGCCACATATAGTTGTAGCTAGTGATATGTATTCAAAAGTCTGCTCATAAATATAAAAGTTCAAACACAAGTCTGGCCTACCTCATTTCTTTTCTACAAGAGTTTGTAGGTAGAGTAGATTTCAGATAGTCAATATTCTTATTAATACCACAAAAAAAAATATAATGCATTCAACCATAAGCAACATAGAATTATACTCATAACATGATAAGATATTTCAAAACAATAAAAATATGCTTAACTTTTCCAATAGTTGAATACCAATCAAATGACTAAGATAGAGCGATTTTCCACACAACCCTAGGTATTCTTCTATGAATTCCACCCCCTACCCAAGCGATGAGACCATCGAGGTGAAGAAGAAATAAAATATAGAACTCTCAAGTCAATGTCCCCATCCCAAAAGAAATAAAATATCAACCAAGATATTCAATGTTGAGTTCTTTAATCAAACCAAAGTTTGGAACTCACAATACTTGCCCCACACAAGACAAGGAGGATACCTTCTTCTCTGCTCAATAGTCCCTTAGAAGCTATTCCCTCTGTTAAACATATATTTGTCGCACTTAAGTGTCACAATTTCATCACCTTAAGTGTCGCAATTTCATCACCATGTGGGAATATTTGTCATGATCCCTAGACATGTTGGAGGAGAAATTTATCATCTAAAGGTCGAAATATTATCTTTCACCTTAAGTTATTGGCCATTTTTTAGTATCATCGCTCCCCTGCCCATATGCAGAGGAGGATTTGTTGGTATTATGGTAATTGTGGGAGGTATTAACCTCCATGTATAACCTTTGGCTAGAATATAATATTCTGGAAGCAAGAGAAACCCTAAACAGATGTGTATAAACCCTAGAAGACAAGTAGGCCCAGTAAAAGAATTAATATTAAAGTATTAGATTCTAAAAGGACAAGTAGGCCTAGTAAAAGAATTAATATTAAAGTATTAGATTCTAAAAGTACAAGTCGGCCCAAACTAGTGACAAGAACCACTATAAATAAGAGATGATCTAGCTCATTTGTACACACTCACTTCACTCACTCTCTAAGTCAAGAATAAAACAAGTTTGGAGCTTAAGTTGCAAGATAGGAAGGTGGGTACTCTGGAGTGTTTCTTGGTTTCTCTCTCTAGTTCCATCTAGTCTAATATGTGCATCCTACCTTCTAGTATCTCTTGGTGGTGTTCTTGGTGATATTTCTTGGTGGTGTTCTTGGTGGTATTCTTGGTAAGTGCAACTGCAGCTACTGCAACTGTTGCAATTATTGCAGTTGAGTATTGTTCTTGTTTTGTGGTTTTGGGACTTTCTATTTGGTAGTGTGGCAGTTCTTTGTTAAGCTCGTTGTGGCTGCAACTAGGATTTCTGATTGTGCAGCTGCAACAAACCCTAACCTAACCTTATGGGTACTTCAAGTAAGACGTTTGGCATAATTCCTATACACTCTAGTGTGCCTTATCCTAGCACACCTATTAGTACTCTCAATAAGAAAAAACGTCAAGTTTGATTTTTTGGTCAAAGTCAAAGTCAAAAGTTGACTTTTGGTCAAAATTGATTTTGTGGTCAAAGTTGAAATTTCAGGGTTTCTAGCTTGTTCTAATCATTAAACCTTTTTTATTTAGTTGCTAACCTCTTCTTGTCAAGATGGTGTCTAGTTTCATATTAGAAGCCAAGTTAAATGATGCTACAAATTTCAAAGGTATGCACTTGTATATGCTTTTCATGTTACATCATCGAGTAAAAGCATGAGTGTGTTTTGAAGGGAATGTATAAGGGACCTTTTCCAAGCAATGATGCTGGATTCAGTACATTCATAGGAACAAACAATTGAGGCTCCAGGTTCCAGGTTTGATTGATCAAATTGTTAATATTTGCACATATCAAGTTCAATAGTTTCTATAGTTGTGACAACAACCTTTGAAAGGATATATTACTGCTAGGTATACTTGGCTACATGTAAGTACTATTGATATAGATGTTTGTTTTACTTGTTTGTAAAATGAACTAACATCTCCTCTACGAGATATTTCTTGTTCCCGAGTAGGTCACCTTGGTAATTATATGATCCTTTGGTACCATAGATATGTTCTTATGAAAATGTTATTGGAAATACTTTTTCTCTTATTGTTCTTGTTCTGGGAAGGTCACAAGTGATAGCTCTGAGAAGGAGCTACAATGAAAGTTGTAAACATGGAGCATATAACTCCAGCAATTGGTGAGGCATGTGATATCACCAAGTACCAATTCTAAAGGAAGCGTGTAAAGCAAAAGGATTTTTGGACACTGTCAACCTCCTCACTAAGCGTAAGATAAAGATCTTGAGGAGCTCGTTTCCTTTTGTAAAACAGTCAGGATTAAGCGGGAGCTAATTGTCGCACATAATCCTCAAACAAAATGGTGTGGCAGAAAGAAAGAACCGATCCATTGAATAATTTGTTAAGGCAATGATGAATGACCATAATCTGTCTATGTTTCTATGGGGAGAAGCAGTTATGGCAATTGTATATGTTTAGAACATAAGTCTTCATTGTATATTGAAGAACATGAATCTAGAAGAAGATTTCTCGGAAAGAATACAAGTGTTGAACACTTGAGGATCTTTGGTTTTCCTGTCTATATCCATGTTCCCAAGGACAAAAGAAAGAAGTTGGAACCTTTAGGAAAGAAGGGCATATTTGTTGGAAATAGTGAGTCATCAAAGGCTTACGTAATCTATGCTCCAAGTCAACAGAAGGTTGAAATCAACAGAGATGTGACTTTTGATGAAAAGATTGGCTTTAGGAAACCTATAGAAGATTCCATGGATCCCAACTATGAAGAAGAACATGAAGGTCCCAAGGAAGAAACTACACGTTCTCCAGAACATCTCAATGCAGAACATTCCACCTTTGAAGAAGAAGTCAAGAAGAAAGAATTGAAGGAATCTACGATGGAAGAATATAAATCATGAAAAATGATGTATGGGAAATTGTGCCTAGAACTGAAGGAAATTCTATAATCACTTCAAAATGGGTTTACAAGATAAAGCATGTAGTGGATAGAAGTATCGATAAATACAAGGAAATATTCGTGGCTAAAGGGTTCTTCGAGGAGGAGGGAGAAGACTATGATGAGACGTTTGCTCCAGTTTTCATATACACTTCTATTAGAGCCATCATATCTCTTGCAACATCCATGGGTTGGATTTTACATCAGATGGATGTAAAGACCGCTTTTATCAATGGATTAATTGAGGAAGAAGTATATATAGAGCAACCTCAAGTTTTTGAGGTACGCACGAGAGAAATCCATGTATGCAGATTAAAGAAGGCCTTGTATGGACTCAAAAAAGCTCAAAGAGGTCGGTGCATAGCCTCTCCTTATTTAGTGTAAGAAGGAGTTAGCCTTTGAATTCAATATGAAATATCTTGGTCTCATGCATTATTATTTGGGACTAGAAGTATGAAAGAAATGTGGTGAAGTCTTTCTAGGGCAAGGGAAGTATGTTGTAAAGATCCTTCAAAAGTTTGGGATGATGGATTGCAAATCCATGGCAACTCCCATGGTGACAGATTTGAAGAAGCTAAGAGACTTTGATTCTGAGCCAGTAGACTCGTCCCTATACCAGCAGTTGATTTGGTCATTGATTTCTTTGGTTAATACCCGACTAGACATTTTCTTTGATGTGAACATGTTGAGCCAGTTCTAGGTGGAACCTAGACATGAGCATTAGATAGTTGCAAAGCACTTTTTGGGATATCTTCATGGGACACTAAATTATGGTTTGAGATATGCCTCAAACAGTGAAGTACAATTGCATGGATTTACTAATTTAGATTGGGCAGGGAGTGCATATGACAAAAATAGTACTTTTGGTATGTGTTTCAATTTTGGGTCTGCTATGATATCATTGGCTAGCAAGAAACATAAGTTTGTTTCACTCAACACTACATAAGAAAAGTATATTGCAACTTGTGATGCTTGTATGGAAGCAGTATGGCTCCATAAGTTGGTTTTTGGATTATTTGATCAGGTGTTGGATTCGACCGTGATATATTGTGATAACCAAAGTTGTGTGAAGCTCTCAGAGAACCTAATGTTCAATGACCTGTCGAAGCACATTGAGATCAAGTAATACTTTCTTCGTGATAAATTCTAGAGGGGAGAAGTGGTTCTCCAATATATCTCCATTGATGAGCCAACAACAAATGTTTTGACTAAGCCTCTATCCAAGATAAAGTTTGCATACTTGAGGGCCAACGTGGGGCTCGTGGAGATTGCTCCCATGGTTGAAAGGGAGGATATGAATTCCTCGATTGGGAGGGAGCTCTGATATGTGGCATCATGGATTGTCAATGAGTTGTGAATCTGTATCATGCTAGTACATCTTAGAGATGGTCATGCAACTTACAGATGATGCTTGCATCATGCTAGATATTATCATACTAGTATAGCTCAGATATGATACATATGGTTGGAATTGTTGATGATACAATGGCATGAGGAACATAACGCTAATACAACTTAGAGGTGGACATACAACCTAAATATGATGTATATGCTAGATATTTTCAAGCTAGTACAACTTAGAGACAATGCTTATGAGTTGCATCCTGCTAGATATGTCCATGCTAGTACAACTTAGAGATGGACATGCAACTTAGATACAATGTATTGACATCATGCTAGATATGTTCATGCTAGTACAACTTAGAGACGACCATACAACTTAGAGGTGATGCAGATGGCTCGTGTCATGCTAGATATGATCATGCTAGTACAACTTAGATACGATGCATTGACATCATTCTAGATATGCTCATGCTAGTATAGATTAGGGATGATCATACATCTTAGAGGTGACACAGAGAGTCATTGATCTACATCATGTGAGTATAGCTTAGATATGACATACATATTAGATATGATGCACCTGCATCATGCTAGTTATGTTCATGCTAGTATGGCTTAGAGATGATGTAGATCATACTCCATATCACGCCAGTACAACTTATATATGGCACATTCGAATCATGCTAGTATGGCTTAGAGGTGATGCAACTGATGACATTGTTGATGCAGGATGATATCATATGATATGATTTGATTGTTGTGGATAATGTATATCTCTGGACAATAGTTGTATGCTATTGTGGTGTATGTGCTTCACCGGTAGTGAATGTGTGTCATCTGTTAGTAGTTGTATGCTACTATGAGTGGTTGTGTACCACTGGACAGTAGTTGTGTACTACTATGGATCGACATGGTTGTGATCCATTGGATGGAATTGTAGTAACTGTGTACTACTACTGGATTTCCATGGAGATTACCAGTAGTGTTGAAGGTGTTTCCTAGGATGGTGTGCCAACTACTAGTGTTGGATGTAGTGCTAACTAGTAGTGTTGGACTTATTTCCAACTAGATGGATAGTGATGATGATGCTTGTGACTTGATCTGTGTGATCATGAGATAGTATGTGTGGCTATGATGATACTACCTGTAGGATAGTCTACAAGACTATGTGGGCTTTTCCCATACCATGTGAAATGGATGGATGTGTTTTTGATCATTACAATTAATGCTTCCCTAGCTAGGAGGGAGTGTTTATATTATGGTAGTTGCGGGAGGTATTAACCTCCATGAATAACCTTTGGCTATAGAATATTCTGGAAGAAAGAGAAACCCTAAATAGATGTGTAGAAACCCTAGAAGACAAGTCAGCTTAGTAAAATAATTAATATTAAAGTATTAGATTCTAAAAGGACAAGTCGGCCCATACAAGTGACAAGAACCACTATAAATAAGAGATGATCTAGCTCATTTGTACACACTCACTTCACTCACTCTTTAAGTCAATCATAGTGCAAGTTTGGAGTTTCAGCTACAAGATAGGAAGGTGGATACTCTGGAGTGTTTCTTGGTCTCTCTCTCTAGCACCATCTAGTCTAATATGTGCGCCCTACCTTATAGTATCTCTTGGTGGTGTTCTTGGTGATATTTCTTGGAGGTATTCTTTGTAAGTGCAACTCCAAATGAAACTGTTGCAACTTAGTATTGTTCTTGTTCTATGGCTTTAGGAATTTCTGTTTGGTGAGCTATCTTTGGAGAAAGATGTGCTCTCTTAGTTATTTGTTGGTTCTAGTGCTGCTTCTGGAATCATTCTATCTAGAAAAGGTTATGGTCCTCGGGGGTGGTTGTGTGCCTATGGTTGGGTGACAATAGTGATATTGTCTATGGTAAAAGAAGCACATCAAATATTTTAATAGGATGGACCCTCTTCATCACTCCTTGTTCAACTTTAGGGGAGCAATGTTATCGCCCCGTGCTCAGTTCTAGGGGGGAGATGAAGTGGTTACAACCATCATACCTTATTTTGAGGGGTTGTTTCCAGGAGGTTTCATTTGGTTAAGGGTTGGTTTGAGCTACCATATATCTAAGGCAAGGTCAATCTTGTCTGTTCAACCAAATCCTCATTTTATTCTATCCTCTCCTCAAATTATCCTATGGTTGTTATGCCTCAACTCCTATATAATGAAGGCCATTCTTGGGTCCCCCATTATCCCTATTTGATCCTATCCTCTCCTCAAATTATCTTATGGTTGTTATGCCTCAAATCCTATATAACGAAGGCCATTCTTGGTTCCCCCATTACCCCTATTGAGTCTGTTGATATTCATTCTTTCCATAGAATTGTTCTTCCATCCGATGAAGACCTCTTGGAAGCCATGGTCAAGACACATGAGCATATTTCGCTTTCTTTGTCAAGATCATTAAAAAATGAAACACATAAACATGAGCATAGTTCATTTTCCATGTCAAGATTGTTAAAAAATGATAAACCGGTTTATCCTCTTTCTTCCTCACTCTATGGTGAACCTATTCCTATTAGTATCCAGGAGTCTAATCGAGTGTAAAATAATAGACAACGGATAAAACGAATCTTGGGGGGCATGTCTCCAGCCTCTAGACATCATGCTCTGGTTAAGCCGCTAGCTTCTGCTGATCATGATGGGGGGAAAGTACCAACCTTTGGACATCATGTTGGGAAAAAACCCACCAATGGGTATCACTCAAAGTACCAACCTATGAACATCACGACGGGAAGAAAATCGTCAATGGGTATCATTTTGAGAATAGTTCATTTTCGGTTTCAAGCTTGTTAAAAAATGAAATCAACACCGAGCATAGTTTCATTCTCTATTTCGATCTCGTTAAAAAGTGAAACATGCACTTCAAGAATAGTTCATTCTTTGTTTCAAGCTTGTTAAAAAATTAAGTAGACATCTTATTGTCTTCTTAACAGTTGCACTTGCTACTGCTTTGCTGCTATTTGTCATCTCGCTTGCTTATCTCCATTGCAATTATGCTTGACGCTAGTCGTTCGCATCATGCTGCTCCCATTTTTTGGTTACTCTCTAGAGAGACACGTTGTCTTGAGTGGTCCTCACTTTCCATGCCTACTTACTATGCCCTATCGCAATCATTGCTTAGGAGTCATTCTGCCCACTGAAACTTAGTTGCATGCCACTCATTCTCTCTAGACGAGCTTAGTCTTTGTTCTTTATCGTGCTCATAAATACATGAGAATAAGTTACTGAGTAAACTTTTATCACATTTCCAGGCTCGTAAAAACTATACGAAAAAGGAACTCTTTGGAGTCTTCTTTAAGATCTTTTCAGACTCTCGAAACATGAAAATATTGTCGAGCAAGCTTGTTTCCTTTCACACTCATTAAAAGGATTTGAAATGGCATCTATTCGATGTAAGTTTAACCCTTTTTCAGATTGGATGAACTAATTATGAAAAATGAGTACTCTATTCAACCTTAGCTAGAAGAGTTCTCCCTTGCATTTTTTTATACCTTTTCAGGCTCGGGGGACTAAATTTACGAAAAAAATAACACCATTGGAGTCTCCTTTAAGTTCTTTTTAGACTCTCTAAACGTGAAAAGACCGCTAAGTTTACCTTCTCTGGGCTCGTAAAATTATACATTGAAGGACCCATATGGGATCGAACCCCTCCTTCAGGTTCATTAAACATGTGATGAGGGACTCATCAAGCATACGTTATCCTCCTCAAGCTTGTTAAAAAAAAATAGTTACTCGTCGTTCATGGTGGGGGAAAATTTGAGGGAAGTAAGTCAGTTATTTGGAAAGAATTATGGAAGCTATTTGTTGTCACCCTTGAAACATGGCACATGTTTGCGTCTTGTATTACAGTTGGGTAAATTGCTTGTCTTTGTGTCATACCAATCCTATGAGACATTATACTCCTTCGGCCCACCCAAAGAGTACCCCAGTTATCGTCACACTATGTTTTGGTCTATATCTCATCGAGTCAATGTTGCCAAGTCATTTTCCATTCCTCACAATGTTCAAGGGAAGTTTCAGACCAAATCAACCACCCTGCAGTATTACCAACCTTCATCCTCGTGCCAGTTTGTGCTCATTTGATCTATTATCTTACACCACTTTCTTGTGTCAGTTTTGTGTCGATGATGGGGGACACATAATGGCCCTCCTTCGACGAGTCTGTTCTTATCGACATCAACACATTATCCAGGAATTAGAATTAGAAACTAGTTAGTACCTTGGAACCTGCATACCCCAATGGCATGTCTCCTCGCTTTCAACAGTACGTTTAAATCATTGGCCTCTGATTGAATAATTCCATGAATGTTCAACTTCAACTCATTTATTCACATTCACTGGAATGTACTAGGATACCTTGGGAGTCATTGCCATAATTGGTGATTTCCATCGCACTTGTTAACAATATACATCAATGATCAGTAATCAAGTGGTTTCTACCATGTTTAACATCAACACATGTATTCACGTGGCTATAATCGTACCATTTTGGGATTGGGAAAAAGACCTTGGGAACCCCTTAGGCACCCACATCTGTTTTGTACCTCACCTAGGTTGTGATGGAGATTATTTGAGTACTTATAATATTCTAGTATGGCCATCATGTTGGCGATCTCACTGATATATGTGTTGTCACATAGATCCACATTGTATTGGTATGTGGCTATGCTTTTGTAATATCGTAGTTCCACCGTGTTTTCTTTCATGGCTACGACCCGATCGAGTCATGGAGGTGTGGATCCACATTGTATTTTTGGTGGTCATATCCTTAGTCAGTGCTTTCATGGATCCGCAGTGTATTGATTGACGACCATGATTTGGGTCATTTTATTCTGAGTATGGGTATGCCTACCTCGGGGATGATACATATGTATTGGTTGATGTTTGTTTGCAACTTTCTTCGCTCTCCTATTCCAACACCATTGCACATACACTTTTGTAAAGTTTTTTGGCCACCAGTTTCTCTTCTAACCTCACACTTTAGGGGGTCGCCTATTACACACCTATTTGTCGCAATTTCATCACCTTAAGTGTCACAGTTGCATCACCATGTGGGAATATTTGTCATGATCCCTAGACATGTTGGGGGAGAAATTTATCATTTGAAGGTCGAAATACTATCTTTCACCTTAAGTTATTGGCCCTTTTTTAGTATCATCGCTCCTCTGCCCATATGCAAATGAGGATGAACCCTTGTCATCGCTCCTTTCTTAGCTTTAGGGGCGTAATATTATAGCCATGTGCTTAGTTCTTGGGGGTGATGAAGTGGTTACAACCATGATCATACCTTATTGTTAGGGGTTGTTTCCGGGAGGTTTCAGTTGATTAGGGGTTGGCTCGAGCTACCATCTATCCAAGGCAAGGTCAATCTTGTCTGTTCAACCAAATCCTCATTTGATCTTATCCTTTCCTCAAATTATCCTATGGTTTTTATGCCTCAACTCCTATATGATGAAGGCCATTCTTGGGTGAAAGTGGGGAAGAACTTTAGAGTATCATATTGTCGGTCTTGTGACATTCAAAGGGTTGAAACGGATAGCTTGGAGGAGCTATTACAACATCAACATCAAAGTTGTAAGTGCTTCATTGCTTTCCATTTAATATAAATTGGCCTATTCCCCTCATGCTTATGTTGCTTATTGTATGCATATCTATTTTTTCTTAATTCAATATAGATAGATCTATTATGCTTAAAAATATATTGTGGAGGAAGGAAGTATTGCTTTGTTCCTTGCAGGACTTCTCTTGCACCAAGAGCTTGGACATCAAGATCAGGGGCTGGAGCAGTGAGGAAAACTGACTGAAAGGAGCTAGGTAATCTATCCCATTCTCTCATCTTCTCTTCTCATTTTGTTTGTAGGCATATAGAATGGATTTAGGGGAAAATAGGGAACCATTTGTTACCTTCTATCTTGGATTAAATGAGTCTTGATCCAAGGGGGGTTTCGCCTGTATGCAGGGGGAAATTTTCCAAACACCCTCTAGTGCTCTTTAGTGTGAGCATGGAAATTCCAAACTGTTGTAAATTTCAAATTAAACTCCAGCAAAATTTTTCTTGGTTCTTAGGTATTTTATGGCCAAATTTCTTCAAGCAATCTAAGGATGTCTATCTAATCAATCTAGTTTCTATTCCTATATATCAATCCTCTTTCTCTCTATGGATTCACCTTCCTCCTATTATTATCTACTAGCTCTCATGGTCTTATTTCATGAGCTATTCAATCCCATGGTATGAAAACTCCTTTTTTATGAAGTAAAATTCAATTTTCTTCTTCTCTAAAGCTTCCAAACAAAACCTCCTCTTTTCCTATTCGAATATCATCTCTTGGAATGAGTGAAAGGTGGAAAAAGAGTCATAATCCAACTTTTTTAGTTGTAATAATGTGGGGGACAAGTTTCACAGACTGTAGGAGGTGGTTTCCTAGATTTAGAAGATGGTTAGGTTCACCTCTCTTGTCTCAAATTAGAGTATAGGTTAGGTTGAACATCAATATTATAAAAGAGTGAAGGGTTAGGGTAATGGCAATCTGGATAAGGAAGGTATACATAAGAGACAGAAGTACCTAGGTTTATAACCATCCAATGGACCCCCTCACCTTTGTCCTCTCATGGTATCATATCCCCTTTAGGTGCTCATGGTTAGTCAGTTTTTATTATTTTATTATTTATGCATGGTCCATTGCACAATCAAATTTAGAATATTCAAAAGGGTCAAAAAATAGGACATGGCATCCCCCCTCGGAATGATACTATCCTTAGTGTTCTTTTGTTTTTAGCAACACTTTATGTATTAATCCTTCAGCTACACCTACATTTCCTTTCTCTTTGCTGCAACTTTTATTCTTGATGGCTATCTTGGAAATAAATGTGCATTCATTCCTTTTACTACCTTGGAACACCTCCAAGGACTTTATCATTCCAACTTATTCCTATAACATACATCAAAGGAAAAACATGTATATCACAACCATTTTAAACATCAATTTCCTTATTCATAGAAATTTCAAACTCATAAATGAACCATATGCATTCATAACATAAGATAACGTGTGCATATCAACCCAATACTTATCTTAATGAACATATCTTTACTCCATAAGGCTGCCACATGCAAGGTTCAACTCATTATCTTCTCTAACACACCCAAAATATATTTCCTTGTTGATCCCAACATTATAACATGAATAATAGTTTTAAGACTAACTATGGCACTCACAATACCTTCCCCACACATCACATTATAGTCCTCTTCAATGTGTGCATAGAGAGTCCAAATTATTGTCTATAAGCTATGGTACTCACAATAACTGGCCCACACAACACATTGTAGTGCTCTTAAGTGTGTGCATAGAGAGTTCAGACTACAATTATGTCCTTCTTGATAGAGCTTCATTCAACCAAACAAATTGTGAGTAATCATGTATAATTTTTTCATTACAATATACATAATAACACACTAAGTTATTTCAAAAATATAACACATTAATAATTCCATCACTTCAACTGTCAATACATTAAATGCAGTGAAATATCATTCACCATATATTGATCATTCACTCAATGCACCCTTTCATTGATTCAAGAATTCCATAATTCCAACTCATGTGTTTGATGCAAGCATGCCCCATGTATACAGACAATTCTATGCTTACTCCATAGTTTCATCAACATACCTCTTGTTGGCTGTGGAGCTTGATTATCTTCCTGATTCAAAGGTCTTTTTTTTAAGTCGTGTTTATACCCCATGAATATTGTACACCCCAGAAGACTGTACACCCCTCCACGCGGGGGGATCATCCCTGAAGGAAAAATTTCCTTGTAAATGTGTATTGTAATTTCATAGTCAATTGACCATTCATAATTAAGTCATAGATATAACAGTAGAGTTATGTTAGGGTTTTTTTTCCCTAGAAGGAAGCCCTCTTTTATGAGGGAATTGTATTGTGGTTGTGCATTATCGGGAATATTGTGTTCTGAGAGAGGATACTGTGAGAAAAATAAGAGGAAGTTAGAATGGGTGTGTTGTAGGTTGTATCCCTTCATTTTGTTGGATAATAAAAATGAAGGACCTGGAAATTTCTCTGATGGACGTAGCCCACACTGGGTGAACCACGTAAATCTGTGTCTACATTGTATTGTGTATCTTCTGTGTTTTATTTCCGTATTTGTTTTATTTTATTGCTCTGTGATCCTATTTTTCTAACACCTCTAAGGAAAAAACATAGATAAAAGAAGTAGTACTACATTCACTAGTTCAAGTAGGAATTCTACTAATAATAATTGAAATCATGGGTTAGAATTCCTTGTGTGTCGACATATATCTCCTTGTTCATTTCCTTTTAGGGATGGAGGTAAGTGTGCTTGTGGGCATTGAAAAAACTATATGCATTATTAGCACAATGTTCCAAACAAAGCTTGGATGTATTCAAATGATTTTAATCAAGCATCTTGCCTTTATCATACCCCCCAAGTTGTCATTCACATATAATAATGAATTTCATTCCTCACAATGCTACTATAACTTCCCACATTGGACTTCTGAACTTCATACATTAACATCAAAAATTGGGAACAATAGATAGAGGGTTCATGAACATGCTAGGCTGATCCATAGTACCTACTGCATAAATATAATTAATCCTAGAAATCCCTAAGGTGGCATCTCAATTCAAAATTACACATCTCCTTTCTAAGCATGCAATAAATCTTCGATATATAGTTGCAAACTCACGATGAATGCCCATTAGTGAAGAACATTCAGAACCATTGAAAATAGTACCATCGAAATGGTTCTTGAACACTGCTTACTTTGACACTTTGATGAGAGTAGTCTCAATTCATCAATAATGAATTGTAATATGTGATATTACAGACGTAAGTTTAAACTGATTACAAATCTCAACCAAACCATAGAAATATATGAAATGGGAGTTACCATCTCTTCACATAAACTTCCTTTTATACAAGATAAATCATTACATACCAATTCAATGGTGCAATATACTATAGGTGACAGATGGGCTCCAATTCCATTACCTTGATTTAAAGGAAGTTTATACAATGAGGATGCCAGAACCAAAGGTCTAAATTCAAGCACTAAATATTCTAGCAAGGTCTAGATACACAATACAAACACCTTATCATGAGTTTGATTCAATCCAACAAAGAAACGTCTTTATTGTCAACTTCCATATCCATAATACACTATTTAAGTATAATTTTCTCTAACCAGAGCCTACAACATCTCTAAGACAAGATTTCCACAAGATTTCAAATACTTTCAATCAAATTATTGATAGTGAAGCCTCCATTGTGACCATTTAATATATGAACATTCTATTGGAAGAACTTGTATTTAGGGTGTGTCCTCAATCTTTAGAGGAAATAAATATTCAAAGAGACTAGCACTAGAATCCCAAACCCACATGTTCTAACTATTTCGACTAGTTTTAAAGACGGTCTCAATCATTGAAATAAAAATAAATTGTATAACAAATATTTTATTTGCAAAGAAACCAAGATTTAGTACAATGTAGACACATTTTTTCCAACATGAATTTTAGGTTTTTCTGACTTTTCAACATTTATTATACCAACCAGGCGTGTCATAAAAAAATTCATGCACTTTGAAGTAAATTATATTAATGGTTCTTGGTTTCTTTCTACCAAATCAAGCAATATTGATCTTGGCTTATTTTTCCACATTTAAGTATTTTCTCAAAGTCATAGATGATCTTACAAGTACCATGAATCAACATCACCATACATCATTATTGTAGATAATTACTTTAACACTTCATCAATAATTTGTTCCTTGCTATTACTACTAATTATTGAGGGCATCATCATTGCTATTATGAAATATAAATAAAACAACAACAACATTATTGCAAATAAGTATTTTAACACTTCATCAATAATCGATCCCTTGCTATTACTACTAATTATTGAGGGCATCGTCACTGTTATTATGAAATATAAATAAAACAACAACGACAACAAACAATATTTCACGTCTTAACCATCCCAGTTGACTAGGCAATTCAAGAGAAAAGATACCAAAGTGCACCAACAAGTTTCAACACTTTAGGGAAATCTTATCATGCATAAAAAAAATATAAAATTCACTTAATGACAAGTGTAAGTACAAAAACAATTTTTCCTTATATTCTTCAATATTAAGGTTAAATCACTTAACGATTTTAGCCTTAACTTATGTCAAATTGGCAAGACATACAAGTGTTAGAAATTATGAAACCATGAAGAAATAGATGACTAAAAATCAAATATGCAATAGAGACAATTTTGGAGTGCTAAAAACTTCACACACACACACACACACACACACACACACACACACGAATTTCATGTACATACCATAGTCTCATCCCAAAGCTAGTATAATCCTCTATATCTCCAAAACACTAGCTAGGGAAAACCGAAAAAACCCTAGCTCACACCAAGGATATCCAACAAGAAATCATCACACTAGCATGTCCTTCAAGGAAATATGTCTCCTCCTCTTCTTCTCTACAACAAGTACAACCCATGGTTTCATCTCAAAACCCTAATATTGAAGTCTCTAAGGGATGAAACCCCAACCCTAGTAATTAACATGCTCCAAGAAGCCCTAGCAACTCCAAGAGAAGAGAGATCAACTAAACTGAAGATGAGCTAAGAGAGGAAGATTAATGTGCTCCTCTTAGTCACATATCCAACACAAGAGTAATAAGAATGATGAATATGAAAGGACTCTCTCCTTCCTCTATATATATGAGCGGTAAGGGAGGCCAACAATACATATGTGGTCCTATGCCCTTGCAAACAACCTACAAAGACACATGTAGGTTCACACATGTGGAGCACTACACTCCAAGGGCACACATGTCAAGTTTCAAGATGATGTTGTCCAAAAGCAAGGATTCAATGCAAGGGTGCTCCATGACATGTGTCCAACAATCCTCTGAAAAGCATCCCTTGACTCAAAAAATCCTCCTAAGCCATGTACTCCACTAGTTCCATCCCCTTGCACAAACATTCTCACAACTCAGGCATCCCTAAGTCAACTCTAGGCCTCCATGCATGCATCTGAGCTACCCCATGCTATCTAGGGCTCAATTCCCTCCTCCCAAGTTCCAATTCTCCTCCTCCAAAGCTAGACATTCTCCAGGCAAGCAACCTCTTCTATGTGGCTAAGATGTCGAATGTCACCCAACTATTTCAAGATCTCTAGTGCCCTAAGGAATCATGACATGCAAGCAAGCAACTAAGGTCAAGCAACCACTAAGTAAGCCATCTTAAATGTGAAATTCCATCATAGACATCCAAGGGCTAGTCATACACTGTGTACTTGAAATCTCAGGAAGCATCCCCAAACACGGTGTAAACACTTTCAAAGTAACCTCGAAATCTAATTACTAAGCATCAACATGTATTTGAAACACCACATGGCTTACCCCCTTCATGTAGTGAGCATGATCATGGCATCCCACTAATTCAATGCAGTTAGCCACCCAATGTGCATCCTTATATGCACCATTTTTCACAAAAGAATGAAATTGAAAAGATTATTTAGGCACTATTGGAGGTTAGAGTCATACATCTCAGTATTGGCCCTTACTCGTACTCAATTTTCATGTTTGAAGAAATAATGCAGTTGGCACACATGTCCTAAATTTCACGCTCTCAATGAGTTGACCATCAAAAACAAAATTCCCATCCCATTGATGATCTCTTGGATGAACTTCACCATACCAAGTTCTTCACTAAACTAGACATTTGCTTGACATACCACCAAATCAAGATGAAGGAGGTGGGCTTTCCTAATATAACCTTCCTCACACAGGAAGGGCATTATGAGTTTTTAGAGATGCCTTTTGATCTTTACAATTCCCCAACCAACTTTCAGAGCCTTTCGAACAAGATTTTTCATCCCTTCCTATAGAATTTTGAGCTTTTATTTTTTGATGATATCCTAATTTATGATAAAAATGAGGAAGTAGATGTGGAGCATTTTGATAAATCCCTCCAAGTACTCTGAGATAATCAATTATTCTTCAAATGTTCCAAATGTGTTTTTGTCTCTTTCTAAAGGGGAATACTTGGGTCACATAGTTAATCAAAATAGGGTGCAAGTGGATTCCAAAAAAATTGAGGCTATGTAGGGTTGACCATACCCTCATACTCTAAAAATATTACATGGTTTTTTAGGACTTACAAGCTAATATAAGAAGTTTGTGAAGAATTATGGGCAAAATCCAGCCCCCTTAACCACTTTGCTAAAACAAATCCCTTTGTATGGAATAATGCTACAAAGAAGGCTCTTTAGCTTTAAAAGAAGCCAAATTGTTGAGTTTGGACCAACCTTACAAAACTTGACAAAGAGGGTTCCATTTGTTTACAGTGGGAGGTAGTATGGGCCACATGAGAGCATTAGTTGTACCAACACACAATTCAAGAAATTCTAATATAGTGGAAGGATACATAGTTGAATGATGCCACCTTGGAACCAACAATGATTTTACAACAATTTCCACACCTTTAACCTTGAGGACAATGTTGCTATTAAAGGGGGAGTCTATGTTAGGGCCTTACCCTGAACTCCCTACTTTGGGGTACTTAGGAGTTAGTTAATTATTGTACAAGGACATAACGACCATTTCATTAAATTTGGACTAATGATAAGAATTTAGACTAAAAAAATGTGAATTTCGTGTTTGAAGGTGTGAATATTGGGGTTTTGAAAGTGTAAATTTGGATTTTGAAAGTATGAATATTGATTTTCAAAAGTGTGAAATTCACACTCTGGAAACAATGATTTTGACCTATCTCCAAAGGGGCTTAGACTAAAATTAATCCAAATTTAATGCAATGCTTATCCCATCTTCTTTGGATAAGGCGTATTAGATAGTTGGTAGGTAGTTACTCAATGTAAAATGGTCATTTTTATTAAATAAGGTCCACTAAGTGGTTGGTACTAATTAGTGATGGATCACTAGGTTGTTAGGGTTTTGCAAAAGAAACTATTTATAGTGCTAGTAGGTTATGTAATGTTTTTTCAAGTGTTCATATTATGTTTTGCCCCCTTGAAGAGGCCCATGAACATTCCTCTCTCTTTTCTAGATTATTAATACAATATGTAGGTTCTACATCATTATCTCTCTTATTTATTTTCCGCACTTAGTTTATAGTTCTTGAATAATTGCTCAATAATTATTATTTATGTTGGTTAAGTACATTACAATTATTGAACTCA
>ML786225.1:272206-292115 GCA_009831015.1 Picea engelmannii | reverse complement strand
ATAACACTGGTTTTCACAGTAAAGACTTACTGCCACTAAGATTAATGATTCGAAGTTAAAAATGAGAGAAATGGTTAATAATTTACAATAACTGATTCACCCCCCCCTCTCAGTTATTTCATACCTGTAACATATTCAGCATTGATATTTATATCTACTGTAAACTCTTATGTACTATCAGCTACATTGATCATTGATCATGGATTTTGCAGTCATTGTCCCATTCATTCAGGCACTCTTCATGCACACAATATCTTTTATCATTATCTCTTTGATTGAGAATATTCAACATTGATATTTACGGTAAACTTTGATGTACTTTAAGCTACATTGGATTTTACAATCACTGTCCCATTCATTCTGGCTCTCTTCAGGCCCGCAACTTATTGCAGGATGGAAATCTTCATGGCTCTCTTTTAGGCTTGCAATTCATTGAGGGCTGGCAGTCTGCTTCCTGGCTTCCATGGCTCTCTTTTAGGCTTGCAATTCATTGAGGGTTGGTAGTCTGTTTCATGGCTCTGTTTGAGGGTTGCAATTTGTTGGGGGCTTGCAGTCTGCTTCATGTCGAGGACTGGAGACGCTACTAACTCGAATCAAATTCATGATTAATGCAGGGACCCTCAAGTGAAGAGCTCGGATAGTCAATTCAGTACTGTGCAACTGAAAGGGGTTTTACTCTGGATATATAGCGATGGGGAGCTAGCTTAATAAATATTGTAGAGAGCTAGTGATATACACAAAAACCCCAACAAAATAAACACTCACAATTTTCTCAGATAGGAAGAACACAAACATTAAAATTGCCTCTGAGAGTAGGAGTTATGCACTGGGGCAAAATATTCACAATTTTTAGACTTGCAGTAGACATGATGCTTTTCTTTAGGTGCCCTGGACAAAGTTTTGCAAGATTTCAGATAGTTTATTTCCCCAGACAGTTTTTCCAAACATCACATACAACAATTTTCTGAAACCACGAAGGCTGCAAAGAACATGCATCATGACACACACCTGGAGGTAATCGAAATTTCCTGCGAACACAAAAGACTAGAATGTCCTTCCAGAAATAGAGATTTTAAAGTTTGTTTTACTGGAATCAACGGTTACAACTCTTTAGATATGAAATGGTCAAGAACGAAGAGTAATCAAAGATTATTATTCTCATATAACTAAGAAAGACTATCTTTGATTATTCTTATATAATTAAGAAAGACTATCTCTTTTAAGGATCAACATAGACAAATCTCCGGCAGGGGACATTAATTGGAATACTTCACTTGTCAAGATGATTCAATCATGCCTTCAATGAGAGGAGATAACAAGTTCTTTGCTCAAGTGGATTTAAACAAATTCTGACTTTTTGCTGGTGTAGGGCCCATATATTTTGTGTATTTATCTTTTAGCACAATTCTTCGACCAAACCAACTTGTTAAAACGAGATTTAAGTTAGTTATGGTAGAGCCAATTTACCAACTAGCC
This sequence comes from Picea engelmannii, assembly GCA_009831015.1. Lineage (NCBI taxonomy): Eukaryota > Viridiplantae > Streptophyta > Pinopsida > Pinales > Pinaceae > Picea > Picea engelmannii. Next base: position 290,639 of record ML786225.1, on the reverse strand, counting down.
GTGCATCACTTTTATCAATCCAAGTCTTAAACTTTGGGTTGTTGGCATCAAGAACAGATCCTGCCTTAAATGTAGCCATAGCTGTTTGATATTCCTCCAGAGAAAAGCAAGCAATATTGTAAGGTAACAAGATAAGTTATATTGAAATGACATTTTAATATAAATGCCAACTCAACAGAACAAATTTGCATCAACTCTCATTTCAACTAAACATGCATGACTTGTGGATCAATGACTCTATTTTCACACCGCCAAAATCCTGAAAGATAAAAATGTCAAAATGAGAACACAGAACAAAATGCTTACTCTTTGCGCAGGTATGCCTTTGCCATATTAGGATCCAACTCTATTGCCCGGTTTGCATCAGCAGCAACATCTATTAAACACAAGGACATAAAATAAATAAAAGCTTAGCAGCATGTTTAAGTTCAATACATAAATCCTCAAGCTAATCAGTAAATAATTTTACATAAATATAACAAATATTGACTATGGCACACAAATAAGATGAACTGGAAGAAGATATTGAATATTAGCTACAATTCATCATTACAATAGCACATGTCTCTTTTATAGAGATTGCAAAGGGTTATAAAATCTAACTACTTCTTATTTGAGAGGAGGTGGTTAAGTGATTATCTCAACCATCATTCAACAATAACTCAATGCCTAACAAACTTGCTATTGTGAACTGATTGTAAATTCAACAAAAACAGAATCATCCCCATGTTTAACCAAGCATCCAACTTGATAAGCACACAGTAGAGGGCATTATGAGTACCACAGTCCACTGATGATTTTAAATGTTGGCAGTTCATTAGAGAAACCTAAACAAATTTCTGAATATGAAAAGCTCAAGTTACAGAATTCACAATGACAGAAAAAGCCTAGGATAAATATTTCATAGAAAAACAGATTTTCAAAAACAACGTGCCATAAGTAGAAAATAAGTAAAATTTTTGCAATAGAAAATACCTTTATCATACAAACTCTTCAATCTTTCTTCTCTTAAGATTTCTGTTTTCAAGAGATAGAAGTACTTAGTACACATTGTTAGCCTATGGCTTACCTTTACCAATCACAAAGTCTAAATTGTCACCTATATTTGTATTATTCATTTAGGATATTAGTAATATATCCTCAAGTGATGACTAATGATTTAGTTAAGATTGCCTAGCCTAGTCATCATGCATGATTTTAGGATCTAGAGCAAATCTCTCTATGAGGTGGCATCACCCATTGTACTATAAATATGTAACATTGGAGTGAATACAATTGAGTGTTGGCTAGTGAGCCTTTTCCGCCATGTTGTTCTTCTTATCTATATTTTATCAATTGGTATCAAAGCCATGGTGAAAAGATGATGAAAGTATCAAAACTCTTATAGTTCTTAAGGGCCTGGTAATATTGAGATCCATTGTATTTTTCCATGGAAGGTGAAGTGCAGCAAGAGCGTGCAACGAAAGATGTGAAAATTGGCACACGAGCTACATCAGAGAGGAAACCAACGATTACTCAAATTACTCAGTGATTACTATTGATAATGAGGCTAGGCGCAAATCAAATTGGATGGTTGCAACGCCGATCAAGGGAAATGGAAGAAAGCAACATCGATCAAACTTAATTTAGAGGATCCTTGAGAGGTTTATCTCTGATCTGGTGTGTTCTATTTATTAACATTGGCAGCGCATTGTTTTCTATGAGAAATTCAAAGAATTTTCTTTACTTTCAGATCTATTTTAAATTATTTGGGTTCTAGCTCTATTTGTGAAAATCTAGACCTAAAATCAAAAGGCTCTCAAATCTATTGTAAAATTGTACAAATAATCATATAGATATGGAAATTATTCTAAGTTATTGTATTGAGATACGTACACCAAGCGTCGGTGGCAGTGAAGTTTGAGATCTGTACACTTCAATTTGCAATATCAAATCCACATTTTTCGATAGAAGTAGGTCCACGATCAAGGGAAAATGTTGTGCAAATAGGTTATGTGTGCCTCTTCTCGGCCTTGAGAGCCCAAGAGTGGAAGAGAGTTCAGAAAAGATGGCCAATAAAATGAAAATCTGGCCAGGGAGAAGTAGGAGGTAGACTGGATTTGTGAGAGAAGATCATACAGTTTAATTTAATGGAAATTGCACTGTATGTGTTCATGATGTTTCTGTGTTTCACTACGTTCTTGTGTTGATAACGAGTGAGATCTGGGTGCAGATTCCTCCAAAATAGAAATGCTATATTAGGAGTGAAATTGATGGGTGTGTTTTCTTTCTACAAGACTTAATGCAAATTGAGTCACAAGGTTGAATAAATTAAGAGCAAGCTTTGTCAATTTGAGTGGGATCGAATGCCTATGGAATGAGTTTCATGATGCGAGGATTGAGATAGACTGTGGTTTATTCTAAATTTCTATTGTCTTGGATCACATTCGCCTACATCAAGAATAGAAATTTCATCAATGCAGAAGGGATGTATTTTGCATATGTTGTTGTATTCAAGGAGCGTTGATTGGAGAAGGTATTCACCATTTCTTAAAATGGTGGTAGAACAAGATCCAAAATCCTTGTTCTCTGAGAGTGCGGCTTGGTGTAGAAATTGAAAAATTGTTCATTGCTACATAAGACCAGCATTGATTCCTATAGGAGATCACCTTTGAAAGTAAGAGGGAGAAACCTTAGAGGCGCACCATTGGATAATGATTTCAGTCCAGAGAAAATTTTTCTCGCAGACTTTGGTGAATGGCAACGTCATTGAAAGTGTGGTGGTAAAATATTCTAGAAGTAATACATGCGATGAATATTTGATCTGATCCACGAGCCCGGATCAGTTTAGCGCCTTGCAAGAATGGTAATTGAAGCAGTTCGAGTTTCGTATTGAGCTACTGGATGAAAGACTGGATTACACCTATGAATTGGCATCTAGCCCTCGACATTCATTTATGTTTTGGAGTTTGTAAAATCACTCCATGTGGGCTCCCTCCTAACGACGCTGCATAAGGTTATCAACAGTGAATCCCCAAACAATTTGCAGGACCAAATCTAAAGATCTGAGTGGACTCAGGCAAATTGTGGGTGTGTGAGCTCATGGTTAAAAAATGGCGCATATTCTTCGTTATGCTATGATGTTGGACGTGAGTGAATATTGAAAGACTCTTGGTTATTTTAAAAAGTTGCATGCATATAAGACAAGTCTATGCACACATTTTAAAAATCTTTTTTTAATAATATGGTTTTCTAAATTATAAAACATTGTAATAGTTTCATTGGGAGCCATAAGAAGACAAATTTTGTCTTTTTTGTATGACATTTGTAAAGGAGAATAAGTTTATTTTTGTAGTTTGAAGAGGAGAGGTTATTTTTGTAAATGTCTTTGAGGTTTTTTAAACTGGGCATTTTGTAAAATCAAAGTAGTTTTTACTTTAAGGGGTAGGCTTGAAGGAATTTTGGAGCAATATTAACAATTACACTCAAGTTTAAATTTTGTAAAAGCGAGTTATAAGGTTCTTCTTATCAGTTGAATTGGGACATGAAGACCATTGAAGGCTTCTATTTGTATTGTGATCATAAAAATATATATCTATAATAAAAGTTGAAATTTTTTGCTCTGTGTCCTAGATCCGCCCGAAATTGAATAAGGGGATCTTAGGTACACCTAGTGTAGTGTGTGTTGGTGATTGTTTTTCATGATTATCTTATGAGTTGATTTATGTCTAGTTTTCACATTATTACACACACATGGAGTACACAACAAGTTAAGGAAATGAAAGTTCGCAAAATTAATGGAATTCAAGCATATGCAATCAAAGCAGTCAATTAAGATGCATTCATGGACACATCAAGCACCTAATATTCAAGGACTCAAAACGTCATCAAATAAGTCAACTTTGAAGATCACTTCAACTTCAACATCAACTATAAGTAATGTACTTGCAATAGTTCTTTTAGTAAGTGTCTAAATAAAATTGAGTTGAATTGTAATTTTTGGTGCATTCCCGTTTGAACCCGACACCCGTTTGAGTCGTTGTCAATCGAAATTGACAAGGTTGAGTAGTTTAACTCAAATCATTGTAAACATCACAAGTTTGGATGCATTTTCGGTGGTAACCGACATCCTCAACTTCTTGGAAGAAAGAAAGAAAATTTCAAGCGAGCGAGAAACAAATTCAAGTGAGCGTGAATAGCAAGCAAGCGTGAAGTTCAAGTGAGCGAGTTGCAAATAAACCTTCTTCTGTAGAGTCAAATTGTAATCAGGATCTACCTACACAAGGAGACCTCATTTAGTGTTTTTGAAATGGCTCGAAGTCTCAAATTATTAGAGTTACTGAACACTCTAATAAACACCATTGAAGACAACATAATGATATTGAACAAAACAACTCTTTAATCAGTGCTAACTTGTTTGCAAGTGACGCAAGATAAAGTTAGACTTCTTCAATCTCTATCCCAGCTATTGAATGATGAGTTGTTAGATCTCAAAAATCAACAGCCAGTGAAGTGTTCTGAACTAGTTTATGTTCAGCACAATCCTCTCTATGATGATGATGGTGATGTTTTTAATCAGCAGTCAATGAAGGAGAAACTCAATAAGACAACTTCAGATACAGACAAAGATGATGCTATTCTTGAACCTGCTTTTCAAGAGTTTTCTTTTGAGTTTAATGAAGAAAACTTTTCAATGATGCATCAACATGCAGTAAATCCACTTCCACGGATTTCAAAGCAACAGGTTCATAATACTCTTTTCAATCCCATCATCAGACCTTGGGAAGAAATCATCTACAACAAGAATAGAACATGAATTGGATATGACAAGGAAGTTACCTTTCATATTCCTGATTATTCAAGACCAAACAAGTTCCAAAGTGTTCGATTCCTTCAAGAAGATTCACTTTCACATGTTCCAGTTCAACATCAGAATGATAAGTGTCAACATTGTAATCGAGTTGGTCACAAGGAGAATCAATTCTTTGATATCCATCCTTGGCAGCATTGTGGCAAGCATAACCATTCTTCAGACAGATGTTCAACACTGAAGAAACCTGCAAGATTGAAAATTCACTATGAGTGGATTGATCCTTGGCAGTGGTCATCAACAACCAAGCGATTATATAATTCTTACCAAATAATTAAATCTCGAGTAAAGAGCAATCTTGTAGCACATAACAATTTTGTACCTCACATAAGTGGTGCCCTTATGGCGTAGCTTTCGAGCATGGCCCTCATGGGATGAGATAACATGTGGTTTTTTCTGCATGCCCACTTTGTGCTGTACTTAAATGGAACAAGTATGGTACTCTCTTGAGCATATAAGGGGGGAGTACAATGATGTAACTCTCATGCACCTTAAGGGGGGGAGTTCAAAATTCCAGTGACGATGGTTCATGAAACCACTTGTGGTCTCTCCTTTAAGCTGACAAAGGGGGGAATTGATGATGGAATTGAATATGGTTGTCAAACTGAAAGTTTCGACAACAAGTATGCCATATGCACATGAAATTTTCCAAATGGGAAACTATTGTCTGTAAATGACAAACTTTGGCAGAATTATGGTTCAATAAGTTTAAGTCGAATCATATAGATTTTGATTTTGAGAGAAATGATGTGAACATTAGGTTCACATAGATGGTCATTCGACCTAGCAGAGGACAAGAGGATCCTTCTGCATTGTAGCTTGGCATTTGATTGAGTTGTCAGGCATTTTCAGGGATGTGTCAGACTAGAAGTTGATTCACTTCTCTTGGTTCACTCTCATCAGATTGGAGTTTACATTAAGTAAACAATTTGCATGCATCATGGCTCACATGATTACATAGTGATATTTTCCAAAGATGGAAGAATTTGGCAAGATTATGGTTCAGTGACTTGCAATTGAATCATACACATTATACATTGGGATGTTGTTGGACACCTAAAAGTGTCAAGATTGGTTAGTGGTTATCCAAAAACCATCAGATACATGGTATCAATTGGTCAGTGGTCACCCCAAACCACAAATTCAAAGAGCACTTCAGTGATGCACTGATAGTAGAGTGGTGATACTACATGTTCACCAATTAGTAGAAGACATTAGATTCTTCTAGCTAAAATACTTGGCAAAATGATCAAATTGTCAAGTAATCAAGAAATGTTCAGATATTGCAGCTGTTCACTTCCATATCTCGGCTCTCTTCCAATTCATTTCAAATGAACATATTCAACATCCAGATTGACGGTTTTTCAGGCAGTTCTTCATTGAGGCTCAACTCAGGAGTTTCAGTATGAAGACTTGGAATTGATACCAGTTTATGCTTAATTGTTGGTATTATTGATCTGACTTGTGATTGAGGGGGGGATTGTTAGCCTATGGCTTACCTTTACCAATCGCTAAGTCTAAATTGTCACCTATATTTGTATTATTCATTGAGGATATTAGTAATATATCCTCAAGTGATGACTAATGATTTAGTTAAGATTGCCTAGCCTAGTCATCATGCATGATTTTAGGATCTAGAGCAAATCTCTCTATGAGGTGGCATCACCCATTGTACTATAAATATGTAACATTGGAGTGAATACAATTGAGTGTTAGCTAGTGAGCCTTTTCTTCCATGTTGTTCTTCTGGTCTATATTTTATCACACATAAATGTTACTTTCTCAAAACTTCTAACAAGTCATTTTACAGAATTACATCCCAACGGTGTTTTCTCATTCCCCAATTTGCTAAGATGTGTTTAGCGTTGGCTTACTTTTCTGAAAGCACAGCATGATCATGCATAGACACATCACCAATGGGCTCACACCAAGCATTGTCCTTATGGTGAGAACAATTTATAGCTTCGAAACATTCTTTTCTAGAAAATGATTCACAACTAAAACTCTTGGAGAGGTCCCTGAGCTTACCATACCCCTGGTCCTCATAGAAGCACAACTACCCTAAGACATGAATGGGAATAATGAGGCATTAAAATAATATCTAGGGAATGCAACTGCATAGGGTTACAATAAATATTTCGTAAGAAAGAGAACCTATATAACTCTTCTTAAACAACATAATACTATGTTAAATTTATTTTCATAACTGGGAGGGTCATTCGAGGACATTAATAGAATCTCATTTTCAATTTAGAGATCTGTAATCACTCCTAGCAAAACAAGCCAATCAACACAGTGTGACTTGGGACTAGAATCAGTTAGTCGGTTGGGCTATGATGTAGTGTAAGTGGTAAGACGAGCCACTTACACCACAATGACCCCAGTTAAAACCCCAACACACGTACCCCACGTGACAATGGGATGCATTAAAACAATGAAAAAGGAACCACATTTACATGGTCATTGTATTTAGATGTTCTCATTGTATACAAAACAGAGTTTCATAGTCCCTCTGTCTGAACAAAGGGCATTTCACCAACAAAAAGACCAAAAATGGACTAGAACAAACTTGCGAACACGTTAACCTCCATTACTAAGTGAGACATCTAGTGGTTGTTTTTGACAAAACAAACTATTCACAATGAAACTAAGATGGATATCATAAAACATGACCCATGGGAGTTTCCACACTCACTCCAGGCCACACAAACCAGTCACTTAATTCTGACAAAGAACCAGAACCAATAAGTCATCGTTGCGTCGAGATGTTGTTTAGATTCCATGCAAAACAACCTTCTAAAGACATATATGGATACTCCGAAAATGTAATCTCAGATAAGCTGCCATGGGCTGCACCAAATTTTCAAACATCGTATAAACGTATGCAGTTGACAAAAAAGGGGAAAGGTCTAAGAAATAAAAATCGGAAAAAAATAGCAAAAAAACTGCCAAGCAATAGAAGAAGGAATAGATTTTCTATTTTTAAACAAAAATCAACTGAATCAAAATTGTCCCTTTACTTATTTGGAGGCGACCTGCATAATTATTTTCAAAAGATGCAATTCAAATCGCTTTTTAAATCACCTATCATGTTAGCCGTGATTTTAATTCAAGCTGCAATACATCCTCAACCTATACTCACTCTGGCAATTGAAACCAAAGGCTAAATTCTCCTGCATAAACACTGAGCACACTTGCTTTGCCCCAGAATTATAGGATCGCATTGTAAACAGTTTAAACTATTGTTCCCTAACGCACCCTTCCTAAAACTACAATCAACTACAACATATGTAAATCTGAGAATGTTAAACTCTACATTCCTCGAATGGATCCGTTCTCTCGACAGATTGGAATTAACGATCAATCCGTGGGATTTGAACTCGTAACCAAAGCAAATAAACCGCTAAACATGCATGATGTAGAATTTTTTTGAACACAGTCAAACATTATATGTTTTTCTTCTTAGAATTCGACCTCCAGTTTTAAAAATAGAAAAAAAACAAGGCAACTAAAAAGTAATTCATAAAAACCGACACAGATCACTTTACGACAGATGAATGAGCAGTTTCCTCAGGACTTTAGGATCTGATTTAAAACCCTAGGGCGACTGAAATTTTTTTTTAAAGGCATGGGCCGCATTGTGGGCAAGGCATCAGAAGGTCCCTGTTTTGAGTCTACCTGTAAAATTTTCGAGTTTAATGTTCACCCAGACCATGTCAACGTAAAACCCAGCATTGGAAGGGTCAAGGTGTATGGCCTGCGTGTAAAAATCGACGGCCTGTTCGAATTCGTCTTCCTTGAAGGCCTTGATAGCTTGCATCTCAAGATCCTCGACCATTGTTGCACTTACAGAAATTCGATCCGGGGATTAATCCACGGTATCGAAAATGAATGAGAACCCAAGAGAAGAAGAAGAGAATAAAGCTTCATGTTCTGAGAATCCAACGTCCTACCTCTGTCACTGCCGAGTAAGTTGCGTACACATAATGGGTGAGTAGAAAGAGTGGAAAGAGTGGAAGGATTGAGGCAGTTGCCCAATTTCTCGGCTTCAGTTCGTGAGGAACACTTCAGCGGATGGATAAGGACGAGGAGTTAAAAACTGTCATTTCCCATTAATTCAAGGTCTCGAAATATGTGAAGGCTGCAATAACACTATCAATTTATTGACCATTGAGGAGTTAAAAAAATACTATTTTTGTTATATTAAAAAATATTTTTTTTTACTTGTTAGGTTGAACATTAAAATTGATGTAAATTTTTCAAGTCAACACAAAACTAATATGAAAGTCAATGCTAACTCATTGCTATATACTACCTTCGACAGTACAATAATAGATCACAAAAACTTGTGATCTATTGTGCCAAATTGTTCTAGTGGAATATCCATAGTTTCTCAGATCACTTAACTCAACTACTAATTTTTTTCAAAGCAAGGAAAGACCTATAATACTGAGGGTTAATGACCTAGCCTCTCTTGATACCATCTAAATATCTCAACATGTAGCAACATCATCATGCACGGATAAAACCTGCCCCCCCTGAAATAATCGGTTTGTGGTCTCGTCCCCCTAAAATAATCGGTTTGTGGAGAGACTTCTACTCTTGCCAGATGCCTCTAGATATTGAATCATTAACCTATTTCCTTATGTCTGAGGGAAGCAAGTTCTTAGTCAATCAAAAGCAACAATTTTAAGTTATACTCCAAAACCAAAAGATGATTTCAATGTAAATAATATTAAAAAAAAATTAGTATCTCATACTCTCATCATTCAAGTTACAAAAATAAGGTCACATGCCTTTAAGTATCCTTTAACCTTAATCTCATACATGAAATTAAATACAATCCTCAATCTCAATTTAACTTCTTACCCCAAAAAAATTAAATTTTTTATAAATTAAAATCATTACATTATATTAACAAACAATTAAATAATATAATTATTTAATTCTTCTCTCGATGATTTATATTTATAGTTGCTAATAGGGATTTGAGGCCCTTAGTATATGGCCCTCTTAATGTTTATGCTTATTCGTACTATTGTTGTATTTTGCGTTCTTCATATCTTCTTGTTTGTGTTTATGTTTGTTTTTTATTTTTTATTATTGTTATATTTTTTATTTTTCATTGTTTTTTTATTATTGTTATATTTTTATTTTTCATAGCATTTAATATTTGTTGGTTTATAATATTGTTTTGTTGTTGTAACATTTTGATATGTGATATTTTTAATTTTGATATAGATTTAGTTTGTTATGTGTAGATTGATTTTTCTTGCTATTTGGGTAATGTTTTATTTGAGTAGTGATTAAAATAGCTTTATTTTTTATTATTGTTATATTTTGTATTTTTCATTGTTTTTTTTATTATTGTTATATTTTTATTTTTCCTATTATTTAATATTTGTTGGTTTGTAATATTGTTTTGTTGTTGTAACATTTTGATATGTGATATTTTTAATTTTGATATAGATTTAGTTTGTTATTTGTAGATTGATTTTTCTTGCTATTTGGGTAATGTTTTATTTGAGTAGTGATGAAAAAAGCTTTATGTTTATTAAGTTAGTTTTATTATTTGGATAGTTCTTAGGAGAAGGTTTGTGTTTGTGGATCTTAATTAATTATGTTTAAGAAAATTTTTAGAATAATCATGTGTTAGTAAGATATATATTTAGTTTTTATGGATGGGGTGCAAGTTGGGGGCTAAGCCCGGGCATGTGGTCGGCAAAACCATTCCATCATTATGCATATGAAGACATGTAGTTGGGTGCTTGTGCGGTGTCTTACCGCTGATTGTCAAGGAATGGATATTCAGGGTGATGGGGGTATGACAACCACTAGTTTGGTCAGATCCATGAAGGCCAAACATTTCATGCATAAGGTAAGGTATCGGACTACAATGTGGGGGTTTTATGGCACAGTCGGGGGTATAACTCCTGAGAGTATTGAAGTGGGGAAGTCACATCATTCAATGAGCTAGTGGGTGGCAATGGAGATGGGCTTGATGGACATAATTCAAGTTTTTAAGATCAAGCCTACAATGAGTGTAATTTGGAGTTGCAAAGATGGCTAGATGCACTAGAGTGAGTGCCCTCGGGGGGAATTGAACCTGTCGGACCACCAAGCTGCTAAGGGCAGTTTGATGAGGGTGTCATGGATTTTTTGGCTTGGCGAGATAACAAATTGGTTTGAAGAGCCTTTGCATCTCAACAATCTCTAGTTGTTTTGACTTCATACTAGGATTTGGTAGGATTTGAGGGGGTGGTGATTTCAGTGGTTGGTTCTTTGTTTGTGCTTATCTCAGTTCCTTCTATGTGGGTGGTGCTCCATATCTGTTTCTCTCCATCCCTTATGTACATGGGAATACCATATGCAATAGAGAATTGGGGACGATGGTTGGTTGAGCAGGTCTATAGTCATGGCTAGGGGTCCAAGGAAGGGAAGAAAGAGCACAAAGAAAGGAGGGCACGGGGGTGCTCACTCAACCTCTTCATCGAGGTCGCAGAAGGTGGGAACCAAGGAAGAGTATGAGGTGGCCCTCGTTGAGTGCCAATTCAAGATAAAGTTTCAAACAAAGCTAAGGAGGTTGTTGAGGAGGTGGATATAACGGTGGTAATCAAGAGGGAGCAAGTTATAGATGCCCAGATCCTGAAATAGGTTTGGGAGTGGGTTGAGAACCCCATCCACTCTTGAACCAAAGACACGAAATACTTTCAGTTCGCTGAAACCTACTGGCTTGTGAAAACTATGATTGCATAAGCATTGGTTATTGTGAGAGCAAAGTAGCAGGACATCCTACACTTCCTCCACATATTTGAAGGGAAGTTCAAGGATCTTTGTGGGACAGTCTTTGGAGTTAAAGTCTATGTTTCGAAAGACCCATCGAAAGAAGATGGGGAAAAAGAGAAATGGGGTTGACTAGCGCAACTAGAACAAAGGAAAATCTGATTGAGGTTGATAGGGAGGTTCAACAAATGAAGCAGGCTTGTGAGGATTCTCAGGATGTTGAGATGAGCCTAGAAGTGGAAGCAGAGGAAAGCCCCCCTCCTCCAAGCATTGGTTGATGGGTGTGATATTTTTGTAGTATTTTTATTTAGTCATATGGATATATATACTTTAGATTGTTAGTTATTAGCCTATGTTAATATGAGATATATGAATACCTTTGTGACTTATCTAATTTTTTATGGAAAAATATGGCGGGGGCTCAGTTTCCTATAATGCAAGGTCCTCACTAGGGATTGATTGTATGCTTGTATTTTTACATGATTAAAAGAAGTTTGGTGCCCTTTTAGTTAAAAAAATAGATACATATTTAGTTGTTTACATTTGTTTTAATGAAAACATGATTATGGCAAAGACTTGGATTCAAGAAGTTTGATAAGTCTTCAATAAAGATATAGCAAGTATGAAGAAAATGATGATGATGGTTAATGTCCATTGATATTGCATTTGTTTACTAAACCTTAATAAATGTAATGGATTATTTGGTTTACTTTAAAATTTTATTTTTTTGTTAAAAAAACTTTAAGAAAAACATTCCTAAATCACCATAATTTTCTTTTCATGAGTTAAAATATTAAGAAGATCAATATTGTAACAAATATTAAATAAAATTATATATCTCAAGTTTTATGACCATCATATAATAGAAGGCTTGGATTTGTAGAAATATTCCAATTGTTTTTGTTCATTGAAGTGAGGAATACATACACAAGGTTAAAACTCAATTGAATTGTCGTGACCTTCAATTAAGTAATGGTGTTTTATGGAAAATATTAGTTCACAATTTGAAAATTGTTTCTCCGTCAACCTAACAAGAGAAATTGCAATTGTTGGAATTGTGACAAAAAAGAAAACCGGTGAACAATGGTGGTTCATGTAACAGTGGCGCCTATATTGAAGACATTATATATTGGTGTAGCTTGAAGAGGCATTCAACAAGTGTTCCCTAAGGGGAAAATGGGCAAACTTTTGTAAATCCATTGTTCAAAAGATTGTAATTTTTACCCCTGATAAATAATAATATTGATACCTTGCCCTGTTGATGTTTCCTTGGAATTTTGTCAAGTTTTTACCACATAAAATTTGTCTCCTATTGAATGTGTTTATATTATCTTTGTTTTTTGTTATTTTTCCGCATTTGATTTGTGTTGCATATTATTTTTCGTGGGCTCATGTTTTCAACAAGTCGTATCATATCCATGGTGAGGATAATCTGAGAGAGAACATACTCATTGGATCCAAGATATGTGTTTCGTACACAAACACAGGTGTGCATTGGTGGAGTGGAACGTGAAAAATTCGGCGTCAAATTTCAGCATCGCGGAAGATGACTCAGTCCTATAGATTTATTGTTGAGATTTTTTTTAAACTACATAGATGGAGGTAGGGGTTATGGCTCAAGAGGGGGGTTTTGTCTCTAGATACAGGGATAGAGTTGTTGATGGAGTCGACGATATTGACAGAGAAGACCAGAGTGTGGGCTTGGGTGTCGATTATGGTTATGATGTCGTGTTATGTATCAAATTCTTAAGATGTTAGAGTAGAACATAAGTAAACACCATGTACAACAATGTAAGCGTGGAGCACAACTCTAATACATCACAATTCCCATCTGCACAGTAATGAATACATGATCTCTGTATATACATATTCACATACTACACATAAGGCCTCTTTACTATTAGACTGACCCTTTTACATATATATTTATACATTACATGTACATTTAGCCCCATATATTCCCTCCCTTAGGATCATATCATATAAATTTTTCCACATATATGACACCCCTTGGGGTCATATCATATAAATTTAGCCTCATATATGCTCCCCTTAAGACATAACATGTCAGCACAAGCCTTAGCCATGGTGTTGACGAGGGAAAGATCATGAAGGGCACAAACATGGGCATTGATTGATTGTAGCTTCTCAGAATGAGGGGCGTGGATTTACTATTCAAGTCCTGAAGTGGGTAGATATGGCCAAGCACCACCCCCTTTGAATGGGTGATCGACTTGTCTTCTATTTGTCGGTTGAGGACTATGAGTGATAGGAAAAAATGCTCTGGATTTGAGATGTACACCCTTGCAGATATGGAATGGATCTCGACCTTTGTGGAGGATTTCTTTATGCCAGGATTGTCCCCTGATTGTGTGCCTGCCAACAAACATGAGCTAGTGATATTAAATACAATTCATAAAGCCATAACATCTAATGTTTCATTGTAACTTCATAAACAAATGCATGGTGTGGATTTCGATGAAGGTAACACAATGAACCGTGATTCAGAGCCCTCAGCCTCCATGCCGACGAAGATGAAAGAGTATGGATTCCATGTGATGTACACATATGAACTCAACGAGTCTAATGGGACACTTGTCATGTGCGTGTAGAAGGAGGAGTGGGACTTTCTCATGTCGTCAGATCGAGAGAAGTTGAAGGACCAACATGGCGTGTATTGCGTCTCTCTGCAAGGGATGGGCATGGTGAATCTAGACAACATGGTGTTGTTCTTGGTCGACGAGAGAAACATCGGGGAAGGTAGGATGATAAAAATGATTTTATTGTGGTTGGGGAAGGAGATATTGGCTACTTGGTGCATTTGTTGGATTCAAATATCACTGTTATTTGGGAGCTTGCAGACATGGTTGTGTCTATTCTCTCTTTGGCCAATGGGTGTAAGCATATTTTGGTTGTAGAGTGGTTCGGATGGTGATTGATTTGGCTAGGAAGGAAAAAAGTTGGAGTCCCTGGGATGCCTAGAGTATGGAGTGGTTGGATCAACAAACACTAGGATTTGTTGCATACTTCTTGTCCAGGTCATAGTTGTATATTTCTCTAGTATAGGTGATAGAGATAGCATTGGGACATGAGGCAAGTGGGAAAACCTCCCCGTGGGTGTTGCGCCCATTGGACTCAAATCTCATTGAAGACTCATCATGGACGGTTCAAGAGTGGAAGGAAAAGGTGATATCGAATGGCTACGAGTAGAAACTTCTGGGACGGTGCCTTATGAAGTGTTAGTGGGTGCCACATGAAACGATTTTGGCACATGAAGCAACATGGGATTTTATTACACATTGTGGATGGCATTCAACTTTGGAGAGTGTGGTGGCAGACATTCCCATGATCACATTGTTGTACAATTGGAATGGAGCCAATAATGAAAAAATATATGGTTTGGGGTATGGTTCGTTCAATGGCTACATAAACAGTTCTAATGCTAGTTCGAGCTACCTTAGTTGAACCAGTTCTTCTCATATTAAAGGAGAGCATCAAATGAAGAAGGTTTCAAATGCAAATTTCGAGGTAGAGTTGAAAAAAATTAATTACATGCAAATGAGCAAATGACTGTAATACCTTGTTAGGCATGTGTAACCCTGGTAAATTATCGATAAAGTCTTGACATAGACCTAGGTTACAGGAATGGGACATGCTATATTCCTAGATACCCTGGTTATAAACTCTAAGCAGGGTAGGACCTGGATAATTACCCCAAGTCAAGTTTAAAAGGGGGGAATGTTGGGTTAAGCTTGACACGATGAAAGAGTCGATGAGTTAAATCCAGTTTAGGTCAACAATGATGGTTTTTCGAGCCCATGGTTTTGGTATCCCATGGTATTGTGTCTGTGGATTGCATGTATTGAAGCCTTTAGAAATGATCTGAAATGGATCTAGGAAGGCCTAAAAGTAAAATTTCTTGGAATCGGATGAAACCAACACCATTGCATCTGTCTCGTCGCGCTAATTTCGGCCATATATTTTTTTTCACAAATGGACGTCGTATGCGAAAGATATCGTGTTCTGACTGATTTTCCAAACAAGGAAAAAAGTCAATTGGTCAAAGTCAACAGGTTGTACTGCTGATGTCAGTAGTACAACATGTGACGTAATGATGATGTCATCATGCTGACGTGGAATCATGCTGAGAAATACTGAGGGGGGGGGGGTGAATCAGTATTTTGAGCAAACAATTGATTTTCTCTTTTCTTTCACTGAAAACCGTTAGGCTACTTTGTAGAGACCACCTATTGTATAGTCTTAAGAAAACAAGAGTGCATCCAGAGATCTTATTGTGAATTTCTTCATTCATCAGATGCCTATTAAGTAATGATTCAGTGCAGTAATCAACAAAATAAACCAACACACATGAACACCAGGATTTAAGGTGGAAACCCAAATCGGGAGAAAACCACCATTGCCATTGTCTCTGTCTTCAATAATTATTATTAAGAAAACGTTTTACAACAATGTACTAGTGCAGACTCATACTAGTACGCAGGCTTCTACCTGCAGAAGGCTGCAACCTTCTCTCGTTTACCAGCCATTCCTGTAAGGGAGCTTCAACCCCCTGAAGATAGCACTAGTTTCTACTGGTAGGATGCTTCTATTGAAGGGTTTAACCCTCAGACTCACTGCTGACCGCGTTTCATCAATTTTCACACTGGATCAGGAATTCCAACCCCGGATTCACGTGTGTTCTATGTGTTGGCCATCATCTTCTTTTGGAAGAGATAGTTCTGGCATCTTATTAAGACTTGAATCCGGAAATCACATCAATACATTATTTTCTAGTGGTTATGACAATAATTGAAATTATCTCGAAAGGAAACACAGATCTACTGACTGCAAAGGCTGCTGCAAAAGCCTCCTAAAAACACATTAAACAAGACAATAAACCTGAAGATGATGCCTCCGCTCTCGTAGTTGCTAAACCCTCAGCCGAGAAATCTCTGTCATTGTAGATCTACCACCCACTGCCACAATGAGGTTCCTCCCTCCTCAAATCTTTCTGCAGCCTGCACAAATGACCTCAACAACCTGTAGATGTGCCTACTATCAGAAAATGGCCTCCACGTCCTCCAAAAGGGACCCCTGCCACCTATCACCGTCCTTACCGTCCTCCGTTGATTCTTCGGATGCATTGTAGAAAGGGCATCGACTCCTTCTTAAGCCCCCTGGGTCCAGGACCCGTTCAATGCTCATCGGGTCCCAAATTTATTGCTTGGGGGAAATCGGGCCCCTTTTTAACATTTGAATTAAACCTACGCACGCCTTTTTAAATCGGGTTTCGGCATTTCATACGCTAGCCCTCCCGAGCTTAGCTCCCGGTCAACGTGACTGTCACATCGTGACCACAACCTTACCTCATCGGGGCTACGGGGTTTGTGATGCCTCAATGCATACACCCGTGTGATTCCCGATCGTCCAAATCCCGACGCTCCTTTACACTGATAGTTGTTCTCCACTACGCCGTTGTCCTCCTTCTTTGCTGTGCTGACAGCTGTTCCCCACTGATCGAGGTTTCACTAATCGCGATTTCACAATGCACAAATCCGTTGTCATCGGGATCTCTGATTTCCCGATGGACAAAGTGCCGACGGCACCCGATCCTTTGCCACGCATCCTTCCAGATGGACGGCTCTTGATCTTTTTGGGGTTAGATACCTAGAAGTCCCGATGCCTGGTGTCTCGGATCTCCGATATGCACGATCGCGTGACACGTGTCCTTCTTCAGACGAACGGCTCAGATTCCACGTCGGGGTTTCCTTTAGGGATTTCCCCGATCCTTCGTTCACGGGAATACCGATTTGCCGATTCCCAATACGCTGGTCCTTCAACGGGCCTTTGACCTGCTACCTGTCATCCAGGGTGGCCCACACACTATCTGCTTTATCGGGAAATCGCATATCGCGATTTCGGGGTTTTCGTTGTCGAGTGAATTGGACATTTCAAAGTCTCGATCCCCGATTCTCTGATGAAGAAAATCAGCGGTCCATATCTCATGCTTGCTTTAACGGCTGTGATCAAGTCAGGAAATCGCATATCGCGATTTTGGGGTTTTCGTTGTCAAATGAATTGGACATTTCAAAGTTCTGATCCCCGATTCTCCGATGGCTTATCTCCCTCGCAGCTTCTGCAGATTTGACGACTGTCGGCGGTGCTCTGCAGCAATCATACGCGCCCATCCAAAACTCAACCATACACTGATTTTCTAACATGAAATCTCTTCTTCCTCCTTTGCCTCATCCTTTTCCATCAATGACAATATTTCCAACAATCTCCCCCTTTGTCATTGATGGAAATACTCTTCCTCTGTCTGCAATACTCTTCCTCTTGTCTTTTTCCTCCCCCTTTGACATCAATGGCAAAGAGTGGACAATACCATGCTCCCCCTGAGATCATGCTGCATCTGCTTAATAATCAATCAATTCTCCCCCTTAGCCAGAGCATTTAGAGATTCTCATCAACACCTTACAACCAATTGAGGCTTCTGTACTTAATTAGACCTGATCCTCTGCATGGCAGAGACTATGCCCAGTTTTTGTCGGAGATATTTGAACGCTTCCCTAGGTAGAGGTTTGGTAAAGATATCAACAACTTGTTCTTTGGAGGGAACATACTCCAATTTCACCTTTTGCTCAAGCACTTGTTCTCATAAGAAGTGATATTTGATGGGAATGTGCTTGGTCTTGGAATGCATAACAGGGTTCTTTGAGATACTGATGGCACTTGTATTATCACACATAATAGAGATAGGAGATGAACATTTGATTTGAAAGTCTTGAAGGGTTTGCATCA
>ML786225.1:257352-268373 GCA_009831015.1 Picea engelmannii | reverse complement strand
CTACTTTGTAGAGACCACCTATTGTATAGTCTTAAGAAAACAAGAGTGCATCCAGAGATCTTATTGTGAATTTCTTCATTCATCAGATGCCTATTAAGTAATGATTCAGTGCAGTAATCAACAAAATAAACCAACACACATGAGTAAGACACATGAACACTGGGATTTAAGGTGGAAACCCAAATCGGGAGAAAACCACCGCTGCCGTTGTCTCTGTCTTCGGTAATTATTATTAAGAAAACGTTTTACAACAATGTACTAGTGCAGACTCATACTAGTACGTAGGCTTCTACCTGTAGAAGGCTGCAACCTTCTCTCGTTTACCAGCCATTCCTGGAAGGGAGCTTCAACCCCCTGAAGATAACACTAGTTTCTACCGGTAGGATGCTTCTACTGAAGGGTTTAACCCTCAGACTCACTGCTGACCGCGTTTCATCAATTTTCACACTGGATCAGGCAGTTTCAACCCCGAATTCACGTGTGTTCTATGCGCTGGCCATCATCTTCTTTTGGAAGAGACAGTTCTGGCATCTTATTAAGACTTGACTCCGGAAATCACATCAATACACTATTTTCTAGTGGTTATGACAATAACTGAATTTATCTCGAAAGGAAACACAGATCTACTGACTGCAAAGGCTGCTGCAAAAGCCTCCTAAACACACATTAAACAAGACAATAAACATGAAGATGATGCCTCCGCTCTCGTAGTTTCTAAACCCTCAGCCGAGAACTCTATGTCATTGTAGATCTGCCACCCACTGCCACAATGAGGTTCCTCCCTCCTCAAATCTTTCTGCAGCCTACACAAATGACCTTAGCAACCTGTAGATGTGCCTACTGTCAGAAAATGGCCTCCACTTCCTCCAAAAGGGACCCCTGCCACCTATCACCGTCCTTACCGTCCTCTGTTGATTCTTTGGATGCACTGTAGAAAGGGCATCGACTCCTTCTTAAGCCCCCTGGGTCTAGGACCCATTCAACGCTCATCGGGTCCCAAATTTATTGCTTGGGGGAAATCGGGCCCCTTTTTAAAATTTGAATTAAACCTACGCGCGCCTTTTTAAATCAGGTTTCGGCATTCCATACGCTAGCCCTCCTGAGCTTAGCTCCCAGTCAACGTGACCGTCACATCGTGACCACAACCTTACCTCGTCGGGGCTACAGGGTTTGTGATGCCGCAATGCATACACTCGCGTGATTCCCGATCGTCCAAATCTCGACGCTCCTTTACGCTGACAGTTGTTCTCCATTACGCCATTGTCCTCCTTCTCTGCTGTGATGACAGTTGTTCCCCACTGATCGGGGTTTCACTGATCACGATTTCACAATGCACAAATCCCTTGTCGTTGGGATCTCCGATTTCCCGATGGACAAAGTGTCGATGACGCCCGATCCTTTGCCACGCATCCTTCCAGATGGACGGCTCTTGATCTTTCTGGGGTTAGAGACCTGGAAGTCCCGATGCCTGGTGTCTTAGATCTCCGATACGCATGATCGCGTGACACGTGTCCTTCTTCAGACTGACGGCTCAGATTCCGCGTTGGGGTTTCCTTTAGGGATTTCCCCGATCCTTCGTTCATGGGAATACCAATTTTCCGATTCCCGATACGCTGGTCCTCCGATGGGCCTTTGACCTGCCACCTGTCCTCCAGGGTGGCCCACACGCTATCTTCTTTATCGGGAAATCGCGTATCGCGATTTCGGGGTTTTCGTTGTCGAGTGAATTGGACATTTCAAAGTCTCGATCCCCGATTCTCCGATGAAGAAAATCAACGGTCCATATCTCATGCTTGCTTTAACGGCTGCGATCAAGTAGCGAAATCGCATATCATGATTTCGGGGTTTTCGTTGTCGAATGATTTGGACATTTCAAAGTCTCGATCCCCGATTCTCCGATGGCTTATCTCCCTCGCAACTTCTGCAGATCTGACGACTGTCGGCGGCGCTCTGCAGCAATCATACGCGCCCATCCAAAACTCAACCATACACTGATTTTCTAACATGAAAGCTCTTCTTCCTCCTTTGCCTCATCCTTTGCCATCAATGACAATATTTCCAACACTGACTGATTTTCCAAACAAGGAAAAAAGTCAATTGGTCAAAGTCAACAGGTTGTACTGTTGATGTCAGTAGTACAACATGTGACGTAATGATGATGTCATCATGCTGACGTGGAATCACCAGGAGGTGGCATGTGTCACTCAAATTTGGCATTTTCGGGCTAAGTTGGCACCTGTACGGATTTGACATGTGGCACTATATGGATGACACGTGGTAGTTCGTACATGATGTGGACCAATGGTAGGTTGACACATGGAAGTATGGATGACAACTGGGTTGTACAGATGATGAAGTGGCAGGGTGAATGTGCAGTACGAATGATGACGTGTCATGACATGTGGTTGTATGACAAGTGATGTGGCAGGTGACTAGGCTGTATGGAAGATGACGTGGCAGTTGACTGGGCTGTACGATGGTGACG
This sequence comes from Picea engelmannii, assembly GCA_009831015.1. Classification (NCBI taxonomy): domain Eukaryota; kingdom Viridiplantae; phylum Streptophyta; class Pinopsida; order Pinales; family Pinaceae; genus Picea; species Picea engelmannii. The sequence continues at coordinate 265,888 of ML786225.1, read as the reverse complement.
TGGAATGCTGACTGTACGTTGACTATATGTTGATTGCGCTGATGACTGTGTGGTACGGTCCAATCACAGGGTGACACATGGCCAAATCAAAGGGTGCCACATGGCACCCCAGATTTTTCCAATGTTAGCTAGTTCAAAAATTTGTTATGGCTTCTAGGGGATTCAAACCCCTGACTTATGTGGGTGCCAACGATTTTGTGAAAGGGGGTGGACTGATTGGGCTAACGTGGTGCTTGTTATGCCAAATGGCATATTCCCATTTTGAGTTAGAATATGGCGTGTAGTTTGGGATAGGCCCCAGTTAGTGTTGACTAGCCCCGATCGACCAGGGGCTAAAGACCACGATCTTAACCATATGTGGTCGCATGGAGTGTAGGGCGTGGCCATATGGGCCATAGCCATGAGACCAAGAGCCAAGACCAGAGGGGCCAGCACGCTAATTACCAGCTCGAGGCCACATGACAGAGCACACATGACCAGGATCTCGAGAATAGGGGGTTGCACCTTGAATTTTCCCTATTTTTGGGTTTTTCACCTTACATGATGTATTTTTGGGTTATTTCAGTTGTTTTTAATGGATTTTCCCCAATATTAGGAGATCTGGAGCTCGATTTGAGGCTAGATATTGGGAGGAAGTTGGGAGGTTGATGCCCACTTCAAATCTATATAAACCAGGGGTTCTTAGAATCATGAAGAGAGTTTCAGAACATGAGAAATATTGAGGAATTTGAAATTCAAAGCCATTTTTATGCAGGGAAGCCATTGAGGAGGGGAACTTTGTAGGCCAATTCTGGACGCTATTCTCAACCATTTTCAGTGCCGTTAGTTGTGTTGGATTCTTGAGGTCGAGCGGAACAACCCAGACTAGTTTGTAATCCATTTGACACTTTTTTGGTGTACTTTTGAAGCATTGAATAGAAATAAGAAAGCCTCACCCACTAAGACAAAGGCACATAGACGTAGGCAATCGTTCTGAACTCTGTTAACAAGATTTTATGTTATGGTTTATTGTTCTTTGAGATTAAATTCTGATATGCATTTCTTATTATGGCTGCTATGATATCTCATTAATTTCTACTTCTTTCATCAATTCCTAATTGGTTAATGAACTCATGCTTAAAACTCAACCATAGTCTTTAAAAGATCTTTTCAAATCAAGTGGTATCAGAGTAGGTTGACAATTGGTTTTTGAGTTTGCATGATTACCAGGGAAAAATTAGTGAATCGTGGTGAAGGAAAGCTTGTATAAGGGGATCCAGAGATTGGATCAAGAAAGAGGACTTCTCAAAGTGAGGAGATGGCATCGGAAGAAGGCATGTCTCAGAACAAGATTGAGTTGCAAATAACTTTATTTGCCATGTCTGAGATAGTAAAGGTATTATATGAGGATTACTTGGAATTGAAGAGGCCTTTCCAAGGGGAATATTCTAAGCAAGACAAAAGTGAAGAAGGAGAGGATCCTCCTAAACCTCCTCCTTCACCTCCATCTTCTCCATAAGATTCTTCTTCTTCAAGTACAAGTTCAAAATCCACCGCAAGAAAACATTCCCATAAACATAAACACGATATGCCTTTACTTAAGCTTGATGTGAAATTTGAATTTCCCATGTATGATGGTCAATTCAATGTCGAGAGACTTGATAATTGGGTCAAACAGATGGAAACTTATTGCAGTGTTCAACAAATCAAGGATGAGGCAACTCAAATCAAGTTGACATCGCTTCGTCTTGCAGGAAGAACACTCATCTGGTGGCAAAGCAAGTTCAAAATGACACACAACAAGTGGGTAATGCATTTCCATCATGGCAATATTTTGTTTTTTCACTTAGAAAACAATTTTATCCTTTGGGTTATAAAGAGAAGGATTTAATTGAATGGCAAGGTCTTAAACTAAGAAAGGGACAAACAGTGAAAGAATACACAAATGAATTTCGTAAGATGACATTAATGTTAAACATTCCATTACATACCCAAGAAACTCTTATGAAGTATATAAGAGGTTTACCTGCACATATTCATAACACTATATTTATGTTTGGAACTACTAATATTGATGAGGTTTATGTTCAAGCAACATACATTGAAGCAGGGAAAACATGAGTTGGTGTATCGGGGGAATCGTCTTCAAGGAAAGAGGACAAAGGAAAGGGGAATGGCAAGACAACAAATTCAGTGAAAAGAAGGGAAGAGAAGCTCTCTTGCAAGCATTGCAAGAAAGAAGGGCATGATGGTGACCATTGTTGGAAATTGCATCCCAAGAAGAGACCGAAATGGCTCAAAGAGAGGAAAGGGAGGCAAATAGTTGCAGCAACAACACGACCAACATACTTGGGATATGATTCAGGTGATGAGACTAAGATCACATCGGTTGGTTTGACAAGTAAAATTGGTGATGGATATGATTCTAGATGCAAGTTGTTTCACATAAGGGTGATAATGAAACATACTAAGAGCGATATATAGATAGATAGTGGATCTCAATCTAACTTGATTTCAGAGGAAGTGGTTAAAAAATTGGGATTAAACACTAAGATGCATCATAAACCTTACTTACTAAAATGGATAAACAACAATCATAAATTGCACATAACAAAGCAATGCACCTTAAAGTTTGTGATTTCATCAAAGTTTGTGGATGAGGTAACATGTCATGTGGTGCGACTAAATGAATGTGGAATGGTCTTAGGTAGCCCTTATTTGTATGATCACAAATAAATCTTCTACAGGGAACATAATTAATATCACTTAACTAAAGAAGGCAATGGATATGTTGTACATGCTCATCACTTAAAAGAAAATCAATCTCTTCAAACAATCGAACAATTAAAGAAGACAACTTATGCAAGCAACACACCTATAATTGTGCCATATCAAGCAATTGATCTTAAGAATGAACATGAGATGGTTGTAGAATGGAATTTCAATCATACTTTGCTTCAAGATAAGATAATGTCGTGCAAGTACTACAAACATATTAGCTCATTTGCAGTCATATTTCTGAGGTTATCATTGCTAATGTTTTCAATATGGATGGTAGCGGCTTCATTAAGATGTGAAAAAGTACAAGTGGCTAACAATATGTTGTCAGTTGTCATGGTTGTTTTGCAATTGATCTTGATGAGACAGGTGCACATGAAAAAGTTTAAAGAAAAAGAACAAGTGGGGTGGCCTATCTCACACTTGATGACTGGTTAATACTCGTTTGGAGGAACAAAAGGCCTTAGTGGGGAGGCATGATCCAAAATGGATCCAGGAAGGCCTAAAAATCAAAGTTCTTGGAATCAAAAGAAACCAACGCCATTGCGTCCGTCTCGTCGCGTTGATTCTAGCCATATAATTTTTTCGCAAATGGACGTCGTATGCGAAAGATATCACGTTCTGACTGATTTCCCAAATAGGAAAAAAAGTCAACTGGTCAAAGTCAATAGGCCTTACTACTGATATCAACAGTACAACATGTGACGTCAGCATGACATCATGATGATGTCACTCAAATTTGGCATTTTCGGGCTGAGTTGGCACTTGTAGGGATTTGACACATGGAATTGTATGGATGACACGTGAGAGTCCGTACATGACATGGCCCAATGGCAGGCTGACATGTTGAAGTATGGATGAAAACTGGGTTGTACAGATGTTGACATGTTAGGGTGACTGTTCAGTATGGATGATGATGTGGCACAACACATGGTTGTACGATAGGTGATGTGGCAGGTGACTGGGATGTAAAAAAGCTGACGTGGCATCTGACTGGGTTGTAGGATGATGATGTGGCATGTTGAATGTACGTTGACTGTGCTGGTGACTTTGTGGTATGGTCCAATCACAGGGTGACACGTGGCCTAATCAAAGGGTGCCACGTGGCACCCTGAATTTTTCCAATGTCGGCTAGTTCAAAAATTTGTTATGGCTTCCGAGGGATTCGAACCCATGACCTCTGTGGGCGCCAACGATTTCGTGAAAGGGGGCGAACTGATCGGGCTAATGTTGTGCTTGTTATGCCATATGGCATATTCCCCTTTTGAGTTAGAATATGGAGCATAGTTTGGGATAGGCCCTGGTCGGTGGGGGCCAACCCCGACTGACCAGGGGCTAAAGACTAGGAGCTTAACCATGTGTGGTCACGTGGAGTGTAGGGCGTGGCCATATGGGCCATAGCCATGAGGCCAGGAGCCAAGACTGGAGGGGCCAGTGGGCCAATTACCAACCCAAGGCCACATGGCATAGTGCACATGACCAGGAGCACGGGAATAGGGGGTTGCACCCTAAATTTTCCCAGTTTGTGGGTTTTTCACCTTATATTATGTATTTTTTGGTTATTTCAACTGTTTTTAATGGATTTTGCCCAATATTGGGAGATTTGGAGCCCGATTTGAGGCCAGATCTTGGGAGGAAGTTTGGAGGTTGATGCCCACTTCAAATATATATAAACTAGGGGTTCTTAGCAGCATGAAGGGAGGTTCAGAACAGGAGAAATGTTGAGGAATTTGAAATCCAAAGCCATTTTTATGCAGGGAAGCCATTGAGGAGGGGAACTTTGTGGGCCAATTTCGGGAGCTAAGCTCAACCGTTTTCAGTTTCGTCAGTTGTGTTGGATTCTTGAGGTCGAGAAGAAAACAACCAGACTAGTTTGTAATCCATTTGACACTTTTCTGATGTACTTTTGAAGCATTGAAGAAAAAAATAAGAAAGCCTCACCCACTGAGACAAAGGCCCAGAGACGTAGGAAATTTTGTTGAACTTTGTTAACAAGCTTTGTTGTTATGGTTTGGTGTTCTTTGAGCTTACATTTTGATCTGCATTTCTTATTATGGATGCTATGATATCCCATTAATTTCTTATTCTTTCATCAATTCCTAATTGGTTAATGAACTCATGCTTAAAACTCAACCATAGTCTTTAAAAGATCATTTCGGATCAAAAAAGGCTTAGGATACTCCATTGGAAATTAGCATGGAGGTGAAGGGTGAAGGCTCATTTGGTTGGCTTGGCCATATTCAATCAAGGGAACAAAAATTGGGAACCTTTACAAGCTCAAAGGGAGTAAATGAAGCATCGGTGGTATATGAGGAACAAAATGAATCTACTCATTTATGGAATCAACAAATAGGCACCATATGAGCAACAAAGGGCTAAAGGTAATGATAAACCGTAAGTTACTTCCAGCTTTAAAATCTAAGAATTTGAATTTATGCAAGCAATGTGTTATTTTGGGAAGTAGTGTAGACATAAGTTTAAACATGTGTTTGGGGGCCATCCCCTACAATTTATTTTGGTGGATCATCATACTTTGTGAAATTTATAGATGATTACACTAGAAATGTGTGAGTTTATATTACAAAAATAAAAGTTGATGTGTTTAATGTATTTAAGCAATTTATAGTTTTGGTTGAAAAGAGAATTGGTAATTCAATCAAGTGTTTAAGAACATATAATAGAGGTAAGTTCATGTCTTTGAAATTTGAAAATTATTTCAAGGAAGCTGGGATCAAAAGGAATGAAACCACAGTTTACACTCTGCAGCAAAATGGCGTGGAAAAATACATGAGCATGGATCTTCTAGAGAGAGAAAGGGGCATGCCCAATAATTCCAAGTTTCAACAAGAGTTGTGGGTAGAAGAAGTCACTACAACTTGCTATTTGGTAAATGGGTCATCATCCATTGCAATAGACTGGAAGATTCATGAAGCGGTATGGACAGGTTATTCTTGTATCTGAATTATTTTTGGTTGTGATGCTTATGTGCTTATTTCTAAAGATCAACATTCTAAGTTGGATGCCGAATCAAATAAGTATATCTTTGTTGGTTATGGTGATGGAGTTATGGGATATAGATTGTGGGATCCTATTGTCCACAAAATCATCATTAGAAGATATGTAGTATTTGATAAATCTCCTCTCATAAAATCAGACATAATAGAAGTTGAAATGAAATAGGAACAAGTACCACAAAGTCAACAAATTCAATTGGAAACTGATGGTGGAAAATGGGTCTACAAACTAAAAAGGGAGCTAATGATAAAGTTGAAAGGTACAAAGCAAGATTGATGGAAAGAGGGTATTCTCAAATGAAAGGTATTGATTTCCATGAAATATTTTCACCAATTGTTAAGCTTGTTTTTATTTGCATAGCATTAGCACTAGTTTCTTTACTTGATCTTGAGTTAGAGCAATTGGATGTTAAAGAAACATTTTACATGGAGATTTGGATGAGGAGATATATATGAAACAACCATAATGGTTTTGTTTAGGATTTCAAAATAAGATTTGTTTGCAAACTCAAGAAATCATTGTATGGCCTAAAGCATTCTTCTAGACAGTGGTACATGAAGTTTGATTCGTTCAGGGTGAGCCAACATTTTTCAAGAAGTGAGTATGACCATTGTGTTTATTTCAAAATTTTAGAAAATGGTATATCCATTATCTTGGTGTTATATGTTGACAATATGCTTGTTGCAAGCAAAATCATGGTTGGGATTAGCATGTTAAAGGTTCAGTTGGCTAGGACTTTTTGATATGAAGGATTTAGGAGCAACAAAACAAATTTTGGGCATAGAAATACACAAAGACAAGAAATGTGGTAAGTTTGGTTATCACAACAAAAGTATGCAGAGAATATACTTCTGAGAATAATGTGAAACTAATAAATATCCCTTTGGCTTCCCACTTTAAGCTTTCTTCAAGTTGATGTCCTAGTAATAAAGAAGAAAGCATTATATGTCTCGTTTACTGTATGTTAGCGCAGTAGGAAGTTTAATGTATGTGATGGAATGTACAAGACCAGATATTTCACATGCAGTTGGCATTGTTAGTAGATATATTGCAAATCAAGGTACAAAGCATTGAGAAACAATGAAATGGGTACTTCGATATCTTATAAGCAAAAGTGTTTGTTCTATCACCTACATTGGTTGTAGTGATTTAGTTTGTGGTTATGATGATTCAGATTTTTCAAGTAATTTGGACAAAATGAGATCCACTCCAAATTATGTCTTTACTCTTGCATGAGTCACATGCATGCAATGAGACAATTTGGTTAACGAGTCTATTGGGTAAATTTGGAAAAGTGCAGGACAAGCTGCCAAACCAGCATATCACAGTGAGAGCAATCATATTGTAGTTAAATATCATTTTGTAAAACAAGTTATTGTTGAAGGTGGAGTAGCTCTTAAGAAAGTCCATTGTGAAGACGTGTTCACAAAACCAGTTACACTCTTACATAATCTGCATTGGTGTATGGCTTCTCTTGGCTTGCAGAAAAGGTGATGAATGGGCTTGGGAAAGGTATTAGGTAAATTGTTGTGAAAGTGGAGATTGTTGGAATTGTGACAACAAACAAAATTAGTGAACGATGGTGGTTCATGTAATGGTGCTAGTTCTTGAACTAGTGGCAGTTCATATAACGATAACACCTATATTGAAGACATTATATATCAGTGTAGCTCTAAGAGGCATTTGGCAAGTTTTCCCTAAGGGGAAAATGGGAGAGCTTTTGTAGGCCCGTTGTTTGGAAGATGGAGGAAGATTGCAATGTTTACCCCTGAGAAATAATAATACCGATACCTTGTCATGTGGATGTTTCCTTGACACTTTGTCAAGATTTTACCATGTAAAATTTGGCTCATGTTGAATGTGTTTACATTATCTTTGTTTTCCATTATTTTTCCGCATTTAATATGTGCTACATATTATTTTCAATGAGCTAACATTTTCAACAACAATCATGTCAACCTTAAGCTTAAGCTTAGAAAGATTCATCAATTAAGTCTAAAGCACTAGCTCATTTGATAAGGAATTGATATTGATATATTTCATCATTGTATTCGTATAATTGAAGAGACTAAATGTTTTTCATCTTTCATGTTCTTAATATCATTATATCTTATAACTTCATGAATAATTGGTTCGAGAACTAAATATGTGAAGAATAACATTTCTCCTTCTTAATTATGCTAACTAAATCCATATATGTGAAAGATAACTTTTTCTCCTTCTTAATTATGCTAACTAAATCGGATTAACTGAAATATTTTATTTTTATTTATAGATTAATAAATTTTAAATTATTTTCAACTTATAAAATATTTTATTTTATTTTATAACTTAATAATTTAGAATATTGAATATATAAAACATTTTCTATTCTAAAAATTGAGTAATTTAAAAAAAATATCGAATATATAAATATCGCTCAAAAATAAATGAATTATTATAAATATTTAAAACCTCAAACAAAATAACAAAGTGAACATTTTATTTTTAATTTTTACAAATTAAAATAAATTTCAATTTTTATTTAAAAATGGTATAAAGAAATATGGAAGTAATTTAATAAGTCAGGATTCTCATGTCTCATTTACTCATAGCAATCTTGATTATGGATTGATCTACATTATAACAATATACAATACATTTCTCTTCTTGGACTTTATTGTTTAAAGATTTCTCATATTTTTTTTTTATTTATTTCTATAAATTAATATATATTTTTATTTTAAAAGTATAAATACATGTAATTAGTGTAATAAGGTGTTGT
>ML786225.1:238117-257269 GCA_009831015.1 Picea engelmannii | reverse complement strand
AAAAAGTTTTGAATCATTTTAATTATATAACCACTGAAATATGAATATCCAAAAAAATTTCAACAAATTTTAAACAAAATTAAACAAAAAAATAAATGTGAAAAAAAAAATCAAAACATACACTATTATTAACTTTTATAAATTTTTTTTTTTTTAATTAAGCTATTTCCATATATTGTGACTCTTTGCAATATTATATATCTAAATGTTTACAAATATATTTAATTTCAATATTAATTAGATAATCATTAGAATGTCTAATTCAATTAAATACGTCACAATAAATTTGATACCTTTATGCATATACCCTGTTACTTTATAAACCGAATTTGATAAAATGTATAGTGACGAAAGAAATAATGAGAATGGAAAACGTGTCCCAATGAAATTGACGGAGGAGATAAGGAAGGAAGAAAGAAACATGAGGTATATGTATAGATCATAGTAGACGTATTAACAACATCATATTCATGACGTCATTTTTTATTATAGATGACAATATAATATTTTTTAATTTCGGAATAAGAATTATGAATGGTTATTTCAATTTAATTAAATCCCTTTAAATTACTAAATATTTTATTTTCATTATTTTTGGATTCAAATTTGGTACACATTTTCAATATATAAATTTACATAAACTTTGAATTATAAAGTTCAACACGTTAAATGTAAATAAAAATAATATTTTTTAATAAATTGAAGATTATATTAATATAATAATAATAATAATAATAATAATAATAATAATAATTTATCTTTAAGGTCACAGAGACCAAATTTTGTATGAGATTCTCTTTACCCAACGTTTTGAATCGTAAAGTTTATGGAGGTATACATACCCTACCCTACCTCCTTTCGATTTGAACTTGTGACCTTTTAGGAGGAAACACATGTTCTTTATCGTTAGGCCCACTAAGGTTGTGTTCCCCGGATGGGGTGCCAAGTGGACAACATGAGCATTAAGACTTGAAATGCACATGTTGCCACCCTCTCATCAATATCTCGTAGGGTGAGCGACATTCAAGGCTCATACGCGCAGGTGCGACGACATTTTGGCTCTGGTATAATGACTCCCTCTATGCAACAAAGTTGGTAGATTGGGACGGGTACGGGGTGTACGAGCCATGTCCCTTCAACTCCTCCAACGCCTCACCATTTACAATAGGTAAGCAATGGTTCTTGTCATTTGGATTTGGATCGGCTTTTGATTTTTGACACAACTTGTGCTTCTCAAACCATCTTCCTACACTTTTTTCAAGCTTCGCACATGTTAGGCGTCTTGATTGCATGCTCAGTCATGCCACGGGAAAGAGGCAATCCCAAGAGAGGGCCTTCTTACTACAATTTTTTTTCCATGCAACGAAGGCTACACCTCCTTTCCCAGTCGCCCTCAACCTCTCTGGTTCGCCTTGATAATTCCTTAGTGATACCGCCCCCCTCCTCAGCTCTGGACGGGGTGGTGGAAGAACCTCCCATGGCTATTGTGGAAGAAGAAATATCGACAATGCCGATTCAAATTCCACCAGCTTCCCTCTTGTACACAGTCCCTAACCCCCAAGACCCGCCGCCCCTCACTGGTTGCTCCACCCCTGGTGTTTTCGTTGCCTTACAATGTGGCACCTGTATAATTGAAGAAGAAATCATGCTGGAGGTGCACCATGAAGAGACTCTCCCTCCTCCTTCCACTACTCCAGAATAAGGACTGAGCTCCACTTTTCGCCTCTCACCAGATCACTTGAACCTCATTTTTTTATATGCGTTGGGATATACAAGAGAAACTTCATAGACACACCATGCTCAACAACCGCCTAGACTTGTTGTTTGATTCTCTCTCAGATGCGCCAAGCCAAAGAAGATGCCCGACCTGTGCACAGCCATTCGTCTTCATTCCCACCGACAACACTCATGGCGACAAAGGATTTACGGGTTCATCCACTAATTAATCCTGCTGCGTCTTTTTTTTTGTTATTATGCATTGTAATTGTCAAAATCATTGTTGAAATTTTGGCTTCTATATTCATGAATCACTCAAACTGTTCAAACCGTTCAGACTTAGACATTCTCAACTGCTTGTTCTTGTTTCCATTTGTTTGGCATAACATGTGGTATTTTTTTTCTCTTGTCCAAAAATCAAATCACGTAGCCACCTCTTTTGGTTTCCATCTATTTGGCAGAATAGGTGGTCGGTCTTTAGTCTTTGTCCAACTATGTACTGTTGTGATGGATCCATTCCTATCCCGTAAAAACAACCAGAGCTTCAAAACATCCATCAAGCAACCTCAATTCTCATTTTGGTAATAACAAAGTCCAGAAAGAGATCTTCAACAATTAAAACCAAAATATTTGGAGCATGGAATCTAACAATAACAAAGGTGAAGAAGTAAAACCCAGGGATCAAGATGTCCCTGGTCAAAGATAAAATTGAATCCAACATTGAACACTTAACCACACTAACATAACCCCACCTCCTACAATGAAAGACCACTAGAATCAAAGATAAATTCCACAGAATAAAGCATTGATGGAAAAAACCCCTAGCACAAAGAATGTTGATCATGCCATAACTCACCTCGGATAAGAATCCCCCTTCACACGAATTAGATTGAATGTCAAGTTTAAGTTCAAGCACTTTGAAATGTGGAGTCTGTCTGGGTTCGTTGTCTCCTAGGTATTTTCCATGCCACTTATCACAAAACATTAACTCTAGCCTTACAATCATGCAATGGGGAGCGATCCCATGACTCCGTTTGACACAAATTCACCTGCATTAAGCCTCGATCCCAGTTTGTCCATTTGGTCGACAAAAGTATCGAGTTCACATTTAATATGGAGAATAGAGACCTCTTCGAACTTAGCCAAAAGAGAGGTGGAAAGGAACAATATATTGTTGAGAAGATTATTCTCGACCTCGATTCTTTTTATAATATCCCTAGTCACCATCATAGAATCACCAAGGATAAGGAGCTTGGAAATCCTCATTTCTTTCGCTATTTTGATTCCTTCCCATAGCACACATGCCTTTGTAATGTTGTTTCATACTTTAACCAATCCCCAAGAATAAGAAACAACTAGATCTCCTCTGGGATCATGGAGATTCCCACCCACACCTTCCACCCATAGGTTGTTCGTGGAAGCTCCATCATAAAACAATACTATATAGGATTGTTCCTGAGAGAGACAGTCCTTGAAATCTTGCTCACTTTTCCTAATTGACCATTTAGGAAGAGGGGTCGGTTGTTTAGAAGACCATGAAGGATTGACACCTAGCTTGAACTTGGCCATCTAATCTCGTTCACAATCCTCCAAAATTTGATCCTATCGACTAAGGCGAAGTTGCATAAAATTAGAGAGAAGAGAGAGAGCTCGAAAAACGATTTGCCTTGCCTCTTCATCTCATCATCAAAAAAAAATTGTTACGAGTCAACCATATACTCCAACACATATAATTTGGTAGAGCTTCCCAATTTCTTTTGAAACCAGGTTTTTGCTTAAAACTTCCTCTGTACCTCCACCACCATTGGGAGAAGAAGTTTGCACACTTTTGGGGCCACACAAACCTTTGTGACAAATCATCAAGAGAAATAGGCCAAGATTCCTTCGTATAACAACAATCAACAAACAAATAATGTATCGATTACTCATCTTTGAGGCAAAGAACACATCTAGAAGGGACATCAATTCCAAACCTCTTTAGATTTTCATAGGTAAGAATTTTTTGATGGGATAATAACCAACATAAAGTGTTTATTTTGGGCATCCCATCACTATTCCATATATTCTTCGACATTCTAGAGTGATGAAAGGAGATTGTGTTATCCAAAAAATAAATATATTCTTGTTTAATCAAATATTTTGAGTCTCCCTAGCCCCAAGAGGCCACATGATTTCAATGTCACGGTGCACATCCAGTTAAATAGAGAATTAGGGACTGATATGAAGGAAATAGATGAGCAGGAGGTGACAAAGATTTCCAATAGGCCCAAAGTCCATATTCAACATTCCAGGTGGAGAGGTTGAAAACGGTGGATATTATTTGCTTGTCAAACCAAGCCCACAGAGGGGCCATATCAACCCACGAAGAGAGGCAATCCTTGTGAAAAACAAAATCATCCCATAAGTTGACACACCTACCATTCCCAGGGATCCACATTAACTTTTCCCTTATGAAAGGAATGGCTGCAATAAGGAGCTTGAAAATAGGAGAGCCATTTTAAACTTTAGGCAACATATCCAAACATTGTTTCCTAGGCCCAAAGAAATATTTTTTCCATACTACACTTTCCCACCAAGCTAATTCAATTGTGATTAATCTATACAATAGTTTTGTGCTCATTTCCATGTTCATAATCCCAAGATCGTGAATACTAAGTCCACCTCTATCCTTTGGACATTTTACCTGATTCCAATTGACAAGGTGGGACTTTTTATGGTTGGACTTCCCTCCTTTCCAAAGGAATTTTCAAATCTTCATAGAGATTTTATTTACAATATCATCAGGGGCCAGCAAGGAAGAGCATTGATATAGAGGTAATGCCGAGAGGATTGCTTTGATAAGGATGACCATCCGACATGGTTTAACAATTGAGTTCCCCATTGAATGAATTTCAGATTAATTTTTGCAATGATATGCAACCGTTCTTCGTGGATTCCAAGATAGCGAAATGAGGTCCATTTATCAATAAGAGGGATTTGAAAAATTCTTGATATGGATTGCATTACCCGAGGCCTTGAGTTCCAAACCATGATCTGACACTTCCTATTGTTGATCGCTCCATTAGAGGCATCAAGAAAAGATTCCATCATTTGTTTGAATATGGAGGCTATGACTACAGATGCTCCTCCCAACAAGAGAGTATCATCCACAAATTGTGAGTGATTCATATTTTTTACTCCATGGTCCATCTATAGACCCAACAAATTCCCAACTATCCTTTCATACTCAAGTTTCATGCTTAGAGTTTTTTCCATTATTATAAATAGGATGGGAGAGAGAGGGAATCCTTGGTGAAATCCTCTGCAAATGTGAAAGAAGGTTGTTGGCCGACGGTTCACAAGGGGAGAAATCTATGGTTCGCTAATACATGAAGCCACCCACTGAATGAAGTTGGAACTAAATTCAAATCAATCTAGAACCTGAAATAGAAATCCATGTCTAACATGGTCAAAAGCATTAGCCATATCCAATTTGATAATCATACCTCCATTTTTGGCTTGGACACTTGAATGGATAGCTTCCTCGGCAAGAACAATGTTGTCCATTATTTGTCTCTCCTGCATAAAACCTCCTTGGTTAGAGGAAATATTTTTTGGCAAAATTATTTTTAAGCGGGAGGAAATAATTTTGTAAGAGGAGTTTCATAGAGACATTGGCCGGAATCTAGAGAAAGAGGCAGGGTTGGTCTCCTTGGGAATAAGGGATAAAAAAGAGGAATTGGTATTTCCACAAAGCCTTAAGGATCATTGGGTGTAGAGAAACATCCTCTTGATGTCACGCTTAATCAAATTCTAATAATGCATGTAGAAGGAAATTGTGAAACCATCTAGTCTCAGAGATTTATTCGATGCCAAACTCCATATAGCAGCAAAAATTTCAGCTTCCAATATTGGTTGAGTTAAGGCCAATTTTTCTTCAATTGTAACAATATTTAGAATATGTTATAACATGGATTCCACATTGCTATCCTCCACCTCTTCTTGTGGGGCATACAAAGGAACAAAGTGAGCCTTAGTGGCCTATTTTATACCAACAAACTCTGTCACTTTTGTGCCATCCTCCAAAGTGATATTTGAGACATTATTCCTATATTGTTTGGCAACAACTTGATTGTGAAAAAAAAATTGTATTCATGTCTCTGGCTTTAAGCTAAATACTTATAGATTTCAATTTCCATAATTCTTCTTCTTGTTTTAGGGATCTTTGATATTGAGATTGCAATTGAATTTCTTCTTTTTGCAAGATGCAATTGACATCTTTCTCCTCCATTTCTTTTTGAAATATTTCCCAATTACATCTAAGCTCCTCTTTAACTTTAGATGGTGGATTGAAGGAAGTTTTGCCCCAAAGTTTGAGCGATTTCTTGACCATCTTAATTTTTTGCTCCAACGAAAATGGGACTACCTAGAATCCAATATCTCCAAGCCGATTCAACCAGACACATCCACTTCTTGACAACTAAACCACAATGGATTTAAATGAAAGGGAAAGGGGTCATAAACATGGACATCATGAATATGGAGGGAAATGGGTTTATGATCAGATATAATGGAGGGAAGAATATATTATTTCACAGTGGAGTCAAGGCTACAAAAACCACTATGAACAATGAAGCGATATAAACGCACAACGATGTGCCGAGGGCCAAATCTCATGTTTGACCAAGTGAAATTCCCTTTTTGAGGCTTCAAATCCAACATATCCCAATCTTCAATCAACTACTCCATCTTTTCTCGAGAGGGGTTTGGCCCAAAAACAAGCCCTCGTTTCTTTGCACTATTTCTGCCAACATTAAAATCCCTAGCAATTATGTAATCCATGGAGAATTTAGATTATTATAAGTTGAGAATGGACCTACAACAATTGGCCTTCTCCACATGACTTAATGACATATACACATTAATAACCACAACAAGCTTGTTGTTTTTCAAAAACTAGAATTTAGTAAGAATCCAATGCTAGGTTTTGAAAGAAAATTCTAGGCTTACCTTTTCTTTATTCCATAGTGTACATAAGCCGTTAGAGGCCCCCCTTGAATGTACAATTGTGACTTTGCAAGATCTCCAAATACTTTTCCCGAACTTTTCAGCTTCTTCTACTTTCAATTTAGTCTCCTAGATCAGGAAGATTTGAGGCCGTTCATTCTAAATTAAGTCTTTGACAATAATGGACTTTGGGATGTTTCCTAAACCCCCACAATTCCAGGAGACCAAAATCATTAATTTGAGATATTCGAAAGAGAACCACCCTTGGATGTTGCATTTTCTCTTGAGTATTTTGGAGTCTTGATATGTCCCGTCGTTTTTGGAAGTATTTTTTGCGATCCCAACATAATATCCTTGTTGTCTTGATCTTCTCAAACAATTTTGGATGTATTTGATCTAAAAATGAAGAAGACTTGAAAAACTTGAATAATTATTGCAAGTGAAATGTTATGTGTTTAAAGCAACAGAATCAATTTGCAACACATAAATTAAGGATTACTTATGCAAAATACACATAGACAACAGCATAAACATTGAACATAAACACATGTGCACAACAATTGATAAAGGAGTTCACCCCTCTTATGGGCTACATCTCCTAGTCCAGCTTCCAATGGATCATTATTATTAATTGCTCAAAAAGTGCTCAAAAACATGTCTTACAATGATCAAACTGACAAACTGACTGCTCCAATGGCTTCCCAGTGTCTCAAAACCCCTGTCTGGGCTCTTTCGGCACCTCAATAGGTCGAAAAATGAAGAAGTTAGGCCTCCTGGAAGTCTCCCTCTTCAAGCTTGCTATCTCTGGTTCTACAATTCGCAACCCCCTTGAGAAAACCCGGCTCACACGCTCATTTAAGCGTAAAAACTCAGTCCCGTACACAACCGCGCACCGGTACAAACCATAGGATGGTTAAGGGCGCGCCAGCCCCTAACCGCCTCGGCGTCTGGGCACATGGTGCATGGAACCAAAGGCTGGGCAAAGTGGTTAAGTCGTTGTATAACTTCTGCGCCACCGGTCAAACCACGGGGTATGCATATTAACCATTGGTTATGGTTAAACCCCGCGCGCATGTTTATTACAATGGGCAAACTATAGCATATACGTATGCGATTATAAATCGCGCGCACCATATAATATACAACGGTTACATGTATTAATAAACTATGGGTTATGCATATAACTCCGTGCCATATTTAGAACATACGGTTATATGTTTGTAATGGAACCACGGGCCGGGGCTAAGCCCCGGCCCGACCCCCCACCCATATTACAATTACACAAACTTAAATATATTCAAACACATGTATTTAATAAGAACCATTGTGTGGCCCAATGGCTGGGCGGTCGAGCGAAGGCATTGGCTTGTGGGGAGGTCCGGGGGTCGAACCCCACGGCCCCCATAACATTTTATATAAAACCAATTATCCAATAAACGAAGGACACGTGGCGCCCATGGATTGGGCCACGTGTCCGCATATTACTTGCCACCAGTCGGACACGTGTCACCACCCAATTTGCCAAAAACCAACCAATCAACAACTGCCATGTCATCACCATACGGCCTGTACGGTCCTGCCACGTCACCGTACGGACTGTACGGACAGGTACAGTCAGCATCCAAAAATTTTGCCTATTTGGCTTGGCAGACAGATCGTGATATCTTCTCCATACGGACTCCGTTTGAGAAAGTAAATATACCGCCAGAATCAGGAAGACGAGACAGACGCAATGGAACTGTTTTCGTCACATTCTGAGCACTTTGAAAATTGAGCAAAATTTGATCCCCTAATCAGTATTTCACCTATATATTTTGGGCATGGTATCACCGGAATCCACGTCTTCTTGGTTTTCTTCTCCTACACTCTCATTCTCTGAGTTATATTTGGCTTATGAAAAATTCACCATTGCATCTAGAAATTTCTCCATTTCTTTAGATCGATGTTCAGGGGGCATCATGTCTGCATTTACTGGAATATTAAAGATAGCCCTTTTTTCATCACACAATTTCATGGGCATTTCGATCCTGACTGACTACGACCCAAAAGGTTGTTGGAGTGGAGGAGGATCCTTAGGAGAGGATCCATCACCATGAGAAACTGGAATAACGCCCATGTCGCTATCCTTTAATTGTGACAATGATTCAAAATTATTTTTAGGGGAGCTTTCACATTTCATGGGAGATTGATGGGATTTTTGATTGAGGGATTCGATCCAACATGAGAAGGTCCTGTAGATGAACCTGGAGGGGTTGATGTTATGGGACTTATCGGTAAATGTAGACATAAACAAATCTCCCTAGATCCACCTAGATCTATAACAAAACAAGACAGGACATGACGCTTTCCCTAAGATTTAATCATTGAGTTTACTATCAAACAAAAGATAGATGACATACCATTTAAATATCACTTCCTCTTGTCGTTGTCATCCTAGCTCCACTCCAGTGCGGATGTTGACATGTCAGGGTGATTGTTTGGTATGGATGATCACATGGCACAACCCGTGGTTGTACGACATGTGATGTGGCAGGTGACTGGGATGTATGGAAGCTGACGTGGCATCTGACTGGGTTGTAGGACGGTGATGTGGCACTTTGACTTTACATTGACTGTGCTGGTGACTTTGTGGTACGGTCCAATCACGGGGTGACATGTGGCCCAATCAAAGGGTGCCACGTGGCACCCTGAATTTTTCCAATGTCGGCTAGTTCAAAAATTTGTTATGGCTTCTGGGGGATTCGAACCCATGACCTCCGTGGGTGCCAACGATTTCGTGAAAGGGGGCAGACTGATTGGGCTAACGTTGTGCTTGTTATGCCATATGGCATATTCCCCTTTTCAGTTAGAATATGGAGCGTAGTTTGGGATAGGCCCTAGTCGGCGGGGGCCATCCGCGACCAACCAGGAGCTTAACCATATGTGATCATGTGGAGTGTAGGGCGTGGCCATATGGGCCATAGCCATGAGGCCAGGAGCCAAGACCGAAGGGGCCAGCGGGCCAATTACTAGCCCAAGGCCACATGGCATAGTGCACATGACCAGGAGCTCAGAATAGGGGGATGCGCCCTAAATTTTCCCAGTTTGTGGGTTTTTCACTTTATATTATGTATTTTTGGGTCATTTCAGCTGTTTTTAATGGATTTTGCCCAATATTGGGAGATCTGGAGCCTGATTTGAGGCCAGATATTGGGAGGAAGTTTGGAGGTTGATGCCCACTTCAAATATATATAAACTAGGGGTTCTTAGTAGAATGAAGGGAGGTTCAGAAGAGGAAAAATGTTGAGGAATTTGAAATCCAAAGCCATTTTTATGCAGGGAAGCCATTGAGGAGGGGAACTTTGCGGGGTAATTCTGGGAGCTACGCTCAACTGTTTTCAGTTTCATCAGTTGTGTTGGATTCTTGAGGTCGAGAAGAAAACAACCAGACTAGTTTGTAATCCATTTGACACTTTTCTGATGTACTTTTGAAGCATTGAAGAGAAATAAGAAAGCCTCACCCATAGAGACAAAGGCCTAGAGACATAGGAAATCTTGTCGAACTCTGTTAACAAGCTTTGTTGTTATGATTTGGTGTTCTTTGAGCTTACATTTTGATCTGCATTTCTTATTATGGGTGCTATGATATCTCATTAATTTCTTATTCTTTCATCAATTCCTAATTGGTTAATGAACTCATGCTTATAACTCAACTATAGTCTTTAAAAGATCATTTTGGATCAAAAAAGGCTTAGGATACTCCATTGGAAATTAGCGTGGAGGTGAAGGGTGAAGGCTCATTTGGTTGGCTTGGCCAAATTCAATCAAGGGAACAAAAATTGGGAACCTTTGCAAGCTGAAAGGGAGTAAATGAAGCATCGGTGATATATGAGGAAGAAAATGAATCTACTCGTTTATGGCATCAACAAATAGGCACCATATGAGAAAGAAAGGGCTAAAGGTAATGATAAACTGTAAGTTACTTCCAAGTTTAAAATCTAAGAATTTGAATTTATGCAAGCAATGTGTTATTTTGGGAAGTAGTGTAGACATAAGTTTAAACATGTGTTTGGGGGCCATCCCCTACAATTTATTTTGGAGGATCATCATACTTTGTGAAATTTATAGATGATTACACTAGAAATGTGTGAGTTTATATTATAAAAATAAAAGATGACGTGTTTAATGTATTTAAGCAATTTATAGTTTTGGTTGAAAAGAGAATTGGTAATTCAATCAAGTGTTTAAGAACATATAATGGAGGTAAGTTCACATCTTTGAAATTTGAAAATTATTTCAAGGAAGCTAGGATCAAAAGGAATGAAACCACAATTTACACTTTGCAGCAAAATGGCATGGAAAAATACACGAGCATGGATCTTCTAGAGAGAGAAAGGGGCATGCCCAGTAATTCCAAGTTTCAACAAGAGTTGTGGGTAGAAGAAGTCACTACAACTTGCTATTTGGTAAATGGGTCATCATTCATTGCAATAGACTGGAAGATTCATGAAGAGGTATGGACAGGTTATTCTTGTATCTGAATTATTTTTGGTTGTGATTCTTATGCACTTATTTCTAAAGATCAACATTCTAAGTTGGACGCCATATCAAATAAGTATATCTTTGTTGGTTATGGTGATGGAGTTATGGGATATAGATTGTGGGATCCTACTGTCCACAAAATCATCATTAGAAGATAGGTAGTATTTGATAAATCTCCTCTCATAAAATTAGACATAATAGAAGTTGAAATGAAATAGGAACAAGTACCACAAAGTCAACAAATTCAATTGGAAACTGATGGTGGAAAATGGGTCTACAAACTGAAAAGGGAGCTAATGATAAAGTTGAAAGGTACAAAGCAAGATTGATGGAAAGAGGGTATTCTCAAATGAAAGGTATTGATTTCCATGAAATATTTTCACCAATTGTTAAGCTTGTTTTTATTTGCATAGCATTAGCACTAGTTTCCTTACTTGATCTTGAGTTAGAGCAATTGGATGTTAGAGCAATTGGATGTTAAAGCAACATTTTACATGGAGATTTGGATGAGGAGATATATATGAAACAACCATAATGGTTTTGCTTAGGATTTCAAAATAAGATTTGTTTGCAAACTCAAGAAATCATTGTATGGCCTAAAGCATTCTTCTAGATAGTGGTACACGAAGTTTTATTCGTTCATGGTGAGCCAACATTTTTCAAGAAGTGAGTATGACCATTGTGTTTATTTCAAAAGTTTAGAAAATGGTATATCCATTATCTTGGTGTTATATGTTGACAATATGCTTGTTGCAAGCAAAATCATGGTTGGGATTAGTAGGTTAAAGGTTCAGTTGGCTAGGAATTTTTGATATGAAGGATTTAGGAGCAACAAAACAAATTTTGGGCATAGAAATACACAAAGACAAGAAATGTGGTAAGTTTGGTTAACACAACAAAAGTATGCAGAGAATATACTTCTGAGAATAATGTGAAACTAGTAAATATCCCTTTGGCTTCCCACTTTAAGCTTTCTTCAAGTTGATGTCCTAGTAATAAAGAAGAAAGCATTATATGTCTCGTTTACCGTATGTTAGCGCAGTAGGAAGTTTAATGCACATGATGGAATGTACAAGACCAGATATTTCACATGCAGTTGGCGTTGTCATTAGATATATTGCAAATCCAGGTACAAAGCATTAAGAAACAATGAAATGGGTACTTCAATATCTTATAAGCACAAGTGTTTGTTCTATCACCTATATCGGTTGTAGTGATTTAGTTTGTGGTTATGATGATTCGGATTTTTCAAGTAATTTGGACAAAAGGAGATCCACTCCAGATTATGTCTTTACTCTTGCATGAGTCACATGCATGCAATGAGACAATTTGGTTAACGAGTCTATTGGGTAAATTTGGAAAATTGCAGGACAAGCTGTCAATCCAGCATATCACAGTGAGAGCAATCATATAGTAGTTAAATATCATTTTGTAAAACAAGTTATTGTTGAAGGTGGAGTAGCTCTTAAGGAAGTCCATTGTGAAGACGTGTTCACAAAACCAGTTACACTATTACAGAATCTGCACTGGTGTTTGGCTTCTCTTGGCTTGCAGAAAAGGTGATGAATGGGCTTGGGAAAGGTATTAGGTAAATTGTTGTGAAGGTGGAGATTGTTGGAATTGTGACAACAAACAAAATTAGTGAATGATGGTGGTTCATGTAATGGTGGTAGTTCTTGAACTGGTGGCAGTTTATGTAACGATAACACCTATATTGAAGACATTATATATCGGTGTAGCTCTAAGAGGCATTTGGCAAGTTTTCCCTAAGGGGAAAATGGGAGAGCTTTTGTAGGCCCATTGTTTGGAAGATGGAAGAAGATTGCAATGTTTACCCCTGAGAAATAATAATATCGATACCTTGTCGTGTGGATGTTTCCTTGACACTTTGTCAAGATTTTACCATGTAAAATTTCTCTCATGTTGAATGTGTTTATGTTATCTTTGTTTTCCATTATTTTTCCGCATTTAATATGTGCTACATATTATTTTCAGTGAGCTCACATTTTCAACAACAATCATATCAACCTTAAGCTTAATCTTAGAAAGAATCATCAATTAAGTCTAAAGCACTAGCTCATTTGATAAGGAATTGATATTGATATATTTCATCATTGTATTCGTATAATTGAAAAGACTAAATGTTTTTCATCTTTCATGTTCTTAATATCATTATATCTTATAACTTCATGAATAATTGGTTCGAAAACTAAATATGTGAAGAATAACATTTCTCCTTCTTAATTATGCTAACTAAATCCATATATGTGAAAGATAACTTTTTCTACGTCTTAATTATGCTAACTAAATCTGATTAAATAAAATATTTTATTTTTATTTATATATTAATAAATTTTAATATTATTTTCAACCTATAAAATATTCTATTTTATTTTATAACTTAATAATTTAGAATATTGAATATATAAAACACCTTCTATTCTAAAAATTGAGTAATTTTTAAAAAATATCGAATATATAAATATAGCTCAAAAATAAATGAATTATTATAAATATTTAAAACCTCAAACAAAATAACAAAGTGAACATTTTATTTTTAATTTTTATAAATTAAAATAAATTTCAATTTTTATTTAAAAATAGTATAAAGAAATATGGAAGTAATTTAATAAGTTGATTCTCATGTCTCATTTACTCATAACAATCTTCATTATGGATTGATCTACATTATAACAATATACAATACATTTCTCTTCTTGGACTTTATTGTTTAAAGATTTCTCATATTTTTTTATTTTATTTTTATAAATTAATATATATTTTTATTTTAAAAGTATAAATATATGTAATTAGTTTAATAAGGTGTTGTGTAATTGTTTTAGTTTTAGTTTTTTTTCATTTGAATATTTATTATTTAAATTATATTTTTGAATAGATAAATGAATTTAACTTGATAAAAAGTTTTGGGTCATTCTAATTATATATCCACTCAAATATGAAAATCCAAAATTTTTCCACCAAATTTTAAACAAAAAATAAATGTAGAAAAAAAAACATACACTATTATTAACTTTAATAAATTATTATTATTTTTTTTAATTTTCAGACAAAAGCTATTTCCATATATCGTGACTCTTTGCAATATTATATATCTAAATATTTACAAATATATTTAATTTCAATATTAATTAGATAATCATTAGAATGTCTAATTCAATTAAATACGTCACAATAAATTTGATACCTTTATCCATATACCCTGTTACTTTATAAACCAAATTTGATAAAATTTATAGTGACGAAAGAAATAATGAGAATGGAAAACGTATTGAGGGAGGAGATAAGAAAGGAAGAAAGAAACATGAGGTATATGTATATATCATAGTAGACGTATTAACAACATATTCATGACGTCATTTTTTACTATATCAGAGTAGACGTATTAACAACATTATATTCATGACGTCATTTTTTATTATAGATGACAATATAATATTTTTTAATTTGGGAATAAGAATTATGAATGGTTATTTCAATTTAATTAAATCCCTTTAAATTACTAAATATTTTATTTTCACTATCTTCGGATTCAAATTTGGTACACATTTTCAATATATAAATTTACATAAACTTTGAATTATAAAGTTCAACATGTTAAATGTAAATAAAAATAATATTTTTTAATAATAATAATAATAATAATAATAATTATTTATCTTTAAGGTTACAGACACCAAATTTTGTATGAGATTTTCTTTGCCCAACGTTTTGAATGGTAAAGTATATGGAGGTATACATACCCTACCCTACCTCCTTTCGATTTGAACTTGTGACCTTTTAGGAAGAAACACATGTTCTTTATCGTTAGGCCCACTAAGGTTGTGTTCCCCGGATGGGGTGCCAAGTGGACAACATGAGCATTAAGACTTTAAATGCACATGTTTCCACCCTCTCATCAATATCTCGTAGGGTGAGTGACATTCAAGGCTCATACGCGCAGGTGCGACGACATTTCGGCTCTGGTTTAATGGCTCCCTCCGCACAACAGAGTTGGTAGATTGGGATGGGTACGGTGTGCACGAGCCATGTCCCTTCAACTCCTCCAACGCCTCACCATT
Organism: Picea engelmannii; assembly: GCA_009831015.1. NCBI lineage: Eukaryota > Viridiplantae > Streptophyta > Pinopsida > Pinales > Pinaceae > Picea > Picea engelmannii. The sequence goes on along the minus strand of ML786225.1, from coordinate 241,967 downwards.
TACAGCAGGTAAGCAATGGTTCTTGTCATTTGGATTTGGATCGGCTTTTGATTTTTGACACAACTTGTGCTTCTCAAACCATCTTCCTACACTTTTTTCAAGCTCCGCACATGTTAGGCGTCTTGATTGCATGCTTAGTCATGCCACGGGAAAGAGGCAATCCCAAGAGAGGGCCTTCTTACTACAATTTTGTTTCCATGCAAAGAAGGCTACACCTCCTTTCCTAGTCGCCCTCAACCTCTCTGGTCTTCCTTGATAATTCCTTAGTGATACCACCCCCCTCCTTAGCCTTGGACGGGGTGGTTCAAGAACCTCCCATGGCTATTGTGGAAGAAGAAATACCGACAGTGCCGATTCAAATTCCACCATCTTCCCTCTTGTACACAGTCCCTAACCCCCAATACCCGTCGCCCCTCACTGGTTGCTCCACCCCTGGTGTTGTCGTTGCCTTATAATGGGGCACCTGCATAATTGAAGAAGAAATCCCGCTGGAGGTGCACCATGAAGAGACTCTCCCTCCTCCTTCCACTACTCCAGAATAAGGACCGAGCTCCACTTTTCGCCTCTCACCAGATCACTTGAACCTCATTTTTTTATATGCGTTGGGATATACAAGAGAAACTTCACAGATACACCATGCTCAGCAGCCGCCTAGACTTGTTGTTTGATGCTCTCTTAGGTGCGCCAAGCCAAAGAAGATGCCCGACCTGTGCACAACCATTCATCTTCATTCCCACCGACAACACTCATGGCGACAAAGGATTTACGGGTTCATCCACTAATTAATCCTGCTGCGTCTTTTTTTTTGTTATTATGCATTGTAATTGTCGAAATCATTGTTCAAATTTTGGCTTCTATGTTCATGAATCACTCAAACTTTTCAAACCATTTAGACTTAGACATTCTCAACTGCATGTTCTTGTTTCCATTTGTTTGGCATAACATGTGGTAGCTTTTTGCTCTTGTCCAAAAATCAAATCACGTAGCCACCTCTTTTGGTTTCCATCTATTTGGTGGAATAGGTGGTTGGTCTTTAGTCTTTGTCCAACTATGTACTGTTGTGATGGATCCATTCCTATCCTGTAAAAACAACCAGAGCTTCAAAACATCCATCAAGCAACCTCAATTCTCATTTTGGTAATAACAAAGTCCAGAAAGAGATCTTCAACAATTAAAACCAAAATATTTGGAGCATGGAATCTAACAATAACAAAGGTGAAGAAGTAAAACCTAGGGACCAAGTTGTGCCTGGTCAAAGATAAAATTGAATCCAACCTTGAACACTTGACTACACTAACATAACCCCACCTCCTACAATGAAAGACCACTAGAACCAAAGAGAAATTCCACAGAACAAAGCATTGATGGAAAAAACCCCTAGCACAGAGAATGTTGATCATGCCCTAACTCACCTCGGATAAGAATCCCCCTTCACACGAATTAGATTGAATGTCAAGTTTAAGTTCAAGCACTTTGAAATGTGGAGTCTGTCTGGGTACGTTGTCTTCTAGGTATTTTCCATGCCACTTATCCCAAAACATTAACTCTAGCCTTAGAATCATGCAATGGGGAGCGATCCCATGACTCTGTTTGACACAAATTCACCTGCATTAAGTCTCGATCCCAGTTTCTTCATGTGGTCGACAAAAGTATCGAGTTCACATTTAATATGGAGAATAGAGACCTCTTCAAACTTAGCCAAAAGAGAGGTGGAAAGGAACAATATATTGTTGAGAAGATTATTCTCGACCTCGATTATTTTTATAATATCCCTAGTCACCATCATAGAATCACCAAGAATAAGGAGCTTGGAAATCCTCATTTCTTTTGCTATTTTGATTCCTTCCCATAGCACACATGCCTCTGTAATGTTGTTTCATACTTTAACCAATCCCCAAGAATAAGAAACAACTAGATCTCCTTTGGGATCGCGGAGATTCCCACCCACACCTTCCACCCCTAGGTTGTTCATGGAAGCTCCATCATAAAACAATACTATATAGGATTGTTCCTGAGAGAGACAATCCTTGAAATCTTGCTCACTTTTCCTAATTGACCATTTAGGAAGAGGGGTCAGTTGTTTAGAAGACCATGAATGAGTGACACCTAGCTTGAACTTGGCCATCTAATCTCGTTCACAATCCTCCAAAATTTGATCCTATCGACTAAGGCGAAGTTGCATAAAATTAGAGAGAAGAGAGAGAGCTCGGGAAACGATTTGCCTTGCCTCATCATCTCATCATAAAAAAAAAATTGTTACGAGTCAACCATATACTCCAACACATATAATTTGGTAGAGCTTCCCAATTTCTTTTGAAACTAGTTTTTTTCTTAAAACTTCCTCTGTACCTCCACCACCACTAGGAGAAGAAGTTTGCACACTTTTGGGGCCACACAAACCTTTGTGACAAATCATCAAGAGAAATAGGCCAAGATTCCTTCGTATAACAACAATCAACAAACAAATAATGTATCAATTACTCATCTTTGAGGCAAAGAACACATCTAGAAGGGACATCAATTCCAAACCTCTTTAGATTTTCATAGGTAAGAATTTTTTGATGGGATAATAACCAACATAAAGTGTTTATTTTGGGCATCCCATCACTATTCCATATATTCTTCGACATTCTAGAGTGATGAAAGGAGATTGTGTTATCCAAAAAATAAATATATTCTTGTTTAATCAAATATTTTGAGTCTCCCTAGCCCCAAGAGGCCACATGATTTCAATGTCACGGTGCACATCCAGTTAAATAGAGAATTAGGGACTGATATGAAGGAAATAGATGAGCAGGAGGTGACAAAGATTTCCAATAGGCCCAAAGTCCATATTCAACATTCCAGGTGGAGAGGTTGAAAACGGTGGATATTATTTGCTTGTCAAACCAAGCCCACAGAGGGGCCATATCAACCCACGAAGAGAGGCAATCCTTGTGAAAAACAAAATCATCCCATAAGTTGACACACCTACCATTCCCAGGGATCCACATTAACTTTTCCCTTATGAAAGGAATGGCTGCAATAAGGAGCTTGAAAATAGGAGAGCCATTTTAAACTTTAGGCAACATATCCAAACATTGTTTCCTAGGCCCAAAGAAATATTTTTTCCATACTACACTTTCCCACCAAGCTAATTCAATTGTGATTAATCTATACAATAGTTTTGTGCTCATTTCCATGTTCATAATCCCAAGATCGTGAATACTAAGTCCACCTCTATCCTTTGGACATTTTACCTGATTCCAATTGACAAGGTGGGACTTTTTATGGTTGGACTTCCCTCCTTTCCAAAGGAATTTTCAAATCTTCATAGAGATTTTATTTACAATATCATCAGGGGCCAGCAAGGAAGAGCATTGATATAGAGGTAATGCCGAGAGGATTGCTTTGATAAGGATGACCATCCGACATGGTTTAACAATTGAGTTCCCCATTGAATGAATTTCAGATTAATTTTTGCAATGATATGCAACCGTTCTTCGTGGATTCCAAGATAGCGAAATGAGGTCCATTTATCAATAAGAGGGATTTGAAAAATTCTTGATATGGATTGCATTACCCGAGGCCTTGAGTTCCAAACCATGATCTGACACTTCCTATTGTTGATCGCTCCATTAGAGGCATCAAGAAAAGATTCCATCATTTGTTTGAATATGGAGGCTATGACTACAGATGCTCCTCCCAACAAGAGAGTATCATCCACAAATTGTGAGTGATTCATATTTTTTACTCCATGGTCCATCTATAGACCCAACAAATTCCCAACTATCCTTTCATACTCAAGTTTCATGCTTAGAGTTTTTTCCATTATTATAAATAGGATGGGAGAGAGAGGGAATCCTTGGTG
>ML786225.1:215073-232619 GCA_009831015.1 Picea engelmannii | reverse complement strand
GTTTGAAGATGAACTTATCATATTTTCATGATTAACTATATCAAAAAACTCTATAAAAATATACATGTAATATATATTTTTAAACAAAATAAGTTATATAAAAAATTAATAATTAAATTTCATTAAACAAAATACCGTTATTTAAGCCATTTAATAGCCATAATACAACACATTTTTAGCTTAAAACCTTCCTCTTATATATACACTGAAGCCATGTTGTTAAGCCAATCGGTTAAACGCTTCAATGAATACCTTGAATTCCTTTTCAACATCTCATGGAAATAATAATACATGTATTATTTTTCAGGTAGGGTTTCTTCCAATTCATTTGACAGGGCCTTGTACAACCATTTATCAGCCTCCGCCATGAAAGAAGGGCTCAGTCTGATCATCAGTACACAGAACTCATGTTCATTTAAAGCCCCGTCGCCGTCTAAATCCCCCTCCTCCATCATCACCCGCAGCTCTGAATCCGTCAGGGAATCCAACCCTAACAGACCCGAACTCCTTTTCAAGCTCTCCAAAGTTATCAGATCGAGCCGGGAATCTGCCAGAAGACGGAACCCATTACACAGCTCCGCCATGAAATCGCGCTCTCCCAATTTTTCCGCCATGATGGGCAGGAAGTCCTCGAATTCCGCCATTGTGGTGAATGCCGAAGTCCTAATTGAAACCCCAACGGTGGCTTCAACGCAAGCAAAGGTTTAAAGGCTTGAACTGTTTTGAAATGGGGAGGGTTTGTTATTTAATATAGAATCCAATGCCGGTGTGGGAAGAAACCACGCAGCGCGGCTCGCCATGAATAGTGTGCCACAAGAAATGGCTGGGAAATTGTCCGTATGACGGTGTACAGTTGTCATGGAGCAGCAAGTGGATGTCCTTGTAAGATTCTTGTCAACAATTTTTAATTATAATCACATAGTCGCGATTTTCCCCGAAGCTGCCAACACTTGGTTTATAGAATTCCCGTCAAATGATGGAGATAATCGGAGATTGGGTTTGTAGGAGAGCACGGTCACATGAGGGTGGAGGTGGAGTTCATAGTGACAGGTCAAGGTATGAGTATGGAGTTTATTTGAGGTTTTAAATAGTTATTTTTGGGGTTAAAACTTGTGAATGAAATTCTTGACATTGTTCTATATTTTTAGAGCTTTTTAACAATGTGAAAATCACTTCAATTGAAGTTTATATGCAAAAGTTATGCTTCTTCAAATTGACTTAACTTGTTGACCATTTTAATATCAAATAGATGCCACATCAGTGCACATTACTCACACATGTGGACTTTCAAGAAAATTCTACAGGGTTCAAAACCCTAACCCTAAGAGGGAGTTAAGGCATGCAAAAACCCCAACCCTAACCGTAGATGATTATAAGACATGTTAAACATTGAGTTATTAGGAAAGGAAGAGGTTTCATTCTTATTGTATTGTTGATTGTTCCATAGTTGAACATAACATCTGGGAGTGGAATATTGAAGAAGAACAAAGAAAGCAAAAAGATCTTGTAATGACCATACGGAGCACAATGTCCAAGACAACTCCATAGTGAGTGTTCATTATTTTTTTTTTGTATTTGCATTTCATAACATTAAATTTGAATCTTAAGTAAAGCATTATATAATAATAGATCACAAAAATTTGTGATCTATTGTGCCACACTGTTCTAGTGGAATATCCAAGGTTTCTCAGATCACTTAACTCAACTACTGATTTTTTTCAAAGCAAGGAAATACCTATAATACTAAGGGTTACCGACCTAGTCTCTCTAGATACCATCTAAGATCCTCGCATGTAGCAACAGCATCATGTGGACAGACTTCTACTCTCGCTAGATACCTCTAGATATTGGATTGTTAACCTATTTCCTTAGGCAAGTTCTTAGCCAATCAAACTCAATAATTTTAAGTTATACTCCAAAACCAAAAAATAATTTCAACATAAACAATATTCACAAAAAAATTAATATCCCATACTCTCATCATTCAAGTTACAAAAATGAAGTCACATACCTTTAGGTATCATTTAACTTTAATCTCATACATGAAATTAAATACAATCCTCAATCTCAATTTAACTTCATTAAAAAAAACCCACTAAATTTCTTATAAATTAAAATCAGTACATTATATTAACAAACGATTAAATAATATAATTATTTAATTCTTCTCTCGATGATTTATATTTATAGTTGCTAATAGGGATTTGAGGCCCTTGGTATATGGTCCTCTTAATGTTTATGCTTATTTGTACTATTGTTGTATTTTGCGTTCTTCATATCTTCTTGTTTGTGTTTATGTTTGTTTTTAATTTTTTATTATTGTTATATTTTTATTTTTTATTGTTTTTTATTATTGTTATATTTTTATTTTTCATAGCATTTAATATTTGTTGGTTTGTAATATTGTTTTATTGTTGTAACATTTTAATATGTGATATTTTTAATTTTGATATAGATTTAGTTTGTTATTTGTAGATTGGTTTTTGTTGCTATTTGGGTAATGTTTTATTTGAGTAGTGATTAAAAAAGCTTTATTTTTTATTATTGTTATATTTTGTATTTTTCATTGTTTTTTATTAATGTTTTATTCGAGTAGTGATTAAAAAAGATTTATTTATTATTATTGTTATATTATATTATTATTATTATTATTATTATTATTATTATTATTATTATTTTATTTTTCCTAACATTTAATATTTGTTGGTTTGTAATATTGTTTTGTTGTTGTAACATTTTGATATGTGATATTTTTAATTTTGATATAGATTTAGTTTGTTATTTGTAGATTGATTTTTCTTGCTATTTGGGTAATGGTTTATTTGAGTAGTGATTCAAAAAAGCTTTATGTTTATTAAGTTAGTTTTATTATTTGGATAGTTCTTAGGAGAAGGTTTGTGTTTGTGGATTTTAATTAATTATTTTTAAGAAAAATTTTAGAATAATCATGTGTTTTTTTTTTTAACACAAACGAGTATGGATCTTTATTTAGAATAAGGCAGAGAGGGCTGCCGAACCCTTACATATCCTTCAGAGCTATCGCTCTGTAATACATTTTCCAGCCAGATAACTTTGCCATCTACATACATTTTAAATTCTAGAGGTGTCATACATTCGAAAACTGCAAAATGCTAACCAAAATTCTGGCCTGGGATCTTTACTAACTGAGACTGATGCCACTCCCTTAGCGTTTTCCTTTGTTTCCAGTGCTAGTGGCCGCTTCGGCAGAGGCTTCTGAAATCTTGCTGAATGCTGTGGTTAGTTCCTCCACTTTCTGCTCCAGATTGCATAGACGTTGTCCTAAGTTGCCCATGAGGTTAGCGACATCTTTCAGTCCAGCATGAATTTCATCGGAGAGTTCGTCTTTGATATCTTCCATTTCAAACTTTAGATTGTCCCATTTTAGCTGGTTGGTGGAGGCCCGAATGCTTTCCAGTTCGCTCCTGATCAGTTCTATGCGTTCTTTGGGCGTGAGGGGGGTTTGAGAGCTCGAGTCCATGGCTGAAATACTCAAAATGAGAACGCCCTTGCTTCCTGTGACCTGCTCGCTCAGCTTCGTGCCTGGAATGGTAAAGATCGATGGCCTTTTTAACCGCGAGCTCGCCTGACCTTGGTCATGATTTTCACGGGGGGAGTGAGATCTCAAATCTCTCCGATTGATTCTTGTCCGACCGGCTGGATATATTCGCTGCCGTCCTTTCCGATTGAGGTCAGAGTGATGTGAAGGAGCCCGGCCGAACTTCCACTGCATTTTTTAGGGAATCGGATGAAGGGAGATTACCTCATTGATTGTAATCTGTCCTTTGATTTGCAGAGATCCTCTGTTTGCCTCTTTATCGGCGTCCCCGTTAAACCTTCTGAGCACGTGATAAACCTTGTACTCTTGCAGTTGATCCAAGAGGATGCGTATCTTCTTATATAACTGAGCCAGACGCATGTCCTTTGGGGGTTTATTAAGGTTGATGGCATCTATTACTTGTTTAGAGTCCCCCGCGATTTTGAGCTTATTAATGCCCAGCTTGAGAACTTGATTTATCCCTTGCCAGAGTGCTAGAAATTCGGCCTGGTTGTTAGAAGCATGTCCTAGGCCCCAGGCATAGGTTAGCTTAGTAGAGCCATTAGGTTCGAGTAGAATTCCTCCGCCCCCTGCCTTGCCAGGATTGCCTTTCGAGGCTCCGTCAAACAGGAGCCACCAGTCATCTAAGGACGACCTCCATCTCAGGAAATCTTGTTCCGGCAAGCGAATTTCCCAGTTTTTGAGCCTTGGAGGAATGCTCTGGTTGTGGTTCTGATAGGTTGGTCTAAAGACCTTGATCCAGTTATCTTCTTCCTCAGTTGTCGGGGCAGAGTTCTGGGTAGAAGGCTTCGCATTAATAGCTTCTGAAATCATGATCTGGATCTTAATGGCCACCTGAGTTGGCAGTCACTTTTCTTCCTTAAAAATTCTGTTGTTTCGCTCTAACCATAACTTCCAACAAGCGAATTTTGGGAGCCACATCCAGATTATTTTCAGCAGATGCTTTTTTTTTAAGTCAAAGGGGGACAGGGACATCCAATTGTTGAATAAAACTTGACTCTCAGAGGGAAGCTTATAGGCTAAAGGACCCACAAGGAGTTCCCAGACTCTTTTGGAGAATTCACAATTGAAAAGGAGATGGGCAATAGTTTCTTCTGAGTGGGTGCACAGGGGGCAGCGAGAGGGCCCTTCCCAGCCCCTTCTCTTCAGATTGTCGAAGGTTAAGATGCTGTTATGCAAAAGCGTCCAGGCAAAGAGGTCTATCTTGGGGATAGAGGGAAAATTCCAGAGGGCTTTCCACGGGCCTGGGTTGGAAGGAACCCAAGGGACACTTGTGACTATCTTATAACCAGCAGCTGCTGTGTAAACCCCTGAGCTTGCTCCCCATCCTCTTTTATCTAGACTTCTAGCACTTAGAGGCGAATTTCCTTGAAGAAGATCCAGCAGGGTAGACGCTTCGCCATTGAGTTCCTCTGGATAGCTTCCAAGGGCCCAGCCTTCCCAGGATCTCTTGGCATCGTTTTTCCATCTGGATATGTCCCAGAGTGTACTGCAGTTTTTATGCAACAACCATTCCTTAATATTCTCGATTCCTCTTAGCTCTGAGAAAGGCAGGCCACCGAGGATGGAGTCCTCCCAAATATTGATCTTTGAGCCATTCCCCAGAATCCAGGTGAGATGGGCCTTGAGGAGGGGCATGGCTCTGTGGCACAGGTGGAAAATGGGTGAACCTTTTTTAGTTTTTGGGGTCTTCTCTAAGCATCTGTCCCGACAGCCTGAGAAGTATTTTTTCCTAAGTAATTGCTTGCTCCAGGTTCGCTTTCCTGTTGTCATATTCCAGAGTATCTTTCCTCCCATGGCAATATTATGGGACGCCACATCCCTAATGTTCAGTCCTCCTTCCATCTTTGAATTCTTTATTTTTTCCCATTTAACTAAATGAAACTTCCTTTCACAGTTCCTGCCCCCCTCCCAAAAAAATTTCCCGAGGAGCTCATCAATTTTGTTAGAAATTGTTTTGGGGGCGAGGAGAACCGAGCACTGGTAGATTGGAAGACTAGTGATGACTGCATTCATTAGCACCAGCTTGCCTGCTTTATTGAGCCAATGAACTCCCCAAGTTTGAATCTTAGATTTGAGTTTATAATCATGTGTTAGTAAGATATATATTTAGTTTTTATGGATGGGGTGCAAGTTGGGGGCTGAGCCCGGGTATGTGGTCGGCAAAACCAATCCACCATCATGGATATGAAGACATGTAGTTGGGTGCTTGTGCAGTGTCTTATCATTGATTGTCAAGGAATGAATATTTAGGGTGATGGGGGTATGACAACCACTAGTTCGGTCAGATCCATGAAGGCCAAGCATTTCATGCATAAGGCAAGGTATAGGGCTACAATGTGGGGGTTTTATGGCACAGTCGGGGATATAATTCCTGAGAATACTGAAGTGGGCATGTCGCATCATTCAATGAGTTGGTGGGTGGCAATGGAGATGGGCTTGATGGACATAATTCAAGTTTTTAAGAGCAAGCCTACAATGAGTGGAATTTGGAGTTGCAAAGATGGCTAGATGCACTAGAGTGAGTGCCCTCGGGAGGAATTGAACCTGTCGGACCACCAAGCTGCTAATCGCAGTTTCATGAGGGTGTCATGGCTTTTTTGGCTTGGCGAGATAACAAATTGGTTCGAAGAGCCTTTGCATCTCGACAACCTCTAGTTGTTTTGACTTCATACTAGGATTTGGTAGGATTTGAAGGGGTGGTGCTTTTAGTGGTTGGTTCTCTGTTTGTGCTTATCTCAATTCCTTCTATGTGGGTGGTGCTCTCAGTGGGTGGTTCTCCATATGTGTTTCTCTCCATCCCTTATGTACATGGGAAGACCGTATGCGGTAGATAATTGGGGACGACGACTGGTTGAGCATGTATCTAGTCATGGCTAGGGGTCCAAGGAAGGGAAGAAAGAGCATGAAGAAAGGAGGGAACAAGGGTGCTCATTCAACCTCTTCATCGAGGTTGCAGAAGTTGGGAACCAAGGCAGAGTATGAGGTGGCCCTTGCTGAGTGCCAGTTCAAAGATAAAGTTTCAAACAAAGCTAAGGAGGTTGTCGAGGAGGTGGATATAACGGTGGTAATCAAGAGGGAGCAAGTTATAGATGCCCAGATCCTGAAATAGGTTTGGGAGTGGGTTGAGGACCCCATCCACTCTTGAACCAAAGACACGAAATACTTTCAGTTGGATGAAACCTAATGGTTTGTGAAAACTATGATTGCATAAGCATTGGTTATTGTGAGAGCAGCGTAGCAGGACATCCTACACTTCCTCCACATCTTTGAAGGGAAGTTAGAGGATCTTTGTGGGGTAGTCTTTGGAGTTAAAGTCTATGTTTTGAAAGATCCATAGAAAGAAGATGGGGAAAAAGAGAAATGGGGTCGACTAGTGCAACTAGAACAAAGGAAAATCTGATTGAGGTTGACATGGAGGTTCAACAAATGACACAGGCTTGTGAGGATTCTGAGGATGTTGAGATGAGCCTAGAAGTGGAAGCGGAGGTAAGTCCTCCTCCTCCAAGCATTGGTTGACGGGTGTGATATTTTTGTAGTATTTTTATTTAGTCATATGGATATATATACTTTAGATTGTCGGTTATTAGCCTATGTTAGTATGAGATAGATGAATACCTTTGTGACTAATATAATTTTTTATGGAAAAATATGGTGGGGGCTCAGTTTCCTCTAATGCGAGGTCCTCACCAGGGAATGATTGTATGCTTGTATTTTTATGTGATTAGTAGAAGTTTGGTGCCCTTTTAATTAAAAAAATAGATACATATTTAGTTGTTCACATTTGTTTTAATGAAAACATGATTATGGCAAAGACTTGGATTCAAGAAGTTTGACAAGTCTTCAATAAATATATAGCAAGTATGAAGAAAATGATGATGATGGTTAATGTCCATTGATATTGCATTTGTTTACTAAACCTTAATAAATGTAATGAATTATTTGGTTTACTTTAAAATTTTATTTTTTTGTTAAAAAAACTTTAAGAAAAACATTCCTAAATCACCATTATTTTCATGAGTTAAAAGATTAAGAAGATCAATATTGTAACAAATATTAAATAAAATTACATATCTCAAGTTTTATGACCATCATATAATAGAAGGCTTGGATTTATAGAAATATCCCAATTATTTTTGTTCATTGAAGTGAGGAATACATACACAAGGTTAAAACTCAATTGAATTGTCGTGACCTTCAATCAAGTAATGGTGTTTTATGGAAAATATTAGTTCACGATTTGAAAAGTGTTTCTCCCTCAACCTAACAAGAGAAATTGCAATTGTTGGAAATGTGACAAAAAACAAAACCGGTGAACAATGGTGGTTCATGTAACAGTGGTGCCTATGTTGAAGACATTATATATTGGTGTAGCTTGAAGAGGCATTCGACAAGTGTTCCCTAAGGGGAAAATGGGCAAACTTTTGTAAGTCCATTGTTCAAAAGATTGTAATTTTTACCTCTGATAAATAATAATATTGATACCTTGCCCCTGTTGATGTTTCCTTGGAATTTTGTCAAGGTTTTACCACGTAAAATTTGTCTCATATTGAATGTGTTTATATTATCTTTGTTTTTTTTCCGCATTTGATTTGTGTTGCATATTATTTTTCATGGGTTCACGTTTTCAACAAGTCGTATCATATCCATGGTGAGTATAATCAGAGAGAGAACATATTCATTGAATCCAAGATATGTGTTTCGTACACAAACAAAGGTGTGCATTGGTGGAGTGGAACGTGAAAAATTGGGCGTCAAATTTCAACATCGCGGAAGATGACTCGGTCCTATAGATTTATCGTTGAGATTTTTTTTAAACTACATAGATGGAGGTAGAGGTTATGGCTCCATAGGGGGATTTTGTCTCTAGATACAGGGATAGAGTTGTTGATGGAGTTGACGATATTGACAAAGAAGACCACAGTGTGGGCTTGGGTGTCGGTTATGGTTCTGATGCTGTGTTATGTACCAAATTATTAAAATATCATAGTAGAACATAAATACACACCATGTACAACAATGTGAGCGTGGAGAACAACTCTAATACATCACAATTCCCATCTGCACAATAATGAATACTGATCTCTATATATACATATTCACATACTACACATAAGGCCTCTTTACTATTAAACTGACTCTATTACATATATATTTATACATTACATGTACATTTAGCCCCATATATTCCCTCCCTTGGGGTCATATCATATAAATTTTGCCACATATATGACCCCCCTTGGAGTCATATCATATACATTTAGCCCCATATATGCTCCCCTTAAGACATAACATGTCAGCACAAGCCTTAGCCATGGTGTTGACGAGGGCAAGATCATGGAGGGCACAAACATGGGCATGGATTCATTGTAGCTTCTTAGAATGAGGGGCGTGGATTTACTATTCAAATCCCGAAGTGGGTAGATATGGCCAAGCACCACCCCCTTTGGCTGGGTGATCGGGTTGTCTTCTATTTGCCGGTTGAGGACTATGAGTGATGGCAAAAAATGCTCTAGATTTGAGATGGACACCCTTGCAGATATGGAATGGATCTCAACCTTTGTGGAGGAGTTCTTTATGCCAGGATTGTCCCCTGATTGTGTGCCTGCCAACAAACTTGAGCTAGTGATATTAAATACAATTCATAGAGCCATAACATCTAATGTTTCATTGTAACTTCAGAAACAAATGCATGGTGTGGATTTCGATGAAGGTAACACAATGACTCATGATTCAGAGCCCTTGGCCTCCATGCTAACGAAGATGGAAGAGTATGGCTTCCATGTGATGTACACATATGACCTCAACGAGTCTAATGGGACACTCGTCATGTGCATGTGGAAGGAGGAGTGGGACTTTCTCATGCTGTCGGATCGAGAGAGGTTGAAGGACCGACATGGCGTGTATTGTGTCTCTATGCAAGGGATGGGCGTGGTGAATCCAGAAAACATGGTGTTGGTCTTGGTCGACGAGATCATCGTCGGGGAAGTTGGGATGATAAAAATGTTTTTATTGTGGTTGGGGAAGGAGATATTGGCAACTTGGTGAATTTGTTGGATTCAAATATCACTGTTATTTGAGAGCTTGCAGACATGGTTGTGTCTATTCTTTCTTTGGCCAATGGGTGTAAGCATATTTTGGTTGTAGAGTGGTTGGGATGGTGATTTATCTGGCCAGGAAGGGAAAAATTTGGAGTCCCTGGGATGCCTAGAGTATGGAGTGGTTGGATCAATAAACACCAAGATTTGTTGCATACGTCTTGTTTAGGTCATAGTTGTATATTTCTCTAGTATAGGTGACAAAGCTAGCATTGGGACATGAGGCAAGTGGGCAACCCTCCCCAAGGGTGTTGTGCCCATTGGACTAAAATCTCATTGAAGACTCATCATTGACTGTTCAAGAGTGGAAGGAAAAGGTGATATCGAATGGCTACGAGTAGAAACCTCTGGGATGGTGCCTTATGGAGTGTTAGTGGGCGCCACATGCAATGATTTTGGCACACAAAGCAACATGGGATTTTATTACACAGTGTGGATGGAATTCAACTTTGGAGAGTGAGGTGGTAGACATTCCCATGATCACATTGTTGTACAATTGGAATGGAGCCAATAATGAAAACATATATGGTTTGGGGTATGGTTCAGTCAATGGCTGCAAAAGCGGTTCTGACGATGGTTCGAGCTACCTCAGTTGATCCGGTTCTTTTCATATTAAAGGAGAGCATCAAATGAAGAAGGTTTCAAATGCAAAGTTCGAGGTAGAGTTGAAAAAAATTAATTACATGTAAATGAGCACATGACTGTAATACCTTGTTAGGCATGCGTAACCCTGGTAAATTATCGATAAATTCTTGACGTAGACCTAGGTTATAGGAAGGGGACATGTTAGATTCCTAGTACCCTGGTTATAAACTTTAAGCAGGGTAGGACCTGGATAATTACCCCAAGTCAAGTTTAAAAGGGGGGAATGTTGGGTTAAACTTGACATGATGAAAGAGTCGATGAGTTAAATCCATTTTAGGTCAACAATGATGGTTTTTCGAGCCCATGGTTCTGGTATCCCATGGTATTGTGTCTGTGGATTGCATGTATTGAAGTCTTTAAAAATGATCCAAAATGGATCTAGGAAGGCCTAAAAGTAAAAGTTCTTGGAATCAAATGTAACCAACACCATTGCATCTGTCTCATCATGCTAATTCTGACCATATAATTTTTTTCACAAATGGACGTCATATGCGAAAGATATCGTGTTTTGATCGATTTTCCAAACAGGCAAAAAAGTCAACTGCTCAAAGTCAACAGGGCATACTGCTGATGTCAGCAGTACAACATGTGACGTCATGATGATTTCATCATGCTGACGTGGAATCATGAGGAGGTGGCACGTGTCACTCAAATTTGGCATTTTCGGGTTGAGTTGGCACCTACACGGATTTGACATGTGGCACTATACAGATGACACGTGGCAGTTAGTACATGATGTGGACCAATGGAAGGCTAACACATGGCAGTACGGATGACAATTGGGTTTTACGGATGCTGACGTGGCAGGGTGACTGTGTAGTATGGATGATGACGTGTCATGACATGTGGTTGTACGATAGGTGACGTGGCAGGTGATTGGGTTGTATGGAAGTTGACGTGGTAGCTGACTGGGCTATAGGCAGTGACATGGCATGTTGAGTGTATGTTGACTATATGTTGACTATGCTGGTGACTGTGTGGTATGGTCCAATCACAGGGTGACACGTGGCCCAATCAGAGGGTGCCACATGGCACCCTAGATTTTTCCAATGTTAGCTAGTTCAAAAATTTGTTATGGCTTCCGGGGGATTTGAACCCCTGACCTATGTGGGCACCAACGATTTTGTGAAAGGGGGTGGACTGATCGAGATAACGTGGTGCTTGTTATGCCAAATGGCATATTCCCCTTTTGAGTTAGAATATGACGCGTAGTTTGGGATAGACCTTGGTTGGCGGGGGCCAACCCCAACCGACCAAGGGCTAAAGACCAGGAGCTTAACCATATGTGGTCGTGTGGAGTGTAGGACGTGGTCATATGGGCCATAACCATGAGACCAGGAGCCAAGACCAGAGGGTCCAGCGCGCCAATTACCCGGCCGAGGCCACATGGTAGAGCGCACATGACCAGGATCTCAGGAATAGGGGGTTGCACCTTGAATTTTTCCTATTTTTGGGTTTTTCACCTTACATGATGTATTTTTGGGTTATTTCAGCCATTTTTAATGGATTTTACCCAAAATTGGGAGATTTGGAGCTCGATTTGAGGCCAGATACTGGGAGGAAGTTGGGAGGTTAATGCCCACTTCAAATCTATATAAACCAGGGGTTCCTAGCAGCATGAAGATAGGTTCAGAACATGAGAAATGCTGAGGAATTTGAAATCCAAAGCCATTTTTATGCAGGGAAGCCATTGAGGAGGGGAAATTTGTGGGCCAATTCCGGGAGCTATGCTCAATCGTTTTCAGTGCCGTCAGTTGTGTTGGATTCTTGAGGTCGAGCATAACACAACCAGACCAGTTTGTAATCCATTTGACACTTTTCTGATGTACTTTTGAAGCATTGAATAGAAATAAGAAAGCCTCACCCACTGAGACAAAGGCCCATAGACGTAGGCAATCTTTTCGAACTCCGTTAACAAGATTTTCTGTTATGGTTTATTGTTCTTTGAGATTACATTCTGATATGAATTTTTTATTATGGCTACTATTATATCTCATTAATTTCTACTTCTTTCATCAATTCCTAATTGGTTAATGAACTCATGCTTAAAACTCATCCATAGTCTTTAAAAGATCATTTCGAATCAAGTGGTATCATAGTAGATTGACAGTTGGTTTTTGAGTTTTCATGATTACCAGGGAAATCTTGTTGAATCGTGGTGAAGGTAAGCTTGTATAAGGGGATCCAGAGATTGGATCGAGAAAGAGGACTTCTCAAAGTGAGGAGATGGCATCGGAAGAAGGCATGTCTTAGAACGAGATCGAGTTGCAAAAAACTTTATTTTCCATGTCTGAGATGGTAAAGGTATTATATGAGGATTACTTGGAATTGAAGAGGCCTTTCCAAGGGGAATATTCTAAACAAGACAAAAGTGAAGAAGGAGAGGATCTTTCTAAACCTCCTCCTTTACCTCCATCTTCTCCATAAGCTTCTTCTTCTTCAAGTACAAGTTCAAAATCCACCGCAAGAAAACATTCCCATAAACATAAACATGATATGCCTTTACTTAAGCTTGATGTGAAATTTGAATTTCCCATGTATGATGGTCAATTCAATGTTGAGAGACTTGATAATTGGGTCAGACAGATGGAAGTTTATTACAGTGTGCAACAAATCAAGGATGAGGCAACTCAAATCAAGTTGGCATCGCTTTGTCTTGCAGGAACAACACTCATCTGGTGGCAAAGCAAGTTGCAGAATGAGACACAACAAGTGGGTAATGCATTTCCATCATGGCAATATTTTGCTTTTGCACTTAGAAAGCAATTTTATCCTTTGGGTTATAAAGAGAAGGATTTAATTGAATGGCAAGGTCTTAAGCTAAGAAAGGGACAAACAGTGCAAGAATGCACAGATGAATTTCATAAGATGAC
Source organism: Picea engelmannii (assembly GCA_009831015.1). Lineage (NCBI taxonomy): Eukaryota > Viridiplantae > Streptophyta > Pinopsida > Pinales > Pinaceae > Picea > Picea engelmannii. Next base: position 219,426 of record ML786225.1, on the reverse strand, counting down.
ATTAATGTTAAACATTCCATTACATACCCAATAAACTCTTATGAAGTATATAAGAGGTTTACCTACACATATTCGTAACACTATATTTATGTTTGGAACTACAAATATTGATGAGGTTTATGTTCAAGCAACATACATTGAAGCAAGGAAAACATGAGTTGGTGTATTGGGGGAATCGTCTTCAAGGAAAGAGGACAAAAGAAAGGGGAATGGCAAGAAATAAAATTCAGTGAAAAGAAGGGAAGAGAAGCTCTCTTGCAAGAATTGCAAGAAAGAAGGGCATGATGGTGACCATTGTTGGCAATTGCATCCCAAGAAGAGACCGAAGTGGTTCAAAGAGAGGAAAGAGAGACAAATAGTTGCAGCAACAACACAGCCAACATACTTGGGATATGATTCAGGTGATGAGACTAAGATCACAACGGTTGGTTTGACAGGTAAAATTGGTGATGGATATGATCCTAGATGCAAGTTGTTTCACATAAGGGTGATAATGAAACATACTAAGAGAAATACATAGATAGATAATGGATTTCAATCTAACTTGATTTCAGAGGAAGTGGTTAAACAATTGGGATTAAACACTAAGATGCATCATAAATCTTACTCACTCAAATGGATAAACAACAATCATAAATTGCACATAACAAAGCAATGCACCTTAAAGTTTGTAATTTCATCAAAGTTTGTGGATGAGGTAACATGTGATGTGGTGTGACTAAATGAATGTGGAATGGTCTTAGGTAGCCCTTATTTGTATGATTGCAAAGCAATCTTCTACAGGGAACATAATCAATATCACTTAACTAAAGAAGGTAATGAATATGTTGTACATGCTCATCACTTAAAAGAAAATCAATCTCTTCAAACAATGGAACAATTAAAGAAGACAACTTATTCAAGCAACACACCTATAATTGTGCCAAATCAAGCAATTGATCTTAAGCATGAACATGAGATGGTTGTAGAATGGAATTTCAATCATACTTTGCTTCAAGATAAGCTAATGTCATGCAAGTACTACAAACATATTAGCTCATTTACAGTCATATTTTTGATGTTATTGTTGTTAATGTTTTCAATATGGATGGTAGTGGCTTCAGTAAGATGTGAAAGAGTACAAGTGGCTAACAATATGTTGTCAGTTCTCATGGTTGTTTTGTAATTGATCTTGATGAGACAGGTGCATAGGATAGATGTTAAAGAAAAAGAACAAGTGGGGTGGCCTATCTCGCGCTTGATGACTAGTTAATACTTGTTTGGAGGACCAAAAGGTCTTAGTGGGGAGGCATGATCCAAAATGGATCCAGGAAGGTCTAAAAATAAAAGTTCTCAAAATCATAAGAAACTAGAGCCATTGCATCCGTCTCGTCGCCCTGATTTTAGCCATATAATTTTTTTCGCAAATGGACGTCCTATGCGAAAGATATCACGTTCTGACTGATTTCCCAAACATGAAAAAAATCAACTAGTCAAACTCAACAGGCCGTACTACTGACGTCAGCATGACATCATGATGATGTCACTCAAATTTGGCATTTTTGGGCTGAGTTGGCACTTGTACGGATTTGACACGTGACACTGTATGGATGACACATGGCAATCTATACATGACGTGGCCGAATGGTAGGCTGACACGTTGAAGTATGGACGAAAACTGGGTTGTACAGATGTTGACGTGTCAGGGTGATTGTTCAATACGAATGATGATGTGGCACAATGTGTGGTTGTATGACAGATGATGTGTCAGGTGACTGGGCTATATGGAAGCTGACGTGGCAACTAACTGGGTTGTACGACGATGACATGGCATGTTGACTGTACATTGACTGTGTTGGTGACTATGTGGTACGGTCCAATCACAGGGTGACACGTGGCCCAATCAAAGGATGCCACATGGCACCCCAAAATTTTCTAATGTCGGCTAGTTAAAAAATTTGTTATGGCTTCCGGTGGATTTGAACCCATAACCTCTGTGGGCGCCAACGATTTCATGAAAGGGGGCGGACCGATCGGGCTAACATTGTGCTTGTTATGTCATATGGAATATTCCCCTTTTGAGTTAGAATATGGCGCGTAGTTTGGGATAGGCCTTGGTTGGTGGGGGCTAGCCCCGATCAACTAAGGGCTAAAGACCAGGAGCTTAACCATATGTGGTCATGTGGAGTGTATGGCTGGCCATATGGGCCATAGCCATGAGACTAGGAGCCAAGACCAGATGGGCTAGCGCGCCAATTACCAGCCCAAGGCCACATGGCATAGTGCACATGACCAGGAGCCCGAGAATAGGGGGCTGTGCCCTGAATTTTCCTAGTTTGTGGGTTTTTCACCTTATATTATGTATTTTTGGGTTATTTTAGCTGTTTTTAATGGATTTTGCCCAATATTGGGAGATCTGGAGCCCGATTTGAGGCCAGATCTTGGGAGGAAGTTGGGAGGTTGATGCCCACTTCAAATATATATAAATTAGGGGTTCTTAGTAGCATGAAGGGAAGTTCAGAACAAGAGAAATGTTGAGGAATTTGAAAGCCAAAGGTATTTTTATGCAGGGAAGCCATTGAGGAGGGGAACTTTACGGGCCAATTCCGGGAGCTACGCTCAACCATTTTTAGTGTCGTCAGTTGTGTTGGATTCTTGGGGTCGAGAAGAACACAACCAGACTATTTTGTAATCCATTTGACACTTTTCTAATCTACTTTTGAAGCATTGAAAAGAAATAAGAAAGCCTCACCCACTGAGACAAAGGCCCAGAGATGTAGGAAATCTTGCCGAACTCTGTTAACAAGATTTGTTGTTATGGTTTGGTGTTCTTTGAGCTTACATTCTGATCTGCATTTATTATTATGGATGCTATGATATCTCATTAATTTCTTATTCTTCCATCAATTCCTAATTGGTTAATGAACTCATGCTTAAAACTCAACCATAGTCTTTAAAAGATCATTTCGGATAAAAAAAGGCTTAGGATACTCCACTGGAAATTAGCGTGGAGATGAAGGGTGAAGGCTCATTTGGTTGGCTTGGCCAGATTTAGTCAAGGGAACAAAAATTGGGAACCTTTATAAGCTGAAAGGGAGTGAATGAAGCATCACTGGTATATGAGGAAGAAAATGAATCTACTCATTTATGGCATCAACAACTAGGCACCATATGAGAGAGAAAGGGATAAAGGTACTGATAAACCGTAAGTTACTTCCAGGTTTAAAATCTAAGAATTAAAATTTATGCAAGCAATGTGTTATTTTGGGAAGTAGTGTAGACATAAGTTTAAACATGTGTTTGGGGGCCATCCTGTACAATTTATTTTGGAGGATCATCATACTTTGTGAAATTTATAGATGATTAGACTAGAAAGGTGTGAGTTTATATTCTAAAAATAAACGCTGATGTGTTTAATGTATTTAAGCAATTTATAGTTTTGGTTGAAAAGAGAATTGGCAAGTCAATCAAGTGTTTAAGAACATATAATGGAGGTAAGTTCACGTCTTTGAAATTTGAAAATTATTTCAAGGAAGATGGGATCAAAAGGAATGAAACCACAATTTACACTCTGTAGCAAAATGGCATGGAGAAATACATGAGCATGGATCTTCTAGAGAGAGAAAGGGGCATGCCCAATAATTCCAAGTTTCAACAAGAGTTCTGGGTAGAAGAAGTCACTACAACTTGCTATTTGGTAAATGGGTCATCATGCATTGCAATAGACTATAAGATTCATGAAGAGGTATGGATAGGTTATTCTTGTATCTGAATTATTTTTGGTTGTGATGCTTATGCGTTTATTTCTAAAGATCAACATTCTAAGTTGGCCCCTAGATCAAATAAGTATATCTTTGTTGGTTATGGTGATGGAGTTATGGGATCCTACTGTCTACAAAATCATCATTAGAATATATATAGTATTTGATAAATCTCCTCTCATAAAATCAGACATAATAGAAGTTGAAATGAAATAGGAACAAGTACCACAAAGTCACCAAATTCAATTGGAAACCGATGGTGGAAAATGGGTCTACAAAATGAAAAGGGAGCTAATGATAAAGTTGAAAGGTATAAAGCAAGATTGATGGCAAGAGGGTATTATCAAATGAAAGGTATTGATTTCCATGAAATATTTTCACCAATTGTTAAGCTTGTTTTTATTTGCATAGCATTAGCACTAGGTTCCTTACTTTATCTTGAGTTAGAGCAATTGGATGTTAAAGCAACATTTTACATGGAGATTTGGATGAGGATATATATATATGAAACAACCATAATGGTTTTGTTCAGGATTTCAAAATAAGATTTGTTTGCAAACTCAAGAAATCATTGTATGGTCTGAAGCTATAATGATCCCAAGCCAAATTCTTT
>ML786225.1:135767-202223 GCA_009831015.1 Picea engelmannii | reverse complement strand
TTCGAACTTAGCCAAAAGAGAGGTGGAAAGGAACAATATATTGTTGAGAAGATTATTCTCGACCTCGATTCTTTTTATAATATCCCTAGTCACCATCATAGAATCACCAAGAATAAGGAGCTTGGAAATCCTCATTTCTTTCGTTGTTTTGATTCCTTCCCATAACACACACGCCTCTGTAACGTTGTTTCATACTTTAACCAATCCCCAAGAATAAGAAACAACTAGATCTCCTCTGGGATCGCAGAGATTCCCACCCACACCTTCCACCCCTAGGTTGTTCGTGGAAGCTCCATCATAAAACAATACTATATAGGATTGTTCCTGAGAAAGACAGTCCTTGAAATCTTGCTCACTTTTCCTAATTGACCATTTAGGAAGAGGGGTCGGTTGTTTATAAGACCATGAAGGAGTGACACCTAGCTTGAACTTGGACATCCAATCTCGTTCACAATCCTCCAAAATTTGATCCTATCGACCGAGGCGAAGTTGCATAAAATTAGAGAGAAGAGAGAGAGCTCGGGAAACGATTTGCCTTGCCTCATCATCTCATCATTAAAAAAAATTATTACGAGTCAACCATATACTCCGGCACATATAATTTGGTAGAGCTTCCCAATTTCTTTTGAAACCAGTTTTTTGTTTAAAACTTCCTCTGTACCTCTACCACCATTGGGAGAAGAAGTCTGCACACTTTTGGGGCCACACAAACCTTTGTGACAAATCATCAAGAGAAATAGGCCAAGATTCCTTCATATAACAACAATAAACAAACAAATAATGTATCGATTACTCATCTTTGAGGCAAAGAACACATCTAGAAGGGACATCAATTCCAAACCCCTTTAGATTTTCATAGGTAAGAATTTTTTGATGGGATAATAACTAGCATAAAGTGTTTATTTTGGGCATCCCATCACTATTCCATATATTCTTCCACATTCTAGAGTGATGAAAGGAGATTGTGTTATCCAAAAAACAACTATATCCTTGTTTAATCAAATATTTTGAGTCTCCGTAGCCCCAAGAGGCCACATGATTTCAATGTCATGGTGCACATCCAATTAAATAGAGAATTAGGGACTGATATGAAGGAAATAGATGAGTAGGAGGTGACAAGGATTTCCAATTGCCCAAAGTCCAGATTCAACATTCCAGGTGGAGAGGTTGAAAAGGGTGGATATTATTTGCTTATCAAACCAAGCCCACAGAGGGACCATATCAAGCCGCGAAGAGAGGCAATCCTTGTGAAAAAAAAAATCATCCCATAAGTTGATACACCTACCATTCCCAGGGATCCACATTAACTTTTCCCTTATGAAAGGAATGGCTGCAATAAGGAGCTTGAAAATGGGAGAGCCATTTTTAACTTTAGGCAACATATCCAAACATTGTTTCCTAGGCCCAAAGAAATATTTTTTCCATACTACACTTTCCCACCAAGCTAATTCAATTGTGATTAATCTCTACAATAGTTTTGTGCCCATTTCCATGTTCATAAGCCCAGGATCGTGAATACTAAGTCCACCTCTATCCTTGGGACATTTTACCTGATTCCAATTGACAAGGTGGGACTTTTTATGGTTGGAATTCCCTCCTTTCCAAAGGAATTTTCAAATCTTCATAGAGATTTTATTTACAATATCGTTAGGGGCCAGCAAGGCAGAGCATTGATATAGAGGCAATGCCGAGAGGATTGCTTTGATAAGGATGACCATCCGACAGGGTTTAACCATTGAGTTCCCCATTGAATGAATTTCAGATTAATTTTTGCAATGATATGCAACTTTTCTTGGGATGAGGTAACATTCAAAGAGATGTGGATTCCAAGATAGCGAAATGAGGTCCATTTATCAATAAGAGGGATTTGAAAAATTCTTGATATAGATTGCATTACCTGAGGCCTTGAGTTCCAAACCATGATCTGACACTTCCTATTGTTGATTGCTCCACTAGAGGCATCAAGAAAAGATTCCATCATTTGTTTGAATATGGAGGCTATGACTATAGATGCTCCTCCCAACAAGAGGGTATCATCCACAAATTGTGAGTGATTCAAATTTTTTACTCCATGGTCCATCTATAGACCCAACAAATTCCCAACTATCCTTTCATACTCAAGTTTCATGCTTAGAGTTTTTTCCATTATTATAAATAGGATGGGAGAGAGAGGGAATCCTTGGTGCAATCCTCTACAAATTTGAAAGAAGGTTCTTGGCCGACGATTCACAAGGGGAGAAATCCATGGTTCGCTAATACATGAAACCGCCCACTGAATGAAGTTGGAACTGAATTCAAATAAATCTAGAACCTAAAATAGAAATCCATGTCTAACATGGTCAAAAGCATTAGCCATATCCAATTTGATAATCATACCTCCATTTTTGTCTTGGACACTTGAATGGATAGCTTCCTTGGCAAGAACAATGTTGTCCAGTATTTGTCTCTCCTGCATAAAACGTCCTTGGTTAGAGGAAATATTTATTGGCAGAATTATTTTTAAGTGGGAGGAAATAATTTTGGTAATAATTTTGTAAGAGGAGTTGCATAGAGACATTGGCCAGAATCTAGAGAAAGAGGCAGGGTTGGTCTCCTTGGGAATCAAGGATAAAAAAGAGGAATTGGTATTTCCACAAAGCCTTAAGGATCATTGGGTGTAGAGAAACATCCTCTTGATGTCACGCTTAATCAAATCCCAATAATGCCTGTAGAAGGAAATTGCGAAACCATCTAGTCTCAGAGATTTATCCGATGCCAAACTCCATATAGCAACAAAAATTTCATCCTCCAATATTGGTTGAGTTAAGGCCAAATTTTCTTCAATTATAACAATATTTAGAATATGTTATAACATGGATTCTACATTGCTATCCTCCACCTCTTCTTGTGGGGTATACAAAGGAACAAAGTGAGCCTTAGTGGCCTCTTTTATACCAACAAACTCTGTCACTTTTGTGCCATCCTCCAAAGTGATATTTGAGACATTATTCCTATATTGTTTGGCAACAACTTGATTGTGAAAAAAAATTGTATTCATGTCTCTGGTTTTAAGCTAAATACTTCTAGATTTCAATTGTCATAATTCTTCTTCTTGTTTTAGGGATCTTTGGTAATGAGATTGCAATTGAATTTCTTCTTTTTGCAAGATGCAAGTAACATCTTTCTCCTCCATTTCTTTTTGAAATATTTCCCAATTACATCTAAGCTCCTCTTTAACTTTATATGGTGGATTGAAGGAAGATTTGGCCCAAAGTTTGAGCGATTTCTTGACCATCTTAAGTTTTTCCTCCAATGAAAATGGGACTACCTAGAATCCAATATCTCCAAGCCATTTCAACCAGACACATCCACTTCTTGACAACTAAACCACAATGGATTTAAACGAAAGGGAAAGGGGTCATAAATAGGGACATCATGAATATGGAGGGAAATGAGTTTATGATCAGATATAATGGAGGGAAGAATATATTATTTCATAGTGGAATCAAGGCTACAAAAACCACTATGAACAATGAAGCGATATAAATGCACAACGATGTGTCGAGGGCCAAATCTCATGTTTGACCAAGTGAAATTCCCTTTTTGAGGCTTCAAATCCAACATATCCCAATCTTCAATCAACTCCTCCATCTTTTATCAAGAGGGGTTTGGCCCAAAAACAAGCCCTCTTTTCTCTGCACTATTTCTGACAACATTAAAATCCCTAGCGATTATGTAATCCATGGAGAATTTAGATTATTATAAGTTGAGAATGGACCTACAACAATTGGCTTTCTCCACAGGACTTAATGACATATACACATTAATAACCACAACAAGCTTGTTGTTTTTCAAAAGCTAGAATTTAGTAAGAATCCAATGCTAGGTTTTGAAAGAAGATTCTAGGCTTACCTTTTATTTATTCCATAGTGTACATAAGCCATTAGAGGCCCCCCTTGAATGTACAATTGTGACTTTGCAAGATCTCCAAATACTTTTCCCGAACTTTTCTGCTTCTTCTACTTTCAATTTAGTCTCCTAGATTAGGAAGATTTGAGGCTTTTCATTCTAAATTAAGTCTTTGACAATAATGGACTTTGGGATGTTTCCTAAACCCCCACAATTCCAGGAGACCAAAATCATTAATTTGAGATATTTGGAAGAGAACCACCCTTGGATGTTGCATTTTCTCTTGAGTATTTTGGAGTCTTGATATGTCCCGTCATTTTTGGAAGTATTTGTTGCGATCCCAACATAATATCTTTGTTGGCTTGATCTTCTCAAACAATTCTGGATGTATTTCACCTAGATATTTTGGGCATGGTATCATTAGAATCCATGTCTTCTTGGTTTTCTTCTCCTACACTCTCATTATCTGAGTTATATTTGGCTTCTGAAAAATTCACCATTGCATCTAGAAATTGCTCCATTTCTTTAAATTGATGTTCAAGGGGCATCATGTCTGCATTTACTGGAATATTAAAGATAACCCTTTTTTCATCACACAATTTCATGGGAATTTCGATCCTGTCTGACTGCGACCCAAACAGTTGTTGGAGTGGAGAAGGATCCTTAGGAGAGGACCCATCACCATGAGAAACCAGAATAACGCCCATGTCGCTATCCTTTAATTGTGACAATGATTCAAAACTATTTTTAGGGGAGATTTCACATTTTGTGGGAGATTGTTGGGATTTTTGATTGAGGGATTTGATCCAACATGATAAGGTCCTGCAGATGAACCTAGAGGGGTTGATGTTATGGGACTTATTAGTAAATGCAGACATAAACATATCTCCCTAGATCCACCTATATTTATAACAAAACAAGACATGACATGACACTTTCCCTAAGATCTAATCATTGAGTTTACTATCAAACGAAAGATGGGCGACATACCATTTAAATATCGCTTCCTCTTGTCATCATCATCCTAGCTCCACTCCAGTGCTCCTGTGATATTAGATATGCAAGAGAACACAAGCCAACCAAAGTGAAAGCAATATAGCATACTCAAAGAGAACCTATGCATGTGATCAAGGAATCATACAATAAAATGAGATGAGTTTTATGGGAAAGAAACATATCACTCTATTATAAATAATGAAAGTGGATATTACAACCAAAGTCTTGATGTTGCGAGGTCCCCTTCTGATGAACCTTTTCTCCAACACATACACTTGCTCCAAGCTTGAATGAAGAGGATCCACAATGACTTGGTGAATTGAAATGAAGCTCTCAAGAATGATCCAATGCAGAACTCTCCATATAATCTTAGCCAAATTCAACCTTCATTAACCTTAATTCCTTTCTTAACCTTTTCCATGAGAAATCCCTCCTTATATAGGGGAAAGAGAGATGGTTAAAGAGATTAGGATTATCCCACCAAATCAGAGAAGTGAGTAGGATCCCAACCATACAGATGCCACCTCACCTTCTAAAAGATTCCCTTCTAGAACTTTCATGAAGTTCGACCTTTTCTTAGCCTTTTGGCATCGTCGCACCCCAGCTATAGAGCAGCCCGTGGAGACATCACAAACCAGTTTTAGGGAAGCCTATGACGACCAGGAATCATTGCACCTTGATTATGATGCAGCCTGCGACGACCCTCCTTAATAAGGTTTATTTGGAAGAGAAAGCCAGTCACCTTTCTCATGAAGATAGGTTCTTTTGGGAACATGAGCACATGCTTGTCAGTGGATCATTTATATGACCAAAATAATGTGTAACATAATGCCCCCCAAAGTATGAGGCTGGAACTCATGACAGTCGAAATACTTTGTAAAATGTGTGTGTGTCGGAAACAAGGAGCACATCAGTCGGGAACCTGCAAACAATAAAGCATCAACATAATAATATACCATCGTTCGAGGTAGGAATTCCCATACTCAAATTAAAAAGTGTCAAATGAGTCATGGCCACTAAATATACACTGTGGATCCATGTCATCGTGAATCAACATAGCCACCTAGAATACACTGTGGATCTATGCTTTAAAGACTTCAAATTCCGACATAGCCACGAGACATACAAAGTGGATTTATGTGTCAATACAAATCAGGAATACTCCGTCGCAACCTGGACCAGAATGGTGTGACCCAGGGTCTTCATTTCCATCATCCCAAGTACGAATCTGACCATGCGATTACAGGTGTTGAAGTCGAACATGGTAGAAACCACTTGATTACCGATCAATGATGAGAATCGTTAACAAGTGCAAGGGAAATCACCATTGATGTTAATGACTCCCAAGGTATCCTAGTACAATCCAACGAGTATGAATAAAAGAGTTGAAGTCGAACACTCGAGGGAATCTTCCAATCAGGGGCCAATGATGTGAACCCACTGTCGAAAGAAAAGAAACCTGCCATTGAGGCATGCAGGCTCTAAGGCACTGAATTATTTCTAAGTCGATAGGAAAAGTCTCATCATAGGAGGGCCTTGATGTATCCCCCATCAATGACACAAAATAAGTAACATATTTGAGATAGATCAGAGCATGAAATGGTTTGGAACTGACACAGGGAAGGCCGACATGGTAGAAAATTTATAACTGTAGATGGTCGACTCGATGGGAGGCTTATTAAGGCTGAAATTCTCTTGAACATGTGAACAACACAACAATGGTTTTGGCATCATTGACTCAAGGAGGACCCAACATATGGACATGTGGATGGTCAAACAAGAGACAAATGGATTTCCCAACCCAGATACAATGATGAAAGGGGGTTTCATGTTCAAGAGTGACTATTACTGCCACTAACACGAATACAGAGACACATTTCTTTCCCAAATCCCCCCCCAACCATTTCTGGCAAGTACCTCTTTATTTTTACGCAAGCTTGAGGAGGATAACAAATGCTTGTTGATGTAAGCTCATCCTTCGGATGAGTCCCTCAGAGTATGTTTAACGAACCCTAAGAAGGATTGGTTCTGTCCCATATGGGTCTTTCGATGTTTGTTTAACGAGTCCAAAGAGAGAAAACTTGGGTGTTTTTCATGTTTAGAGAGTCTGAAAAACAATTAAAGAGGACTCCACATGTTCCTTTTTCGTAAGTTAATTTGACGAGACCGAAAAAGTGATAATATACCATCCATCAAATGTTTTCCTCAAATACTTTTACGAGCGTGAAAATAACAAGGTCGCTCGACAATCTTTTTGTTTTTATAGAGCGTGAAAAGATCTTAAAGGATACTCCATGGGTTTAGTTTTTCGTGTTACCATTACGAGTATGAAAATACAACAAAAGTATACTCGGTTACATTCTCATTGATTTATGAGCACGAGGAGGAACAAAGACTATGCTCAGAGTTTTTCCTGAAAAACTCTAAAAGGATCTGTACAAACGACAAATGTATAAAAGCAAACCCAAAATATGTATCCTTGTTCAAATTCGACTCTTTTATTTGTCACCTGCGAAAAATCAAATACTTGTAACACCATTAGAAGTCTAGGGTTTAGGTGAAATACATTAAAATAATATAAAAATGAAGTGGAATAGTAAAAAGTTAATAAATATGAGTAAAAGCTTATTTTTACCACTTCATTGTTACTCCACCCAAACTTTGTTCCAAAACCCCCCTTTTTACCTCAAACTTCCACTGTTGATTATGGGAGGTACGGTGGACCATTTGACGAACGGACTCTGCAAGACAGGTAATCTTCACCTTCTTCAACTTTTCATGGATTCATTTTCACTTTTCATTGGTTATAAATGGCATTTTAGGTTGCATTTTGTAGGGTACTTGCACTCGGAGGTCATCGCAGGCGCCTTGTATTGTGCCCTGCAACGACCTAGGGTCATTGCAGGTGACCTTTAAGTTATAGTAACTACTCCGCACTGTACGAGCTAACTAGCATGCGACGTGCACAAAGTAAAAAAAAATTTAAGATGCTTCTGCCAATAAAAGGTGTACAGGAGAAAGATGAAGAGACTAGTGCCTTTTTTATGTTCCATTTCAGGTTTTCTACAACAAATATGTTGGAATGGCGAGAGAGGGAACATGAGGATGAATATTACTTCATTGGGAATGACCCAGGAACAGTAAATGCCCTCCAACAGTGTGGAATGCTAAAATTCTTCAAGATCCAGGGCATGAGAGCCCAATTGAGATTGTTGGAAAACTTGGTCTATATGTGGGACGTAGACAAACAAGTATTCTGTGTGGGGACTCACATCCTTGAGATAGATACCGAGGATATCTATTTTTTGACTGGGTTGTCTCGCCGAGGGGCTTGAGTTACACTGACTGGTAGTAGAGGAGGTGGTCAGCCTATAATCCATTATATCAATGCACATTGTGTGCCAGGTGCTGAGAGACATAGCGGCAAGGTTGCCATCTGAGATGTCTGTGACTTACCTTTATGGACAATCCTATACACCATTGCACGTATGGAAGGGAGCACAACTCCTCATATGGCCTTTTAGAGAGATTTCCAGTATGCACTGGAATCCACGGAGCCCCATGTTTTCAACTGGAGTGACGGGGTTCTTAGAAGCATGAAGAAATAGTTGACCAAGTGTAGGAGGGGTGACTTGAAACAATTCGAATATAGATTGATTTTGGTGTCCTTATTCCTGGAGAGGATTCCAAACTTGTGCCTATAGGTAGAGTGGGGCATACCGACCCCACAAGATCTAAGAATGAAGAGATGGTGTGACCTCATGGCTTGGCATGTGACTGGGCCTATCATCAGGTATAATGACATTTTCTTTGATTGGTTGAGGCCCTAAATTCTTATGGTGGATGAATACGCATACATCGGCTTGGAATTTCGAGGTGATCCAGACTTGGTTCTTCTTGAAGGTTCCCAGTGGGGGAACTTAGGTAAGAAGTACATTTTGTTTTTATAATGTTTTTGTAATTTTTTAAATATTAAATGTTTTTATATTCTTAATCTGATGACTAATAAAAAAATCTCTTTGATGTTGTAGATGTGGGACCTCATCAACCTCCAGGTTCATCTCCCATTCAGAGGCAAGAGGCGAGAGTCGAGGTAGTAGGATTAGCCGCAGCTGACTATGAGGCTATAGAGCAAAACTTGGAGGGGCTGACAGTGGATGTCCCAGATGCCTCCATCGGTGAGATCCCGAGGAACTATCAACTCCATATAGTAGGAGTATCTGCATCCATTGGTCGACTGCTCCGTAGAGTAGCATGGGAAATCGTGTGTTACCGCGAGAAGCATCCTTGATGCTATACTTGTATATGAAGCCATGTGATTCACATTTTGACATTTTGGTCTTCAGACAAAGACACTTTTTGTAAAAACTTTTATCGTTATATATATGAGGCTTCTACCGACTTACTTGTTGTATATACAAAGTGTGATTGGATTTTATAATTTTCTCAAATGTTTGTCTAACACATAATGATCCAATGCATCTGTTAGTATATTTAGACATCTAAGAATGTGTTGATATTTAATGTAATCAAAATAACGTTCAAAGAGGCGAATTTGTAAATATACCCTTAATAACGTAGGACTTCGAATGGAATAGACATTACTCAATTGTAAGACTACTAACTACGAATTGAGGAGTACAACAAGAAGACGGATTCCAAGAGACACAACATCGGTCAATAATTCGATGACTTCACTGTATTCCAAAATATTATTAGTTGCATGACCAAGGCAAACACCATGAAGACTAATCAACTCATCTGTAGGTGCGTAGATTTCCCAATCATAATATGCTAAGTTCTGAGTACTGCGACTAGCACCATCAACAAAGCCAATGTAGGGTAGTGAAGACACCGACATCTGGAAACAAGAACAATGCAAGGTAAGCAGCTGAAGGTCAAAACCAAACAACAAAAAAAAATGCAAGAGTATGATACACTAAAAGTACAAGCACTCATGCAAAAATGACTTAAGCATAGTACTTCTTTAAGTAAAGCCCATTTTGGGGCTCACTCAAATGGACACCATCATAATCGACTAGCTCATAAGCTGCCTTCAACACACGCTTGACAATGTAAGGACCTCGCCACATGGCCTCGAATTTACTGCCCCCTAGCAAATCACGATCTTGTTCATACGAGAGAACAAGATCACCTTCAGAAAAAAACACGTGGCTTGACATGCTTGTCATATTGGGCTTTAACACATTTCTTCTGAGTTTCAATAACTAGGGATGCATCACGATGGGTTTCATCTAATTGCATTAAATACAAAAGACATTCTTCTTTAGCGGAGGTATTGGGGAGAAGTTCAACGACCAGTTTCAAAGACGGTATTTCACATTCAATCGACAAGATAGCTTCGATACCATAAACTAGAGGTCTAAATCCCCTGGCAGACTTGACAGATGTTTGATAGGACCATAATGCGGAGAAACACATCATGTGCCAGGTTATCTTATGAATTCATATCATCCGTCGAAGCATCACAATGATAGCTTTGTTGATTGCTTCAACTTGGTCATTGGCCTATGGGTAATAGGGGGTTGAGTTTTCATGACGAAGACACAACTTTTTAGTAAGTTCAGACATCATGAAGTTCCAAAAATGACTACTCTGATCAGTGATGATAGCTTGAGGAATACCAAATCGAGTAATGATGTGATTGAATATGAACAATGCTATAGTTTTCCCGGTGTTATCAAATGTAGGCATCGCCTTGACCCATTTAGTGAAATAATCTACAACTACAATGATGTATCCATGCCCCCCGACCGAGTGAGGGTTACATGTCATGAAGTCGATGCCCCATTTGGCGAATGGACCAACGAAAACTATAGGATGTAAAGGAGCAGGATGAGATCTTATCTTGTTGTTATAAGTTTGGCAAGCATGGCATTTCTGAACAATAGTGATGCAATCCTTAAATAAAGAAGGCTAGAAATAACCTGCTCGTAATATCTTTTGGGCAGTGGGATACCCAGACATATGACCACCACATGCTTCAGAGTGACAATCATTCAAAGCCTTCTCGACTTCGTTGTAAGTGAGACATCGTCGAAAAATCAAGTCAATACCGCGGCAATAAAGGGTATCACTGAGAATGATGTATTGTCAAGCTTTATAGCGTATGCGACGATGATCTGTACTAGAGAGATCGGGCCGAAAAGTTTGAATCTGGAGATATATAATGATATCTCGGTACCATATGTCATCAAAACTGATCAGAAAAAAGGATTCATCAGGCAAGGGATCCTCTGCCACATTTCCTGTCTCGATGGAGGGAAGGTCACATATCAGTTTGACGAAAACCAAAGATTTCTTGGACTTAGCATGTTCAAACTCTAAGTCAAAATCCTGGAGAATCACTATCCATTTGGAGTACTTTCCCCCTAGCAATTGTCACATAAGGATATGCTGCATAGGGTTGCAATCAGAAATAACGGTGGTTTTGTGTAATAGGATATAATGACGAAAACGTTGGATAACTTGAACAACTGCCAAGGCCAGTTTCTCCACATGGAGGTATTTGGTCTCGGTGGTCATGAGACTCTAACTCAAATAGTATATCACATGTTCATAACCTAAGACCATGGAAATGGTAGAGTCCGAAGCATCTAAGTAGAGGAAATAATCCCGACTATAGTCAGGTGGAAATAGTAAGGGTGTATGGGTTAAGGAAAGTTTCAAAGCTTCAAAGGCTCTGTTCACAGTATTGTCCCATACAAACTCGTAACCTTTATTAAGTAGCCGAGTGAATCCCTTCGTAAGTTCAGCGTAAATTGAGATGAAACGACGCAAAAATTTTGCCTTCCCTTGCAAACTTTGGAGCTAGCGTAAAGTGGAAGGAGGAGGTAGATTAAGGATAGCCTCAACCTTCGAAGGGTCTACACGAATCTCGTGCATCGACACAATAAAACCAAGTAGTCAGTCAAACTCCACACAAAAGACACACTTGTGTGGGTTTAAGTGGATACGATAATAACGACAACGTACGAAAATGGCCCTCAAATGTGTCGGGTGGTCTTGGTGACACATGGAATGCGCTGGTAGATCATCAAGATAAGGTTGCATGATGTGCTTAATATAATGGAAAGCATAAGACATAGCACGTTGAAAATTCGCGACAACGTTCTTGAGACCAAAGTTCCCCCAAGGGAAAATAAAAGAGGTCTTGTGTTGGTCCGTGGGTAAGATGTTAATTTGATTATAGCTGAAGAAACCATCCATCAAAGAGAAGATATCACTACCGTGACAGTCGTCGATGATCTGATCAATGAAGGGGGTTGGGTAATTGTCCTTAGGACAATCCTTATTGATGTCCCTATAATATACACAGACGTGGATGGTACCTTTTTTCTTATTCATCGGAACTATATTGGATACCCAATCAGTCAAAGCCACGGGATAGATAAAGCCTGCTTTAAGAAGTTTTTGAACTTCAAGCTTGATAGCAATAGCTTTACATGGGTGCACTGGGTGAAGTCTCTTTCGAATGGGTTTAATGTCTGGGTATGTCTTAATCTCATGTACAACGATATCAGGATCGATACCTAGCATCTCTTCGTAACTCCAAGCGAAAACATCGCAGAATTCTTGGAAAAGGGCTTTGTATACGTGGACCGTAGAACATGAGGCTCCAATATGAAGATTCTCCACGACTCTAGGTTTAATAGATATGTTGATAGGAATGGTAGGTGAAATGTTTCTCAAGTTCCCTCCATAAAAAACATCATGTGATGACTCAGGAACTGAGGAAATAACCACAACGGTCGACGGAGTCAAAATCTGTTGGTAACTCTCTAAGGTGTCGCGTTCGAGGAAGAGAATGGATCAATGATATCCATCATCTCAGGGGGTGTCTTCCATGGACATGACTGACATGATTATCTCGTCAGTAGGAAATATCACATGAAATGGATCAGGAGATGAATCACAGAGAGAAGAAGAGGAGGGTTTTACCGATTGAATAGCTTGGTAAGCGGATTCGGCTAGACTTAAAAGCATCTTGTCGCCATAATGAGAGTAATCACCAGGGCTAAGTATGACCCATGGGTCGTATGACTCAGGGGCTTCATGAACGGTGGTGGATATCATGTTAATAGAGGCAACAAAAGGAGGGGGAATATCGGGTGGTGGGATCGGAAATGTACCCATCAAAGTAGAATCTTTCAACAGACCCACACCGACATTCTCGTAACCAGGAGGTGTCTTTGAAATGAAGGGAATGTTGCTAGTAAGAGAATTGGAATTAAAAAAGGCCAGTTGGTCGACGGTAACGAATTTTCCTTGGTGGGGGAAACGTACCACACGAAAAAGGGTAGACACAAATTCATGCATGGAATCGATCCAACTATAGCCAACTAAAAGGGTATAATCAAGAGGTGCATCGAAGACCTCAACCCCAACATTGACCGATTTATCTTCCAACGTAATAGACAATGATGGAAGAACACCGTAGGGTTTAAATCATATACCATTGAAGACCTTAAGTGTATTGTGTGATTCAGTGAGGGTAGGAGAGCCACTGGCTTTCCAACAAGTAACGTACATGACACAAGTCAAGGCTCCTTCATCAATAATAGTTCTATAGATATTCTTGTTTTCAACAACAACTTGTATCTGGAATGCTAACTGAGGAGGAAGCCTTGGAACGTGATCTTCCAAGTCAAGTATTATGAGGTTAATATCTGTGGGATCAATTCCACCAATGGCCTTTAAAAGTGCCTTCCATTGAGTTGGGAAACCTTGAAGGACTTCGAGAGATGACATCGTCGAGGGTGCTTGTACAAGATATTCTACAATGTTGTAGTTTTGTGCAGCACGGGCGTGAGGGTTAAACGCAGACTTTCGAACAATGCCCTTGGGAGGAGGGCGAAGGACTGTATTGAGACCCAATCATTCTATATGAAGAGGACCGTTGGGGGGTAAAATTGGGGAAGAAGGTTGAACCAACAAAGGTGGTATGCCATCAACTTTCTCTTTGGATGGAGAGTAATATTTGGCTCGAGTTGTGATTGCAACTTCGTTCTTTTTAGAGTCACCAGTACACATAAGGACATAGGATGAAGTAGAAGGGGTAGTTGGGTCATGAATGACCAATTGGGCTTGTTGTTGAGAAGGGAAAGTTTGTGAGAAAACGACAGGTGTATAAGGCTTCCCGGTCCCTTGAAGGAACTTAGTAACTTCGACACGTCTTGGACAATCTTTTGTGTAATGATTGTCACCACACATAAGGCAGGGGTAACGAGGCTTTGTTTTTCTTTCTCATTAGTGGTTTGTGTTTTGGATTTATCAGAATGTGGATTATTATTCTTGTCCTCCTTATTCTTACCCTTTCCTTTCTTTTTATTTTGATTCTTTTCGGCAGGCGTGGATTGGACATAATTAACTTAAGTAGTCTTACTGGTGGAAGGAGTAGGAGTATCTTGTGCATTAGAATTATTGGATTTGGGATTGGTGTGGCTGGTGTGCGTTGATTGGGTCTCAACGTGGAAGGTTCCAATCACACCATCAACAACATGGGAGGTTGTTGGAGGTTTCAGGGTAGGGTTGGTGGAAGGCCGAGGGGCGTCAGGGATCAAATCGTAAAGTGTCCCCGTTTGTGAATAAATGAAATCAAGAGACTGAGCACGACTAATCGTTTGCTCTTCAGTGACAACACCACCCATGGTGACATCACGAGCGATAGGTCCAATGAGTGATTTGGTAAACCACTCAGCTAAGAGTTGATCAGGAAGAGAAACTTTGATAAAACATCTTCTTCTCCTCCACTCATGAATGTGATCAGATATATGAGTGGATGAGGATTGCTTGAAAGAACTCAAAATTTTGGATCTCGTCTTGTAGCGAATCGAAAATTGGTAAGTCAAAAAATCCATGGCTAGGGTGTTAAAATCATTGAAGAAACCTCGAGGTAACTCGACGTACCATTTTGCTGCTGAACCCATGAGAGTTTGTTGGAAAAGTCGCAGTCTGATGGAGTCATCCATCAAGGAGTTAGATGAACACCACAGATAAAAAGTCATAACATGATTATTAGGATCCTCTCTTGCTCAACCGTCAAATTTAGGGATGTCAGATGGTAACTTGCCTGGTATGACGGGCCAATGAGGAGAGCATAAGATAGGATCATTCAAAATCCTAGACAGATCAGGTAAGTCCAAAGTGGCCAGGAAAGTCAACTATCGGTTCACTTGTGGAAACTGGTAGTTCTAAGGAGGAAGTCCTGTAGGTATACCAGTAGGACCGTAAGAAGTATGAAAGTAATTAGCCAGTCCTTCCAGACTCGGTCGTCGAGGGTTTTGGGACATATAGCCCCTAAGGTTGAGTTGGATAGAGGGGTTACCTTGGTAAGGGGCACTATATTGAACGCCCTGACCCCAAGTGGGATTCAAGGAACCTAGATATGGTTGACTGAAGTCAGGGGGTACAAAAGAGTTAACTTGAGGATGTTTCCTCCCAAACAATTGGGGATTTCCTTAGGAAAGAAGGTTCCAAAGGTGGGATTGTGATCCAGGTGCATTCTGTCCACACAATGGGTTATTGAATCCAACCTGAGGTTGCCCCCCAAGTTGAGGTTGTGCCCCAATTTGAGTTTGACCCCCAAATTGAGGTTGCCCCCCAGCTTGAGGTTGACCTCCAACAGGAATCTGGTAGCTAGAAGTGAATGAATGACTGGTGCCTCCAACTGGATTAGTGCCACTAGGGCCAGGTCCTCCATGCAAAGGTGGAGGAGGAACATAAATACCTATGGAGAGAGCCTGGGAGGGTGTAGGAACAAAGCCAACAACAAAAATATACACAGGAGGAACAAACCGTCCAGATGGACCCTGGGTAGGAATAAGAATGGAAGAAATCAGAGTTGTATACCCAGGGGGAAGTGATGGATTTGGTCTAAATGGAAGTGGTGTCCAAATCAAAGCTTGGGAGATAACCACATTTCCAGTAGGAATCGTGGTAGCTTGCGGGACCATAGTAGAATGGGCCATCTGAAGAGTAAGGATTGAGTGAGAACCAATCAATATTTGGTCTGAAACGATGGTGACACTACTGGTGGTACCAATGAAATGGTCCAAAGGTACTGTGTAGGTGATAGAGGTTTCAAGCACTTGTGATACTATAGGTTGATTAGGACTTTCTCCTAGGTTACTGTACATATCACATACTGTCAAAGGGACATAACTAGGATTAGAAGTTTCGGCAGTGTGAGCCAAGGTCCTAAAAGATTCATTGTGAAAATGTGGATCCTCTACTCCATATCCTGCATTAGGTCCAGTAGGTATTTCAAAATTTTCGTCAACAACAATTTCTCTTGATGAGTTCATCCAGAGCATACGTGGATTTCATATAACACTCAATGCTGGATTGATAAGGAGGCGAAAGGCCTCTAAGGAGTCTGAAACAATTTGAAACCCTTCCAAGGAGTGTGTGCTTCCAACTTCTGATGCAACTTTGTGATTGACTAGTCCCTCTGAAGATCCTTTTGGTGAATTAGGAAGAAAATGTTGGTATCCTTTCGGATCTTCCAGGGGCAACCCTTGCATCCTATGTGAATGGCGAAGGCCGATGTTGGTTGAACCGAGTAAAGAATGAAAAAAATCTATGGACAACTAGAGAAAACAAACAACACTCACTAATAAAATCTAAGAATCAAACCAAGCAAACAAACCTTCTTATTTCAAAGTCACTAGTTGGTGATGAAATCCAACGTCATGAAATCAAGACAAGAAGGGGCTGGGATAAGCAGCTGGAAACGTTAGTTGATGACCTACTTAATGGACTTACAACCTGGTGTAAGCTCCCACACATAATCGTGGGTATACCCTCCAAGGATCTCGAGTGAGTTTGGCCAACGCCGATTCCAGGTACTGTGAAGAATTGCTCCTCACCTTGTGTAAATACCCTAAAGAGATAGGCTACTAAGGTTACCAAATACAACAATGATGCCTAGGGAAACAATCGACAGTCTGATCCATGCACAAAGGCAGGGTATCTAGCCCGAAATCAACTTGAAAGGCTTCCACTCATCATTGTGGGTGTACCTTCAAGTGACCCCCATAATACGCCCAATCTCTACACCAAGACCATCAAAGCAGGGTGAGTAACTCTGCTAGTCTTAATGCGACCTCAATTTTGACCCTTGTGTGAGAAGGGCTTCCCAGGACAAAATGTAGCAATTGGATTTTAACTCTCCCTATCACAAGATACTATTGTGTGTTTTGATTCTTTGGAGAGTGTACCTCACAACATATTCCAAAGCACTATCCTAGCTAATGTTGGTGTAAAAGATCCCTAGAAAATAAAAGTTACTAATTAAATTTTAGATTTATGATGTATTTTTAGAGGTTGTTGCTTACTCAAAAAAGGAGATGGAAATGAAACTGTTGATGTTATGACCTTGACCCAATAAAATGCAAAAAGACATGAATGTTCAATTTTCAATTCAATGAACTCTAGTTACAATAGGGAGAAGGTATTTTTCTTTGAAGTACAACAAGCTACTAATTGCAATTCCTTAATTCTGAATGAACACAATTCCAAATAATCATGAACTACAAATTTTCCAATTTCTTCTTATATTTCGAATGTAAAAAAAAAAACTCTTATAAGAGATTGCTAAAAAAGAATAAATGGATTCAATTCTTCCTTTCTAAGATAAAATCAAGACACTCTCAATATCATTCCCAAATCAAATTCACAATGTAAAAAAAAGAAAGAGACAAGAAAGCCTATTGATATAAGCAAGCAATAAGTGTTTCTTAATCAACAAACAATCTGACAAATAAATGAATCCAAAACTCAAGACAAACCAAAGACCCTTTTTCAAACAAGCACTCAGATGAAGATCCGAGATTATATCCTTGTGACAATGAGTATGAGCAAAACCTTGCAAAAACTAAAGAAAGACTTTCAATCACTAAAAACATCCATAAGCAAGCTCCAAACTCAAGAATCAATCAATCATGGGCATAGGAATTTCACCCCAGGCTTTCAAGACAAATCTAGGTGGTAAAAAGCAAACTGACTCACTCCAACAAAACCTACAGGAGTCGTTGTAGGCCGGGCATAAGACATAGTGCGATGTGCACAGGTCGTCGCAGGCCACTGGCAGAGAAGAGTGTGATGTCTTCGCACTGGAATGGCTAAGCAGAGGGTGACGAGCAATGGTCATCGCAGGCTATCAGTAAGGTATAGTGCAACGAGCTCTGTAAATTTTGAAAAATTGGGAGAAAGACAACAAATCCAAAAGAACTTCTAAACCCAGAGAGTCTGAATGGATCACCCACAGACTCAGAGAATGAAAATTATCAGAAGAAGGCAGGCTAAAGGAAAATGGGAAGAAAAAAATTCAAAGGAGGTCGTATCCCCAGTATGGTCGCCAATTTTGTTATGGGACTTATCGATAAATGCGGACATAAACAGATCTCCCTAGATCCACCTAGATCTAGAACAAAACAAGACAGGACATGACGCTTTCCCTAAGATCTAATCATTGAGTTTACTATCAAACAAAATATATGCAACATACCGTTTAAATATCACTTCCTCTTATCATCGTTTTCCTATCTCTACTCCAGTGCTCCTGCGATATTAGATCTGTAAGAGAACACAAGCCAACCAAAGTGAAAGAAATATAGCATACTCAAAGAGAACCTATGTATGTGATCAAGGAATCATACAATAAAATGAGATGAGTTTTATGGGAAAGAAGCATATCACTGTATTATAAATAATGAAAGTGGAGATTACAACCAAAGCCTTGATGTTGCAAGGTCCCCTTCCGATGACCCTTTGCTCCAACACATACACTTGCTCCAAGCTTGAACGAAGAAGATCCACAATGACTTGGTGAACTGAAATGAAGCTCTCAAGAATGATCCAATGCAGAACTCTCCATACAATATTAACCAAATTCAACCTTCATTAACCTTAATTCCTTTCTTAACCTTTTCCATGAGAAATACCTCCTTATATAGGGGAAAGAGAGATGGTTAAAGAGATTAGGATGATCTCACCAAATCAGAGAAGCGAGTAGGATCCCAGCCATACAGATGGCACCTCACCTTCTAGAAGATTCCCTTCTAGAACTTTTGTGAAGGTCGACCTTTTCTTATTCTTTTGGCATCATCACACCCCAGCTATAGAGCAGCCTACGGAGACATCGCAAACCAGTTTTAGGGCAGCCTGTGATGACCAGGCATCATCGCACCCTGCTTATGATGCATCCTGTGATGACCCTCCTTAATAAGGTTTTTTTTGGAAGAGAAAGCCAATCACGTTTCTCACCTTTCTCATGAAGATAGGTTCTTTTGGGAACATGAAGACATACTTGTCAATGGATCATTTAGATGACCAAAATAATGTGTAACAGTTAAGGTTCTATTTATTCCAGACCCTAATTTCCTAGTGACTTCTTGCCACTGATCTTCCTAACTCGAGCTAGAAGAGGGGTTTGAATCCATTTTCTTACAATTTTTCACAAAGTGCCTGTACTTGTGACAAATCTTGCATTTGACTTGTAGTTGTTCATAATCAAGTTGTTGCACATGTTTCCAATTATCCAGGGAGATAATTATTTCTTTAGGGATCCCTTTTTCTAGATATGCTTCCACACAAATCCTTGTACAAGAAAATATATTCTCCTTTGGTTCAACCCGATCAATATATATTCCAATAGAGTTCCTGAAACAATGCAGGGAATCATCACTCCAATAGTGGAGGGCTACATGTGGGAGGTGAACCCACACCAGAACAATTGAGGGTACGCCATTTTTTTAGGACTAAAATATAGAGTCCATTTGTTGAGATACATCCCTCTCACTCCCAAGAAACGCAAACCACTTCGAAAGATCAAATATTGATCTTCCTTGAATTTGAAGAGGAAAGAAAAAAACCCTCTTCCACAGAAGAAATGATTCAGAGAGCCTTTGAGAATAGGCTTCCAATTTTTCTCCAGCCAAGTTACTACTATCTTCAGAGAGGGACAAATACCGGTGAAGTGACCAATCAAACCACAATTAGCAATATCTAGCACCTTCTTCCTAGCAGAAAAGCGTGGAAGTGGAACCTTGGGGATTTCATCTAGTTTCTTCAAAAACCAAGAAGATGGGGCCTTCATATTCTTAATTGAGGTTAAATCCCCCACCCCCCCCAATGCTATCTTCCATTCCTCACAAACTAGGAAATAGGGTTTCAATCTCAACGCTACAGATCACTATCAATATTGTAATCCAACCCTTGAACTTTGACATGATAAAAATGCATAATTATTAATATGTAAATGTGTCTATATATTTTTATAATCTTAGTTGTAGTGTTTGAGGTTTGTTTTTTCCTTATTAGTCCATGTGTGCCTTTAACATGGATTATTAAGAATTGATTCACATTTTTATACACACTTTTAAAATTAATGTTCTCAACTTTATTCAATTAATTAATATGTTTTTCCATTCTCCAGAGATTAATTTAGAAGAAGATTTTATATATGATACATGTCCAAACCTAGTGAGTGATTTTAAATAATATTGCTCATCCTTCCCTATTAATTTCTCATACTTTGTTTCTCATTTTAATTTCTCCTCAAGTTTTTAGGTAGTATTGTTTGGTGCATTTACTCATAGAAAATATATTGCTTCTCTTCGCACATTTACTTACAATACATTCATCACTTCATCTAATAAATGAGTAATACCATAAGCATTTACTTACAATGAATGCAATTATTGCTTTGAAACGTTTTCATCACCATTGTTTGCTTTGCATTATAGCTAAACCTTAGGCCTTTCCTCACCTATCTCTCACCTATCAAGAAAGACCCTTGGCTCCCATTATTAATCTTACTCCTAAGCTGGCGTTTCAGAGTAAAGCATGTGGCACCACCCTTGTCTTGTCTGGATCCATATCCTATAAACTTACTCCTTTTTTGGCACGATGTGCATCAAGGCTTCATAGTCACATAATGATAACTCCTCTTTGATATACTATTCCATGGGAGACTCCCATGTTGTCTCCCTGTACATCTTCTCTAGCGATGCTCAAATCTCCTTATTGATAGTTAGCTCTCTTCACATTGGAATCTGTGCTGACTAAGCTAACAAAGAAGGGCATGAAATGTGTAGCTGTGGAAAGTCAACATACTTCTCAAGGATTTTTTTAGTGTCATGGCCCATCTAATGCAATCAATGAGGTAGAGCTATGGACATCTTTGGTTTTTTAATGGTCCTCTATGCATTTTTTAGTTTGAAGCTTTCCATCTCTATTTGAAGTTGTCTCCTCTTTATGTTCAAGTACAATCAAGTCTTCTCTTTTCTTTCGCCTTTGACTCTAAATTCCATAATCATGAGCAACTAATGTAAATCGAAGGTGGAGGTAGCCAAAACCTACAAATTATTGAAAAATTCTTTGTCATCCATTCACTGCCTAAAGACTTGTAGATGAATATGTAAACACCCATTCTCTATTAAACATCATATTGCAAGTTAATATCAACTCATTATTGAATTTCAATAGATATTTGGGATTTTTATATCTAATAGATAGGTGTGGTTATGGATGAGAAAGAAATGGATTTGTGTATTTACCAACTGACTTATCACGCAAGGTTGCACAACACATATCCTTGAAATTGAAGAGATTCTTTACGGTTCTTAATATTATAATAAAGCTACTAATTTATTCAAGCTTTAAAAAGAGATTTTGGGTTTGATCTCACTAAGCCAACCCCTTTCCTTAAAGGTCATCACTTCTCTGGCACAACAATTGAAATTCGAGTAGGTAAAAGATCAATGCTCTTTGGAACAACAATTGAAATTAGAGTAGGTAGAATATCAATGCTCTCTAGAACAACAATTGAAATTCGAGTAGGTAGAAGATCAGTGCTCACATAGAGAGAAAGGAATACATTGATAATTAATTGAAAATAAATAAAAATATTTCTTCATTGGAAAACCCCCAATTACTTCCCCTCATTTCAAGCATAGTACCTAGGATAAACCCTAGAATCTTCAGGGCACAAGGCCAATAGACAACAAGGCTTGAATCCATTACAACAATATACTCATTAAGATATTAACATGCCACTTGCCAGAATTGAACCTAGGTGGGCAGGATAACAATCATTCATCCCAACAACCCGAGCTAAACCTAATTGAAAAATTTAAGCACACTCTACGTTTTATGTGTTACATTTCTTCTGGGAATTTTTTGTCTCATCACACCTCATGCCATTCCTTTTGTTTTAGTACGAATTCTATGCCTTTTCCTTTATGCCCATGCTCAAATCATGTTCATTTATTTCACCTTAGAGCTAGAGGAAGAATACCACACTAGCCCAATGTTTCAACATTGATTCAATCCTAGCATTGCAACATCAATTTAAGTTATGTTCATTTTTTATGGCTTTTGAATCATTTCTTATGTCTATCCAAATTTATTCTCTTGGCATAAGTGAAAGGTGGCAAGAGAGTTCTAATTATTGATGGGATCATCAGGTTGTTAGGGTTTTGCAAGATAAATTATTTATAGTGCTAGTAGGTTATGTAATGTTTTGGTATTCTTATTATATTGGAGCTCTTCTCAATAGGAGGTCACCCCCTTGAAGAGGCCCATGAACATTGCTCTCTCTTTTCTAGATTATTAATACAATATGTAGGTTTTACATCATTATCTCATTTATTTATTTTCCGCACATAGTTTATAGTTCTTGAATAATTGCTCAATAATTATTGTTTATGTTGGTTAAGTACATTATAATTATTGAACTCTCTTTGATTTTCATGGATTAACACATTATAAATATCAATAATATTATAAATGTTTTCAAAATACAATCTAATCTCTATGTACTTTGTGAATTCCTAGAGAAAATGTTTTTTTATCGTTTACCTTCTTGTTACACACCAAATTGTCGCATGTCCTAGTGTCGTACTGAGTGTCACATTTATGTACCCTATTCTACTGAATGTCACAACTTCGACACCATGGAATAACATTTATCATAATCCCTAGTCATTATGGAGGAGAAATATATCACACGAAAGTCGAACATACATCTTTTACGTTGATTTTTTGACCTAATTGAAGTATCAATGCTCCCCTGCCCATTTGTAGGGAGCATTGATCCTTGATCAACGCTCCTTTCTCAACTATGTGGAAGCATTGACAATTCTTTGTGCTCAATGTTGGGGGAGTGTTGAATTTGTTAGGGAAGTTACAACTATCCCTACATTTTCTAAGGGTTATCTCCGAGATGCTCTTAAGTGGTTTTGGTCGAGGGGTTGAGTCATGAGTCGAGTCACCTATTTTCCCTCAATTTTGGGTAACCAAATCCTAACCCAAGAAGTTAAAATTTCAATTATTACCTAAATTGTCTATGGTTGTTGAACCTCCCAAATCCTATATAATGAGGCCACTCAAGAGTGAAAGAGAGTTCATAAATAGTTTAGGAGTATCATAATTATCGTCTAGTTATGCACGAAGGGGATGGAAAGGAGAAGCTTGGAGGAATGCTAACACAATGACAATACATTTGTAAGTGTTTCCATTGTTTCTCATGATGAATATAACTTGGTCTATTTCGTCATTCTTGTTTTATTCAATTTAATGCATGAATGTTTGTCCTAGTTTAACTTAGATAGATTGATTTTTATCTAACATTACATAGTGTAAGAGAAGGGTTGTATTACTATTTGCAGGGAGATTGCAAGAGTTTGCTTCTATGCTAAGGGCTTGGATAATGTCTGACACCAGAGCAGTGAGGAAAACCTACGAGAAGAAGGTTAGATATATCTTTCTCTTTCTATTTATCCTCAAAATTCATGCACAAAAATATATAATATATAGGGAAGAGGGACATTAGTGTCCACTTGTTATCTTTTGTCCTAGATCAAAGAGAACCCGGTCCAAGGGGAGTTCAACCTGTCTGCAGGGTGAAAGTTCTCACAACAAAAAGAGTGGCGACCATACTGGGGAACAATTGTTTCCTCGATTTTTAGCCTTTTGTTTTTGTGTATTTCTTGATGAATGCTTGTTATTTAAACTCTTCTTTGATTTTCATTCTCATTGATAAGTTTCCAAAATCAATAGCTCATTCTCTATTGAATTCGAGCTATCTCTTAGCCTGTTTTCACTATTCTCATATATCAACACTCCTCGGTAATGGCTGATAGAGCGTTGATTTCCTAAATCAACGCTCCCTGTCTACCTTTTTGGGAGCATTTCCCTCTGGTCAACACCTTATCTTCTCCTTTCTAGGAGTGTTGATCTCCCTTTTGGCTTAATTTCATGTCTTTCTTCCCTCTGTTTCTTATATTATGTGACTCAGAAATTAGCCTTAGAGCCTCTCAACATTGGTTATAACTTTGGTTGATAGAAAAGATTGTGTTTATTACTCTTTTTGCCTCTTTTTGAATTATTTTCTTTGTTCAAATTGTGGAAAGTTTGAAACTGTTCAAGGTTAACCTGATCCTTGGACGTGGTTTTTCTTGTCACTGGTTTTGAATTCTTTCAAACTCCTATCATTTTGTTCCAAAGGACTTCACTTGGATTTGGAATTATTTTCGCCAATTTGGAGATAATATAAGTTGCATAAAGCCTTTTACTTGAATTTATCTTCTTAGGCAAATTATAGATCCTTTGGGTGAATTTTTCAGCCTTTCGGTTTTATTGCAATATTAATTGATCATTGATATTTGTTTTTGAGGTTTTCAAAGAGTGATTTCCTTCTCTTTCTATCCAATATTGAGTACTTGATTGAGCAAGTGTTAAGTGTATTATTACACTTGAATTATTTTAGTTCTCATTAAACTTTTGAATGCATTCTTGTTTGTATTATTTTTTGCTTTGTATTCCTTTGCGTTAACATTGCTTTCTTTCATTCTAATTAAAAGTTAGGAAGCATAAAAGTTTTGCATTTGAAGAGATTTCATTGCATATACAATCAAACAAAGATAAATTTTTTCATTCTTAGAAGTTTTGTTTTGGTACATGTTTTGAAAGAGCTAATATTGTATTTGCTTTAGGGTTTCAGAAACATTTATTTGATAGTTTGGCATCATTCTTCTCTTCATTCAAGAGGAAAATTGAAAAATTGCATGATATTGAGTGCTTGTATATATTAAGAATAAAATAACTCTTCTCCTTCTCATAGATATAATTCATTGAAAAAAAATGTTTACATTTCATTATTTTTTCATTCTATTAAAGTCGAGTCTCACACATCATTAGTTTCATCTTCGTTGACCTTTCTGAGTAATGAAAGCCATTAAAATCAACCATCAGACTAATAAAATCAACTAGACATATTTTGGTTTATACTACACCAACAATAACACAGGGTTAGAGTCTTTGGACTAGGAAAAGTAAGTAAATTGTTGAAGATTACTAAACAAGAATGTAGAACACTAAAGAGTGACAAAATAAAATTGGCGTATAGGCATAATTGGGAACCCCCTCTAACACAGGGGCAAAACACGAGGTCGCGTATGAAAAAGAAACGAAGATTACCTCTCCAAAGCTTGACCAATCGTAGTGGAAAGATCATATATTATGGGTTTTTCTTAAGTTTTATTGGTCCATTTGGTCTCACTGCTTCGTGAATCTCGAATCTGTTCAAGGTCCTTGGGAGTATTATCGGTCCACTTGTCTTCAGTCCTATGGAAGAGCTTTGGAATTCATTATCTTTCCCATATGATCGATCCCAACTGTCGACTATACCCCTCCATAGGACGACTGCGATTTGGTAACCTTAGTGGCCTTCCCTAGGTATCTACAAAAGTGACTATGGAGGGATTCCCATAGTACTTGGGGAAGATGTCACATCACACTTTTAGTACCCTTGGAGGGTGACCCCATGAAGCGAGGGTTGCTTGCACCAAGAAGGGTTGTTACGTGGAGGTCGGGGTAACTACTTCTCATATCTTCGTTGATGGCTTGACATCCCATCTTCGAAAGATACTTTTACATATTTTTTGTTTGGTTGATTACCTATAGATCATTTTTAGGGGTGTGTGCTTTCGAAGTTTGTAGTTGGCCTTAAGGATTGTTATTTTACTTTCACCATGGTCGATCAAGGGCTTAGAAGATCTTGCAAAATGCAAGGTTTGGATATTGAAGTTCAGGAACCTCAACACGATGAAGAATTGGTCACAACCTTCGTAGAAGGTGTTGTACCTTATGCAAATCCCCCTTTAAGTGCAGCTCCTAGAAGTGGCCAACACGCAAAAGAATTGGTCACAAACTTCAAAGAAGGTGTTGTACCTTACACAAATCCCCCTTTAACTGGTCCACTTATCCCACTACTTGTTGAACAACCGTACACGATATTTATTGATTCTTATTCTTCTTATCGTTTACATACCAGTCCATCCAATAACTTATCTTCTGATTACACGGGTGGAATATCGATTCCCCCAATGGGCCTGAAGATAATTGCACTGGAAAAAATCACTACTGATGGTGCTTCTTCTTTACTGGGAACATTTGTGACCCAGATTACTCTGACACAACCACTTGCAAGTACATATATCTCTGCACATAGGTCGAGTAATATTATTTCTTCACTAATCCCACATATGCAGACACCAAGTGATTTACTTGGTTGTCCCATCGGTCAGATGGCTAGCAATCAAATTGTTCATACAACCATAATTTCACAAACTACTCAACGTACATCTCCAAGTTTACAAATGGAGATTTCTTCTAACCGTTCACTGGAGGTCAATCTTCAACTGGAGGGAAACCTTTTGTTGGGGGAAACCTTCAACTATGAGGAAAACTACTATGTGGGGGAAACAACAACAAACCTAGGGGAAAGTCGCTCATGTAGGTCCTTCCATCCCCACTACTACTGGCATGTATCCTGGAAAACCATATCCATGACTTGAAAATCCTTTATGGGGTCAACGTAATCCGGCGGGTATTCCTCAGCAAGGAACTTTTCCCAATCAATCCGTGAACCCCATGATTCCAACACAATAACCCCCTCAAACACAGTACATGGGAGGTCCGGGCCAACCGCAATAAATGGGGGGACCGTCAGGTCAACCACAATACATGGGGGGATCATTAGGTCAACCTCAATACATGGGGGGATCCTCAAGTTAGCCACAATACATTGGAGGACCATTCGGTCAACCACAATACATGGGAGGACCATCTGGGTTTTCCATCCCATCGCAACATGTATTTAGTCATACTGGTGTTCTTATGTCACATGGTTAATACCGATATCCATAGGTTAACCGACAGCTTCCATTCTTGGCTACATTATATTTTCATGATCTGTCACATTTGACCAATGATCCCATACTGCATGCCCCGTTTTGGCCTCCAATCCCTACCAAACTACATTCTGATATCCCAAAATTCAACGAGAGACCTAGAGAAGACCCTAATAACCATGTAATGACCTTCCATCTTTGGTGTTCTTCGAACTCTTTGATGGATGATTCCATTCGTTTATGACTTTTCCAGCGAACTCTCACAGTAGTGGTGAAATGGTATATTGAACTGCCACAACATTCATTTAGCGACTTCAAATATTTAGCTATGGATTTTTTGACACATTTCCAACTGTTGGTTTGGTATGAAACCGGTACAAATATTTTAACTTCTCTTCAACAATCCACCTCCACTCACATATCTGCTCATATTCATGAATGGAGGCAACAACGATGGTTGATTAAAGCCACTATTCTGGAACAAATCTTGGCAAATTGGTTTACCAAGTCACTTTTTCCACCCATTGTTAAAGATGTCTCCATGGGAGGTGTTATCACTGAAGAGAAAGAAATCAGTCGTGCTCAATATTTTGATTTGGTATATTCCCAATCCAACACACTTTACGATCTAATCCCTCATGCTCCTCACCCATCGAATGATACATCAAGACCTGCTCCAGAATCCCATGCCGATGGTGTGGTGGGTTTCGTTACCAACAACAAAACTACTTCCTCTCCTTTTCAAGCCTCAAAGGTGAATGAAGTTCATTCCACTTCATCTCAACAACCTGGAGGCAAGAAGAAAAACAAGGGTAAATCCAATAAATCTTCTAACCAACACGAGAATACAGAAACTGTTGATACCCAATCGAAAAGTAAAGCTAATTTTCCTTATCTGATTTGTGCATATGACCATCACATGAAAGACTTTCCTCATCATGAGGAAGTCATCAAATTTGTGAAGGATACCTCCCAACCGACAATGTTAATTGACCCTTTCCCACCTCAAAAACAAAAAATGGTTGCACAAACTCCTGCCCCTCCGCAAAGGGGAAACACAGGTCATTCCCACCACGATGATGATTCCTCAAGCGCTGCTCAGGTTTTTATTTGTAAGGAGACGATTAATCTAATGACCATAGATAAGACTTATGAAACTCCTCTAGAAAATCATGCCAATGGAGGTGCTACAGATAAGCCCTCCACTTTCAATCCTCCTCCATCTTCCACCCCTCTCCAGATTGAGAGGCCTGTTGATGACTCAGTGTTGCACCCACCCAAGGGCACAATTTGAAAGTCAATTTTCAATCCAAGTGCCCACGCTGTACAAAACTACAACATTGTTGAAGATTTGGTGCAAGCACCTTGTGCTATGTCGACGCTTGAAGTTATACAAAATTGTCCAAGTCAACGTAGAACCTTGTTATTAGCCACTGGAGTTATGGATCTAGAGGCATCAAAGATGATTATGTTTAATCTGGACAATTTTAAACCGAGACTCTCCCACCACCTAACATTCCAAATTCAAGCTATGGTTCATGGGAAGAACATCCATCACACTGTTTTGGATGAAGGAGCCTCCACCTGTGTCATGTATTTGTTGTATTGGAGAGCCATTGGTTCTCTTGAACTTAACCGGTCTCCTACCACCATTAAAGCATTTGATGGATGTGTTTTCCAACCTTATGGACTCTTTCAATCTTTCGCTATGGAATTGAAGGGAAAAACTGTTTTTGTTGAGATTGAAGTGGTTGATGCACCCCTAGATTATAATTTGTTGTTTGGTCATACTTGGTTCTATTAAATGATTGTTGTCGCATCTTTGGTCTTTCACCTTTTACAATTTCCCCATCAAGGGAAAATTGTGACCATTGACCAACTTGACTATTGCATGTTAGATATCAATAACCACTCAACAAATAATATCGCTTTCCTGACACATTATAATATTGAGTACGAAAGTGTGGGGATAGGTCTCCTTAAGGATTCCTCACTCATGGGATTTTTTCCCTCACCTCCCTCTGATCCCCCACATCAGGTTGCCACGTTAAACATGATTATGGCTACAGTGCAATGATCGTCTGAGTCATTCGATCCTTGGGTAGTGCCTAGCCCATCTTCCATTGAAACATTAGGTGACATCATGTCACTTATTCTAGCAGAGTCTCGTCTTCCATAAGATCTGGTACCTAAATCTTCCCTTCCTTCGCCTGTCTCAATTAATCCTCTTTCTTCCTCGCTCTTTGGAAAACCTATCCCTATTAGTATCTACAAGTCTAATCAGGTGCAGAAGAAGAGTCGGTGGACGAACCAAAGCTTGGGGGGCATGTCTCCATCTTATGGACATCATATTGAAGTTAAGCCGCCAACTTCTTACGATGATGCTGGGGAAAAGTACCAACCTCTAGGAAAAAACTTGCCACTAGGTATCGATCAACGTCCCAACCTCTGGACATCATGTTGGGAAGAGGCTCGTTCATGGGTATTATACCTAGCATAGTTTATTCACTATTTCAAGCTCGTAAAAAATGAAACCGATATCGAGCATAATTTCATTCTCTATTTCAAGCTTGTTAAAAAATGAAGCATACTATGAGCATACTTCGTCGTCCTTCAAGCTTGTTAAACCACAGAGAGTCGTCTTTCGAGTGGTAGTTTACCCCTTTTTCAGCCTCATAAGACTAACTATGAAAAATGTATACTCTACTCAATCATGAGTAGAAGAGTTCTCCCTTGTATTGTTTTACACTTTTTCAGGCTTCAGGGACTAAATTTATGAAAAGGAACACCCTTGGAGTCTTCTTTAAGATCTTTTCAGACTCTCCAAATGTGAAAAGACTATGAGATTACCTTCTCTGGGATCGTTAAATCATACATTGAAGGAACCATACGAGATTGAACCCCCCCTTCTTTAGGTTCGTTAAACATATTACAAGGGAATCGTCGAAGATGAGTTATACCAATCATTTGTTATCATCCTCAAGATCGTTAGAAAACAAATATTTACTCGCCAATCATGGTGGGGGAATAATTGAAGGAAGTGGGTCAAGTTTTGGAAATCATTATGGAGGTCGTTTGTTGTCACCCTTGAACATGGGACATGTTTGTGTCTCTTCTTACAGTTGGGTGATATGCCTGTCTTTGACTCATACCAATCCTATGAGTCCTCATACTCCTTCGACTCACCCGACGAGTGCCTTGTTGTTTGTCACACTATGTTTTGGTCTATCTCTCAATTGAGTCAATGCTGCCAAGTCCTTTGTCATGCCTCATAATGTTCAAGGAAAGTATCAGCCAATCAATCACTTTGCAGTATTATCCATTTTCATACCCATGTCAGTTAGTCATCATTTCATCTACCATATTTCATCACTTTCCTATGTATGTTTTGTGTCGATGATGGGGAAAACATCATGGTCCTCCTTCGATGATTATGTTTCTATTGACTTCAACATGCTATCTGAGAATTAGACTAAGAAACCAATTAGTACATTGGAACCTGCATGCCTCAATGGAAGGTTTCCTCACTTTCGACAGTGGGTTTACATCATTGACATTTGATCGAATGATTCCACAGATGTTAGAATGCAACTCATTCATTTACATTCACTGGAATGTACTAGGGTACGTTGGGAGTCATCATCATCATTGGTGATTTCCCTTGCACTTCTTAACAATATACATCAATGAACGGTAATCAAGTGGTTTATACCATGTTCGACATCATCACATCTATTCACATGGTTATATTTGTACTAGTTCAAGATTAGGAGGAAGACCCTGGGAACCCTTTTTGGCATTCACATCTATTATGTTCCTTACTCAGGTTGCGATGGATATTATGTGGGTATTTTGGGGATTCTAGTACACTCATTCTAATGGCAACCCCACTGATATATATACTGTCACATAGATCCACTTTGTATTGGTCCATGGCTATGTTGTTTTGTCATATTGTAGCTCCATCGTGTTTTATTTCGTGGCTATGACTTGATCAAGTCATGTAGGTATGGATCCACATTGTATGTTTGGTGGCCATATCCTTAGTCAGTGCTTTCATGGATCCACAATGTATTGGTTGGCAGCCATGCTTTGAGTCCATTTGTACCGAACATGGGTATGCCTACCTCGAGGATGATTCATATATATGTTGTTTGAGTTTTGTTTGCATCTTCCATCCCAATCTCCTATTCCAACATCCTTGCGTATGTAAAATGTTTCAGCCATCAATGTTTCTTCTGACCTCACATTTTAGGGGGCATCTGTTACACACCAAATTGTAGAATTTCCTAGTTTTGTACTGAGTGTCACACTTATGTACCCTACTCTACTAAATGTCGCAACTTTCACACCATGGAATAACATTTTCAACAATCCCTACTCATTATGGAGGATAAATATATCACATGCAGGTCGAAAATACATCTTTTACCTTGAGTTTTTGACCCAATTAAAGTATCAATGCTTCCCTACTCATTTGAAGGGAGCATTGATCCTTGATCAACTATGTGGAAGCGTTGAAAATTATTTGTGCTCAGTGTTGGGGGAGTGTTGAAGTTGTTAGGGAAGTTACAACTAGCCCTCCATTTTCTAAGGGTTAGCTCCGAGATGCTCTTAAGCGGTTTTGGTCGATGGGTTGATTCATGAGTCGAGTCACCTATATTCCCTCCATTTTATGTAACCAAATCCTAACCTAAGAAGCTAAAATCTCAACTATTCCCTAAATTGTCTATGGTTGTTGAACTTCCCAAATCGTATATAATGAGGCCACTCAAGGGTGAAAGAGAGTTCATAAATAGTTCAAGAGCATCATAATTATTGTTTAGTTATGCATGAAGGGGTTGGAAAGGAGAAGCTTGGAGGAACGCTAGCACAACGATAATACAATTGTAAATTTTTCCATTGTTTCTCATGATTAATATAACATGGTCTATTTCCTCATTCCTGTTTTATCCAATTTAATGCATGAATGTTTGTCCTATTTTAACTTAGATAGATTGGTTTTTATCTAATGTTACATAGTAGAAGAGAAGGGTTTCCTTACGTTTTGCAGGGAGATTGCAAGAGTTTGCTTCTATGCTTAGGGATTAGATTAGGTCTGACAACAGAGAAGCGGAGAGAACCTACGAGAAGAAGATTAGATCTATCTTTCTCTTTCTCTTCCTCCTCAAACTTCATGCAAAAAAATATAGAATAGATAGGGAAGAGGGACGTTAGTGTCCACTTGTTCTCTTCTATCCTGGATCGAAGAGAACTCGATCCATTGAGCCTAGCATTGCAACATTAATTTCAATTATGTCCATTTTTTGATGGGTTTTGAATCATTTTGCATGCCTATCCAAATTTCCTCTCTTAGCATGAGTGAAATGTGGCAAGAGAGTCCTAATCACTGATGGGATCATCAAGTTGTTAGGGTTTTGCAAGAGAAATTGTTTATAGTGCTAGTAGGCTATGTAATGTTTTGGTGTTCTTATTATATTGGAGCTCTGCTCAATAGGAGGTCACCCCCTTGAAGAGGCCCATGAACATTGCTCTCTCTTTTCTAGATTATTAATACAATATGTAGGTTTTACATCATTATCTCTCTTATTTAGGTTTTACATCATTATCTCTCTTATTTACATCATTATCTCTCTTATGTAGGTTTTATAGTTCTTGATTAATTGCTCAATAATTATTGTTTATGTTGGTTAAGTACATTACAATTATTGAACTTGTTTTGGTTTTCATGGATTAACACATTATAAATATCAATAATATTATAAATATTTTCAAAATACAATCCAATCTCTATGTACTTTGTGTATTCCTAGAGAAAATGTTTTTATTTTTTATTGTTTACCTTCTTAAAAGTGCATACTTTACAAATTTTTTCTTCCTCTTGTGAGGTGGTAAAACCTATCATAACTCACTTGTGAACCAACAATGAGGACAACCATCACCAGTTGCTATCCATGAATGGTAGCTAACCCATCACCGTTATTTAAGGAAAACCACACCACCTGAAATATATAATCCGTTGGTAGTTTATAAGGAGACAAACTTCTACTCCTACCCATATGCCTTTGGGTCACCTATGTATTTGAGGAAAATAAATTCTTAACCAATTAAAAACACTTTTAAATCTTACTCCAAAGACTAAATATTATCAAAATATTTTATATACATATAAAATTGACATTTTATAAAATTATATACATAGATTATAAGAAATATTTAAAATCATATATTTTATATTTTATGTTTATAAATAAAAATAAAAATCAAATATCTACCTTAACAATACTAATACTTATCAATATATTTTTAAATTTTACTTTGAAAATATACAATTTTAATAACTTTAAATTTTTTTAATTATATTATTAAAAAAATCCAAATTCACACATACATGTTAAAACACTCGACACCATTTTTTTGTTATCATGATTTAGATGAAGTTCTTACCTTTACTAAAAGGTCAAAGATACCAATTCAAATTCGAGGTAATTTAAAAACTATTTTAGTTGACCATAACATGGAAAATCTTAAACTCCATGATGTGATAACCCATTTATGTCATAAAATATGTTAAAGTCGACTAACTTATTTATATGTTAAATTCAACTAATAAAATATATTAAATTCAATTAACGTATAAAATATGTTAAAGTCAACTCACGTATAAATCAAATGTTTAAGAAATTTCCCATTAATTTAAATGAATAGTGTTAGTAAATCTTATTAAATTTATTATTAATTTAAATGGTTAAGAAGCTTCCACTCGAGCGATTTTCCATTAAAAAAAATATCATGTATTTTTATTTATATACAACACAAAATTACAGTTATATATGGAAACCTGTCAAAATGGAAACTAGTGTTCATCTATGATAGAAATCAACCAAGTTTCATCATACCAGTTTTGAATTTGTTCTCAAAAAATACAATGAAGTCAAAAAATACAATGAAGTCTAGAGATAAATGCCATTAGAGTTTATCTTTTGTTTAACTTCTGGATTTCTATATTCCCTATGCATATTATTAAATCTGATAATATCTACTAAATTTAAAACATATAATGTTTTGAATCTGAATTCCCTTAACTTGAACTTGGGATGGTTCCAACTTGGTGTTTGCTCTCGCGTCCCTGACATTTTCATCATCTTCAATCTGGATAGGCTGGTCCTTGGAACCAGTGGAGCTCAAGTTCATTTGCTCAGCCTTTGATTTATCCTAGTTTTGACCTTATGGGGTCACCTTGAATTTAATTCCATATTGGGATTTGCAGAAAAGTTCAAACTTCCCTTCTAAAATTTTTACAGCATGCAAGGTATCCTCTTTTTCTTTCTTGGTTTTTTCTACAACTTGAGTCACCATTTCCTTGACAATCCAATATGTTTTTTCCAATTTGAAATATTTGGTCTCGCGAGTCCTAGTGTGATATGGGTCATCTACCCATTCCTTTACCTCTTCAACAATCACTTCCTCCGTGGTATTTTTCCTTTGAATTCTCACAACCTCCTCAATCTCCACTGCTACTTTCTTCTCTGCATCCAAGCATAGGTACTTGAACTTGGAGCCCGCCATCCAAGCTGCTCTAGCCGCCCTAGTTTTGTTCACTGGCCCTTGGGAGGAGGAAGCCTCCACTTTCTTCCCCCATTGACTATCACCTTTTGCCCCTCACCTAACCATCCTGCAACCCCCGATGTTCTTTTCTTTTCTTGGTGGTCTTCCCTCATCCTCCTTGCGCCCCTTCTGCCTACACCTAGCTACTTGACCTCTCCATGATCTCTTTCTTATCCACACTCTCCACACTCTCCTAATCACTCTCACCAATTTCGGTCTGCTCTATTTCTTGGGTTCCTTCCAAGGTTCAGAGCCCCAAGCAGAAAGTGAACAATCCTTCCCCTGATCTTCCTTCTCACTTGCATTGCTACGCTTCTCATGAATTGCTGGAATGAATCTTTGACTGAGCCATCCCACGTTTGTTGGCTTATACATCGTCGACCCAATCAACCAAAAAATCAATTTACTAATTCCTTTCCCATCATCATCATCACCTGACATACTTGCCATAGTGGTTTCTGGAGTTTTCTCCTCGGCTTATCCTAAGCACTGCATACTCCCACTAACTCACACACTCTTGAGTTTAATGGTGTTTACTTTCCACTTAGGACATGCCTATATGGACCTCCTCTCCCTTTGATGTCTTCCTGCTCCTACTTCCCAACATACTTCTCCCATAACTAACTCGCATACCATATGTCCCGGCCAAGTAGCCAATTGTCCTCGTTGTCATATCAAACCTTTGGGCTAACGTCACCAACTCGGGCCCCGTCTCCACCTTGATCTCCTCTCTAACGTGTGCCTCCCATAACCACCTGGTATACCACTTGTTTGATTTGTCAAGCCACCTGTCGGCGTTGTCTTATCAAGCATTTGGGTTACTATCACCTGCTTGGGCCCAGTCTCGACTTCTGTCACCCCATCCGTGGGAGCTTATCAATAAATAATTAATAAGGCTTATTAAATTTATTATTAATTGAAATGAATAGCATATTTATATTATAGGGATATATTAGTCTAGATCCATCTTAAACTTAGATCTATTAAATATTAAGAAGGATCAAAATTTTGAAACTTTAAATCTTTTATCATTTAGTTACATGTAATGTATTAACTCCTTTATATTAAATGATTAAAAAACTTTCATCTTAAAAAATGTGGCCCTTCTCTCTACTTAGTAGATCTATAATTGATCTAGGCTGGTTTATTTTTTTTAGATATTGTCATGTACATATGTAAGTACATAGTTATTTATTTATTTTGTTGTTATGTAACGTAACATAACGTTACTTGACAACATCTCCCCTATATTGGGTTGTAAAGCACCTAGCTACTCTTGGTGCAATAACCAACATCCAAAAAAATCATTTAGGATAGTTTTTTGTATGATAATAACAACTTGGGGGAAGTGTCTTCATGTAACTTTACATTACAAGTTTAACTAGAACTATAGCATTAAAAAAAGGATAAATGTAGGGTGGAAAGTTTATTTTGACATTGTAAACAATTGTAAATCAATGGACCTTTGACTATGGGATAAAAAAAAACTCCTTTTTGAGACTTTTGTCATTCTTGTTATCTTATATGGTTGTGAAGTTTGACGCTGTCGCATCTCTAGAAAATAGTGGAAAAAGATCGAGCAAATCCACAAGTGTTTTACAACTTGTAATATTAAAATTAAAGGCAATACACCCTATCATATCTTCTTCAAAAAATGAAGTCTTTCCAAGTTGAGAGCATAGCAAGACAGGGTGTTAAACAATTCCAATTAATTCCAATTCCTAAAATGTTTTGGGTTGAAATAATTTGTCATCTTTGTGACACTAAAAATGTTGAAGATGAAAAACACTTTCTCTCAAGATGTCCTACATATTTCCACATTAAATCTCAATTTCAAAATATGTGTTACAATACCCACCTTTTTTAATTTTTTGACTAATCAAAATTACAGTGCACTTTAGCAATACTTTTCTTCAAACTTTTTTTCAAACATAAAAATAAAATTTTAAAACAAACCAAGTAATGCTTTACTTAAATAAAAAATTATCTCAATAAACATTAATAACTACAACCATCATCATTATAACCCAATTTTTTTTTATAATTATCCAAAACATTAAATTTATATATTAAAATTATTATTTTTAATTTTAAAATATTTTAAAATTTAATCTTATAACTATCCAAAACATTAAATTTATATATTAAAATTATCATCTTTAATTTTAAAATATTTTAAAATTTTATGATAATTATTAATAAGTAAAATAAATTAAGGATAATATTTATATTAATAAAGTGATTGGAAGAGAATTATAGATTTTTTTAAAAGTTGGTTTTGGTAGAACACAATGGTTAACATTGTAATTATCTTTATTTAAAAAAAAAACTTTTCAAAAATTAATATAAATTTGGGATTTTATTCCAAAAATAAAATGTGAGCACATGTATTGGATTTCAAAATAGAAATGTACTCTATGTTATTTCAAACTCTATTAAAAAAATGTAATTCTTAAATATCTTTAAACAAAATAAACTATAAATATTAAATATATAAACAAAGTAATAATTAAATTTCATTAAACAAAATACTAAACAAAGTAATAATTAAATTTCATTAAACAAAATACGGTTATTTAAGCCATTCAATAGCCACAATTCAACACATTTTTATCTTGAAGCCTTCATTTATCCATATACACTGGAAGGCACGTTGCTAAACCAATAAGTTAAACACTTCAATGAATACCTGAATTTCTTTTCAACATCAAATGGAAAATGGAAATAATAATACATGTATTATTTTTCATTTTTCAGGTAGGTTTTTCCAATTCATTTTTTTTTTTAAATAAAAAAAGAGTTCCTTGTATTATATCATTATGAGTGTACATCTGTATGTCGTTTGACAATCCCCTGTTCCACCATATAAGGGAAACCAGAACAGGTGGCTCCAAACGGTGGTATAACCATAGTTGCAGTGTTTCAAATTACAAAAATTGGAGCAAAAGTTCAGAGTTTTAGCAGGAGATTCTTTCCTCGTAACTAGCGTAAGGCAGATTTCTTCCAAAGTCGCCATTTCTATGATGGTTACAAAACTCTAAAAAAGAGTAAAAATAAAATCACTATTCATTCTTAAAATGAGAATTGACATGAAACAGAGACAAGGGTGGGCCACGTCAAGCTTTTGGGGAACCTGGAAATCCATAGACGGTGTAGGCCGGGACGAACTTCTGCTTGCAGGTGGGGCATTGAGCTTGAGAAGGGGCGTCTGAGAGTGCTTCAAATAGCAGATCTAAACACTGATATATGGTTCTTTGGCCGTGCTCCTGTTCGTCCTGTTGTTGCCAGATGTCAAAGAGAAGCTCCAAGTGCTCCGCTGCGAGATGAAACATGTGGTGTGAGCCATCGTCAGCACCGTCATTGCCTTTGTCAGCACCGTCATTTCCTTCTTCAGCACCAACCTCGCCTGTGTCTTCCCCATCTTTTGATAGTTTCCAACTTGGGGGGATCTCCTCCTCCACAATGCAGCCCCCTCCACAATGCAGCCCCCTTCCCACCAGTGTGGCTGAAAGTCTCGAGAGGTGGAGGGGTTGAGAGCCGCAGGGGACTCATACAAATGAACCAGGCTCGGGCCAGGTTGAGGAGGTGGCTCAACTTCTTCCACCTTCGTTCCCGAATACTGAGGTGACGAAAGTGCTTCCTCCTTGGCTGTATTGGGGAGAGCCGAAGCGAGCTGGGATGTAACACCCTGTTTCCCCTAGTTTGTAAAAATAACTATACTGGCCAAGAATTGTGGCAAACTCAAAAATGTGAATGTTTGATGTGAATGGACCTTGTGAAAAAGGTCGATGAATGTGAATAATGTTATGAATATATATATATATATATATATATATATATATATTGCAGGATTGCTGAGAGGGGATATGCTGAAAAAGAGACCATGATGGCTAAATAAAGGTGGTGGAAGGCACCTGGAAAGGTGGTGGTAACTTCCACTGGAAACCAATACCATATTTGGACTTCACTCGCCCGGAGAACCAAGAGTGGCTTGCTGGCCCAAAATAAATTACTCGTAGGTTGGTAGGTAGAGGGCTCTTTAGGAATTAATGAGGGATGGGGGAAGTGAACCGCCCATCCGTAGGAGCCTCGGGCCTGACCACCGTGAGGAAAATCGTGCCACACACAACCTCGCAAGAGGGAAATGCGTGAGGAAGAATCATGGAGGGGGAAGACGTGAGGGAAGGAGGAAGAACTCTGGAGATATGCAGAGTGAGTGATAGCAGAGAAGGGGGAGAGTAACCCTCGTTCTCTGTCACTGGCAAACCAAGACGCAGTCTCGCAGCATCGTGATCTCAACTTGGGGGTGGCTAGTGGTAAATCCATTGGGAGTCGCTGAGCCTAAGGTTGGGTGGAAACGAGCACCCCTCTCAGCAGTTGCATCATCTCTGGTGTTATTTCTGATTAGTGTTATTTGAAGTTAATGCCATAATCACATGTTCAGTTTTATGTGCTTGTAAATAGTTCTGAATAGAAGTGTTTACCTAACGTTTGGTTTGATAGAATGGATGCCTGTGTATGCTTACATGCCGTAGTTGTTTTCTGCACAAA
Organism: Picea engelmannii; assembly: GCA_009831015.1. Classification (NCBI taxonomy): domain Eukaryota; kingdom Viridiplantae; phylum Streptophyta; class Pinopsida; order Pinales; family Pinaceae; genus Picea; species Picea engelmannii. The sequence goes on along the minus strand of ML786225.1, from coordinate 162,960 downwards.
TGATTAAGTCTGGGACATGAGTTCGCTCCACCGAGAATCGTCTTATTTGATTAGTTTCTCGTAATATTCTGGGAAGGCCCCTTGAGAGTACTATTTTCCGAGAATTACCCCATAAACCTTGTAACTGTATCGAACCTTACCAGAGACTTGATTAAGATCAGGGATAATTGCCCGAGAACCGTCTGAGGGTTCATGCAATCCGGGTCTGGAACCCTTATGCAAGAAAGAGTAGCTTTCTAAGGTCTCGGGGTCATGGGAGCTTAAAGCTCCGAGAGTTTGAACTTCGTGATTCAAGCTCAGAAGGGATAGCGAGTTCAAATATAGAAAGAAATACCTTATCGCTTGGTAAATGAACGGTCAGAATCCTTTCGAGAATACCCCAAGCCTGTCAACACCGACGGATCTAGAGAAGGAGAGTAAGCGTTAACACCTCACCCTTTCAGCCTTCGCAAATAGCGATGGGACGCTGGACCGTAGATCCAAGGGACCCATCAGAGCTCTATAAGCCATCGATCTTAACCTTTACTTAGATGGGAGAGTGAACTCGACTACGTCCCAAAAGTCTCGAAGACATCGGGACCGTCCATGTTGGAGGACAGGTGGCAGAGATCTGACTATTTCGCGTATCGGGGATTCGTGAGTTTGGAGGCAGAAGAGCAGGTTCTTGGAGTCACGAAGTCCCGAGTCGCAAGATCGCGATGTGATCTGGGCTATTGATCAAAGAGGAAGGACAACCGTGGGATCTGACGTCTCGATACATCGCGTATCGGGGATTCGTGAGTTTGGAGGTGGAAGACCAGGCTCTTGGAGTCACGAAGTCTCGAGTCGTGAGATCACGATGTGATCTAAGTCGTCCGTCTGAGAGCGGACGTGTGTCATGAGATCCTCTCTATTAGGGATTTGGACACCAGAAGTCAGAGAAGGAAGTCCTTTGAGTTTGCGAGTGGTGAGGTCACGGGAGGATCGGGACCGTCCATATGAGGAGGACAAGTGGCAGAGATCGAGGGATTTAACGAACTCAAAGGTTCGGGGGTTGAGAGGGCCTCTTCTCGAACTCAGAAGTTGTGAAGTGCCGAGAGCCGAGGCACAAGTGAGGAACACATGGCAGAACGACAAGGTGGGGCCCGTGTGGTTGACAGGTAGACACGCGTTGCCTGGAGAATGGAGTCAATGCTCTGTTGACTTCTTGCATCTCGGGGTTTCGTAAGGAGAGAGCGCAAGAGTTGGGTGCTCCAACTCATGAAGTCACGAGTGGCGAAATCGTGAGGAGCAAGGATAGTTGTTGAATCCAGGATGCGGGCGGATCGTTGGATCAGGGACTTATCATGCATATTGCGCATTCGGAGGTTGGAAGGGGTCACTTTCGACCGTAGAAGTCGCGAAGTGCCGAGAGCCGAGGCTCATGAGAACATGTGGCACATCCATCAGGTGGGGCCCGTGTGATTGACAAGTGGGCACGTGTTGCCCGAAAAGGAAGTCAACCATTACTGACTTTCGTGTCTCGGGGATTCGCGAGATAGGAGCATGAAGGATGAATGCTCCAACTCGCGAGGTTGCGAGTTGCGAGAAGCACGAAGAGGAAGTCAACCATTACTGACTTTCGCGTCTCGAGATTTCGGAGAAGAAGAGCATGAGAGCTCGATGCTTCCACCTATGAGGTTGTGAGTAGCGAAAAGTCGATAAGCGCTTGGCTAACTTAAGCATGTAGACATGGGACAGGGTCATGTGGAAAAGACCCCAAGGGGGAACCTTGCCACTCGCTAGCCATGTCAGGGTTCGACGCTTTGCCATGTCAGGGTTTGCAGAGTCGAAAGACTCGATGCTCTAGTAGCGCTGAGTCACGAAGAGCAAAAGAATGCCATACCTGTTCGGCCTGTGATCGCGACCCACGATCACATGGGGGTGGACAAGGAAGGAACTAGCCTATGCTAATACCCCCATAGGTATCTCGGGGATCCTAATCCTCGAGTTTTCGACGAAATTTTTTTTTTTCCCTAGTGGGTGTCTGACAAATTGGTATTAGAGCATGGTTACAACACTTGGCCTGCTTAGGCTCATGAACGAGTTGCGTAGAAGCTCCGTTCAGAACACTCTAAAAAAAAAAAAGTAACCCCCTGTCTTAACCTTCCAAATCAAAAGACGAAGTTAAGAATGAAAAACCCCTATTGTGTGTGTACATGTGAAAATATGAATTATGTACTAGTTATAAATAAATATAAATATGGACTAACAACCAACATTTTTCCTTTTGCACACAAGCGAAAGATCAACCACGGGAAATTATCAACGCATAGTATGGTGACTCACCAAGAAGTGGAAGAAGGCTCCCGCAATAGAGACGAAGAGTCTAACGAAAGGAGGGCAGCAGGGACTCCTCCAGATCTAGCCGAGACTGTGAGGAGTCTCATGGTCGAATTACAAAGCTACAAGGTTGACAATGAAAGGATGATAAAATAACAAGAAAAACAAACATAAATTAATGCATTTTTACTGCAGAGTTTATCCGATCTACAAAGACAAATGCAGCATGAACCTAAAACTCAGAAACATGGTCATATTAGTGGCCACATTGAGAGGAGCACCTCGAAAAAGGTCCACCTCAAAGGTAAAGGACCAGTGCCAAGTGATTCCTCTGAGAAGGAAGCTGGCGACTCAGAAGGCTCTTCTAGCAGCAAAACCAGTTCCTATTCCCGAAAGAAATAGAAGAAGCAAAAGCCTTCCAAAGGTCGAAAATTCGAAGAGTTCAGAAAGGCCAAACCACCCTCCTTTGACGGTGAAATAAAGAAGGGAGAGGAAGCAGAGGCCTGGCTACTTGGACTAAAGAAGTATTTCAGAGTCCGTGACTTTTCAGAAAATATGAAGGCCCGAGTGGCCACCTTCAACTTGAACGGAAAGGCTTCCATTTGGTGGGAAGACCTTAAGAATGTGAAAGGGGTTCGCGAAGAGGACCTATCTTGGGAACGGTTTGAGAAATACTTCCGAAAGAAGTATCTGTCGGAAAAATATTTCGACAAAAAGACTAAAGAGTTTTATGAACTCAAACTGGGAGAACTCACTATAGAAGAATATGTCAACAAATTCCTCGATTTGTTGAGGTATGTACCCTATATCAAGGCGGAAAAGGAAAAGGTGCAATGCTTCATCAGTGGACTACCTAAGGACTATCGAAATAGAATTGAATTTGATGAGCAAAAGACTCTAGAAGACACTATTCGAAAGAAAACTTATTGTCATGAATAGTTTGGGCATCGAGCAGAACGTCGCGAAGGATGGAAACAAAAGAATAGTTCAAGATTTCAGAAAAGGGGAATTAAACCCCTAGGGTTTAAGAACTATAAGAAGAACCCAAGAATGAGCTTCCCAACCCAGAGTATGCATCAACAGAATTTTCCCTCCTTGAGCGGAAATAAAACTTCTGGACCCATATCAATGAAGACCAATAACCCGAAGAGAGAGCCTTTGAAATGCTAGGGTTGCGGGGAAGAACATCGCTTGAGAGACTGTCCACACCGACAACAAAATGGTTGGAGAATTTATAACATACAGGAAGCTACTACCGTCAATGATGTGGCCAGGAGTGTGCCACAAATTTATGCAACCTTGGATAATAACCAAGCCGACCACCAAGCTTCAGTAGTGGAAATAGAAGGTATGATTTCCAACCATCTAGTGTCTATTTTGGTTGACCCTGGTTCAAATTTGAGTTATATAGCCCCTAAAGTTGTTGATAAGTGTAATCTACAGCCACAAAAACATACCAAGCCATGGTTGGTATAGTTAGCCACTGGCACCAAAAGGAGGATAGCAGAAGTCATACCAGCCTGCTAATTAATGTTGGGTGAATTCCCCACCCAAGCAACCCTTAACATATTTCCCCTGGGATCATATGATCTGTTGATTGGTATGAATTGGCTAGCTTCCCATAAAGCCAGATTTGACTGTTACCATAAGACCTTAGAATGTGTAAGTAAGGAAGGGGAGAGGATAAACCTTCAAGGGATTCGAAAACCTATCTCGGTGAGACAAATATCAGCTCTGCAAATGAGAAAGTATTGCCGAAAGGGATGTCCCCTATATGCAATACATGTGTTGAAAACAATCGAAGGTGACAAATCAAGCCTTGACGATCACCCTATCCTGAAAGAATACAAAGATGTGTTTCCAGAATAGGTATCGGGTTTACGTTCGAGAAGGGACATAGATTCTCGATAGAACTTGCACCGGGAGCGATGCCGGTGTCTAGGACACCCTATCGGATGAGCACACCCGAGTTAGTTGAACTCAAGATGCAATTAAAAGAAATGATGGATAAAGGCTATATTCGGCCCAACATGTCTCCATGGGGAGCACCAGTCCTGTTTGTGAAAAAGAAGAATGGTACCCTTTTAGACTGTGTATAGATTATAGGCAACTCAATAAGGTAACCATAAAGAACAAGTACCCCTTGCCCAGGATCGATGACCTGTTCAATCAATTGGGGGGTGCGTGTATTTTCTCAAAGATTGATTTGAGGTTGGGATATCATCAAGTCCGAATCAAGGGTGAAGACATCCATAAAATTTCCTTCCGAACGAGGTATGGCCACTATGAGTTTTTGGTAGTTCCATTTGGGTTGACCAATGACCCTACCACTTTTATGTGCTTGATGAACAATGTACTCAGCGAGTTCCTAGACAAATTTGTGCTTGTTTTTATTGACGATATATTATTTTACTCCAAGAATAGAAAAGAGAACGAAGAGCATCTTAGACTTGTACTGCAAGTGCTAAGAGAACATCAGCTCTATGCCAAATTCAGTAAATGTGAATTCTTCTAGAAATAAATACATTACTTAGGCCATGTTCTCTCCGAAGAAGGAGTAGCGGTAGACCCTGACAAAATCAGGTCTATCATGGAATGGCCTACCCCAAAGGATGTTTCAGACATCGGATCCTTTATGGGATTAGGAGGATACTATAGGAGATTTATAAAAGGATTCTCCAAGATTGGTTGTCCAATCACTCCCCTCCGAAAGAAAGGGACAAAATTCCTGTGGACACAGAAATGTGAAGAAAGATTTCAAACCCTGAAACATCTACTGACCCATGCGCCCATGCTGAAGATCACCGATCCAGAAGCTGACTTCCTCGTGTGCACAGATGCTTGTAAGGAAGGGCTCAGAGGAGTCCTTATGCAGAAAGGAAGTGTGATCTGCTATGAATCCTGAAAATTGAATGAGCATGAAGTCAACTATGTGACCCATGATCTAGAACTGGCTGCCATAGTGCATGCCTTGAAAATGTGGAGGCATTACCTCCCGGGGAGAAAATTTGTACTTATGACAAATCACTGTGGATTGCGATACCTGTTTGATCAACCAAAGCTCAATGCTAGACAAGCTAGGTGGATGGCCCTCCTTAGCGAGTTTGATTTTTAAATTAAACACATTAAAGGAAAGGAAAATAGGGTGGCCGATGCCCTCAGTAGAAGTATGAAAACAATTCACCTGGCAGTGGTGAGTACCTGCGAGACAGATGTCAAGGAAAGAATAAAAAATGCACAAGAAACAGATCCCTTCGTCCAAACCATGACCATGTACCTACAACAAGAACCCACCAGAGTAAAATATGAAGGCTATCAGATGACCGAAGGAGGTCTGCTCACTTATAGAAACAAATTTTATATTCCAGCGTGTGACGACTTGAAGAGGTTCATTATGGATGAACTACATAAAACACCCTACTTGGGTCATCCAGGATACCGGAAAATGATCACTGCCACTAGGAAACAATTTTATTGGCTTGGATTGAATAAAGACATAGCCGGGTACCTAGCCAAATGCATAGAGTGCCAACAGGTTAAAGAAGAACATCGACACCCAGCAGGATTATTGCAACCTTTACCAATCCCAGAATGGAAATGGGAAACCATCTCCATGGATTTCATCACTGGATTACCAACCTCAACCAAATAGAATGATGCCATTATGGTGGTGGTGGATAAATTGAGCAAGTCTTCTCACTTCATCCCCATCAAGTCGACGTGCAAGGCAATCGATATCGCCCAAGTATTCATGAAAGAGATATTCAGACTGCATGGTATGCCGAAAGAGATCGTGTCTGTCAGAGACACGGAATTTACTTCCAACTTTTGGAAATCACTGATGGCGGGTTTAGAGACCAAGTTGTTGTTCAGCACCGCCTATCACCCTCAAACTAAAGGACAGACAGAAAGAGTGAATCAAATACTAGAAGATATGTTAAGGATGCATGTAATGCATCAACCCAAGAAGTGGGAAGACTACCTGCCACTAGTAGAATTCGCCTACAACAACGGCTACCAAGCATCCTTAAAGATGAGTCCCTTCGAATCCCTCTATGGTAGACCATGTAACACTCTAGTTAGCTGGAGTAATCCCATAAACAATATTTCTTTTGGACCCGACATGTTGAAATAAATGGAACAACAGGTGACTCAGATAAAACAAAACCTGAAGGTCTCCCAGAACCGACAGAAAAGTTATGCCGACCAAAAGAGAACTCCAAGAGAGTTCAAAACAGGAGACCATGTATATCTCAGAGTTAGGCCCAGGAAGAGTTCCCTGAAAATGGGAGCTTGTGCCAAGTTGGCACCTCAGTATTGTGGGCCGTTTGAGGTTCTAGATAGAGTGGGACCTATAGCCTATAAGCTAGCACTTCCTCCCACAGTAAAAGCACATAATGTTTTCCATGTTTCATTATTGAACAAATATGTACATGATGCTAATCATATAATTGACTCGTCTGTGATCCAGGTGGAACCAGAGGAAGAATTTCTACCAGAACCTTAGTGCATACTGGATAGAAAGGAAACCCCGCTTTGGAACCGAACCATTGCACAGGTCAAGGTGCAGTGGAGACATTTTGGCCCAGATGAGGCTACGTGGGAAATGGAGGATGCCATGAGACAGACATATCTAATTTTGTTTACCTCTGTACATGCATGTCATGTTGATAGATAAGAACATTGAGGACGATGTTCCTTTAAGGGGGAGGGAATTGTAAAACCCTGTTTCCCCCAGTTTGTAAAAATAACTATATTGGCCAAGAACTGTGGCAAACTAAAAAATGTGAATGTGTGATGTGAATGGACTTTGTGAAAAAGGTCGATGAATGTGAATAATATTATGAATATATATATATTGCAGGTCTGCTGAGAGGGGATATGCTGAAAAAGAGACCACGATGGCTAAAGAAAGGTGTTGGAAGGCACCTGGAAAGGTGGCGTTAACTTCCACCGAAAACCAATACCGTATTTGGACTTCACTGGCCCGGAGAACCAAGAGCGGCTCGCTGGCCCAAAATAAATTACTCGCAGGTTGGTAGGTAGAGGGCTCCTCAGGAATTAGTGAGGGATGGGGGAAGTGAACCACCCGTCCGTAGGAGCCTCGGGCCTGACCACCGCGAGGAAAATCATGCCACACACAACCTCGCAATAGGGAAATGCGTGAGGAAGAAGTGCAGAGGGGGAAGATGCGAGGGAAGGAGGAAGAACTCTGGAGATATGCAGAGTGAGTGATAACAGAGAAGGGGGAGAGTAACCCTCGTTCTCGGTCACTGGCAAACCAAGACACAGTCTCGCAGCATCGTGGTCTCAGCTCGGGGGTGGCTAGTGGTAAATCCGTTGGGAGTCACTGAGCCTACAATTGGGTGGAATCGAGCACCCCTCTCAGCAGTTGCATCACCTGTGGTGTTATTTCTGATAAGTGTTATTTGAAGTTAATGCCATAATCGCATGTTCAGTTTTATGTGCTTGTAAATAGTTCTGAATAGAAGTGTTTACCTAACGTTTGGTTTGATAGAATGGATGCCTATGTATGCTTACATGTCGTAGTTTTTTTCTGCACAAATGATTAAGTCTGGGACATGAGTTCTCTCCACCGAGAATCGTCTTATTTTCTTAGTTTTTGGTAATATTCTGGGAAGGCCCCTTGAGAGTACTCTTTTTTGAGAATTACCCCATAAACCTTGTAGCCGTACTGAACCTTACCAGAGACTCAATTAAGATCATGGATAATTGCCCGAGAACTGTCTAAGGGTTCATGAAATCCGGGTCTGGAACCCTTATGCAAGAAAGAGTAGCTTTCTAAGGTCTCGAGGTCATGGGAGCCTGAAGCTCCGAGAGTTTGAACTTCATGATTCAAGCTCATAAGGGATAGCGAGTTCAAATATAGAAAGAAATACCCTATCGCTTGGTAAATGAATAGTTAGAATACTTTTGAGAATACCCCAAGCCTGTCAACACCAATGGATCTAGAGAAGGAGCTTATGCATTAACACATCGCCCTTTCAGCCTTCGCAAATAGCGATGGGATCCTGGACCGTAGATCTGAGGGACCCATCGGAGCTCTATAAGCCATCGATCTTAACCTTTACTTAGGTGGGAGAGTGAACTTGACTACATCCCAAAAGTCCCGAAGACATCGGGACCGTCCATGTTGGAGGACAGGTGGCAGAGCTCTGATTATTTCATGTATCGGGGATTCATGAGTTTGGAGGCGAAAGACCAGGCTCTTGGAGTCACGAAATCCTGAGTCGCAAGATCGCAATGTGATCTGGGCCATTGATCAAAGAGGAAGGACAACCATGGGATCTGACGTCTCGATACATCGTGTATCGGGGATTCGTGAGTTTGGAGGTGGAAGACCAAGCTCTTGGAGTCACGAAGTCCTGAGTCGTGAGATCGCGATGTGATCTGAGATGTCCGTCTGAGAGCAGACGTGTGTCGCGAGATCCTCTCTATAGGGGATTTGGACACCAGAAGTCAGAGAAGGAAGTCCTTTGACTTTGCGAGTGGCGAGGTCAAGAGAAGATCAGGACCGCCCATCTGAGGAGGACAGGTGGTAAAGATTGAGGGATTTCACGAACTCAGAGGTTTGGAGGTTTAGAGGGCCTCTTCTCAACCTCAAAAGTCGCGAAGTGCCGAGAGCCGAGGCACAAGTGAGGAACGCGTGGCAGAACCACAAGGTGGGGCCCGCATGGTTGACAAGCGGACACGCGTTGCCGAGAGAATGGAGTCAATGCTCTGTTGAGTTCTCGCATCTCAGGGTTTCGCAAGGAGAGAGCGCAAGAATTGGGTGTTCCAACTCATGAAGTCGCGAGTGGTGAAATCGCAAGGAGCAAGGATAGCCATTGAATCCAGGACGTGGGAAGACCGTTGGATCAGGGCCTTATCGTGCATATCATGCATTTGGAGGTTGGAAGGGGTCACTTTCGACCGTATAAGTCGTGAAGTGCCGAGAGCCGAGGCTCGTGAGAACACGTGGCACATCCATCAGGTGGGGCCCGTGTGATTGACAGGTGGGCATGTGTCGCCTAGAAAGGAAGTCGACCATTACTGGCTTTCATGTCTCGGGGATTCGTGAGATAGGAGCACGAAGGCTCAACGCTCCAACTCGCGAGGTTGAGAGTTGCGAGAAGCGCGAAGAGGAAGTCAACCATTGCTGACTTTCGCGTCTCGGGATTTCGGAGAAGAAGAGCACGAGAGCTCGCCGATTCCACCTACAAGGTTGCGAGTAGCGAAAAGTCGATAAATGCTTGGCTGGCTTAAGCATGTAGACATGGGACAGGGTCATGTGGACAAGACCCCAAGGGGGAACCTTGCCACTCACTAGCCCTGTCGGGGTTCGGTGCTTTGTCGTGTTAGGGTTTGCAGAGTCAAAAGACTCGACGCTCTGGTAGCGCTGAGTCGTGAAGAGAGAAAGAATGCCATACCTGTTCGGCTTGTGATTGCGACCCACGATCACATGGGGGTGGACAAGGAAGGAACTAGCCTATGCTAAGAGCCCCGTAGGTATCTCAGGGATCCTGATCCTCGAGTTTTCGATGAATTTTTTTTTTTTCCCTAGTTGGTATCTGACATGGGATGGCTGTGGAGGAAGCTTAGTCGAGGATGGGGTTTCAGATTTGGGGGTGTGTAGGGGAAGCAAAGCTTGAGTTTGGGGTGAGGTGGGTAGGTTTTCCTCTTTTGGAATACAAAGGGTGGATTGAGCTTTACTGGAGGGTCTGTGGGGTTGGCTGAAATGAGCTATCAAGGCTCTCTGAGAAGTTGTGAGCTGATTGTCCTGAGTGAAGGAATTTTTGTTCTTGGTGGAACGCCTTGGCTTGCCTCTATCTCGGGGCATGGTGGGAACCAGGGAGTGAGAGCAATGTTGGTCTAAGGAAATGCGGAGGTTGCCCTGGAGATAAGTGAAGAGGCTAGAAGGGCTAAGAAACACATAACAGAGGTGATAGTTAGCAAACATTAGGTGGGAATAGGCGCCTTGATCAGTTTTTATGCCGTTGAGATCCATTGAGGTCCCTCCCATCGCCATTGAAGGTTGACGGGACTGGTTCAAGCCTCTAGTATCAGTGGCCTGGCTGTAGCGCTCCTCCATGGGCTTCGACAGGTGCACTGAATTAATATCCCCTATGGTGTATTCAATGGGGAATTAATATCATCGGGGGTGGTGGCTTGGGGTATTAACTATCCCCACCAGCTGCTCCTACCACCTGTCCCCCTCTCTTTCCATTTGTCACCCCATCTGGGTGAAAAGATGGGGGTTAATATCCCAATTAAATGCTCCTACAATGCAATGCAACTTAACATGCCCAATCACCGAATCAACACTCCCATTCGAGTGAGAAATGCCTTCGAGAGACTTGAACATGGGTCACACCGTCGTTACAAGAGCGACTTACCAATTCAGCTACTTACCCCACCTTCTCTTCCAATTCATTTGACAGGGTTTTGTACAGCCATTTATCAGCCTCCGCCATGAAAGAAGGGCTCAGTTTGATCATCAGTACACAGAACTCATGTTCATTTAAAGCCCCGTCGCCGTCTAAATCCCCCTCCTCCATCATCACCCGCAGCTCTGAATCCGCCAGGGAATCCAACCCTAACAGAACCGAATTCCTTTTCAAGCTCCCCAAAGTTATCAGATCCAGCTGAGGATCTGCCAGAAGACAAAACCCATTGCACATTTTTGCCATGAAATCGTGCTCTCCCAATTTCTCCGCCATGATGGGCAGGAAATCCTCAAATTTCGCCATTGTTGTAAATGCCAAAGCCCGAATTGAATCCCCAATGGTGTTTTCAATGCAAGAAAAGGTTTAAGGCTTGAACTGTTGTGAAATGGGGAGGGTTTGTTATCTAATATAGAATTCAAGGCCAGCGTGGGAAGAAACCACGCAACGCGGCTCGCCATGAATAGTGTGCCACAAGAAATGGCTAGGAAATTGCCCGTAACTTGTAAGCCGTTCAAACGATGTAGAGTTTTCATGGAGCTGCCTTAAAGTGGAGCAGGTCACGGGTGTTCGTGGAAGATCCCTGTCAACAGTTTTTAATATAATCAGTGATTTTCCCTGAAGCCACCAACACTTGGTTTACAAAATTCCTGTCAAATGATGGAGATAATCGGTGACAAAGGTTTTAAGAGAGCATGGTCACATGAGGGTGAAGCTGGGGTGAAATGTGCCCTGAAGAAAAAAAAGAGTCTTAATGTGCAACAAAGCAGAATGAAATGTGGATATTATATAATTTATTATTTATTTTGTTAATTTATGGGTAAAAAATTTAGAGTTATGGGTTTGTAAGATTTATTTTAGGGTAGGGTTCATTTTGGTAATTTGGGATCCAAAAATTCTGGAAGTGTTATTTTTGGGATCAAAATAAATTTTGTGAATAAAATTTTTAAATTTTTGAGGTTGTTTACAATTACAGAGTTTTTTAATGGTGCAAAGCTCATTTTAATTGGAGTTTTTCAAAAGTTGTCTTTAATAAGTTGACTTAACATGTTATTCATCATGATATCAAGTGGATGTTATCCATCATAATATTAATAAGTTGACTTAACATGTTATTCATCATGATATCAAGTGGATGTTATCCATCATAATATTAAGTGGATGCCATGCCAATACACATTATTCACATATAATACACATTACACATATGAAGTTAGTCACATGTGGATTTTCAAAAATATTTTAGAGGGTTTAAAATTGTAACCCTAATAAGGAGTTAAGGTATGCATAAACCCTAACTCTAACCTTAGGAGGGAAGCAAAATATCTTGTAATAGTCATATTGATCATAATGCCCATGGCATGGCAACTCCATAGTGAGTGCCCATTTTTTTTGTATTTGCATTTCATAATTGAGAAAAAAAGAGTAGAACAAGGACCTTACTTTCTAATTGTTTTTTTCTTATGTTGGGTTTTCCCATTGTACATCTTGTTTTTATTGTGTGGGAGATATGTTACTTGCTTAGCTCCTTTCATTTTTGTTTTAGTTATTTCAATATTTTCATGCATTAAGTTAGTAGCATTAAATTTGGATCTTAAATAAAGCATTGCATAATAATGAATGACAAAAACTTTTAAGATTTGTTGTACTACTAACTATTCTAGTGGAGTATCACTTAACTCAAGTATTATTATTTTTTAAGCATGGAAATACCTACAATACTCAGGGTTACCTGCCTAGCCTCTCTTAATACAATCTAATCTCAAGATCTCAACGTGTAGCATCATCATCATGCAAATAAAACATGCCCCCCTTGAAATAATCAATTTTGGTCCATAAGAGGGAAGACTTCTATTCTCACAAGATGCCTCTAGGTATGGGTCATTAACCTATTTCATTATGTATGAGGCAAACAAGTTATTAGTCAATCATAATGAACAATTTTAAATCATATTCAAAAACCAAAAGATGATTTTAGCTTAGATAATATTTACAAAAAAGTTGGGGAGGCAGTTATAAGGCTCGGGGTTTTTTCTGTGGCCATGTGACCAGGCCCGTCTTTTACCGTCACCCACCCCCCCCTCTCCCGTCCATTCATCCCTTCCCATTTTTCGGTCATTGTCCTATCCTCATGAGTTCTCTTCGTTGTCCCGATTACGTTCCCACTTCAGATGGAGAGCTCAACACTCGATGATTTTTATGAAATGGATTATGAGGCAAGCCCGGGGTCCGGGTGAGCTTTCGTGTCTCACCAAGAGTTCCTGTCCATGGGAAGTACATACTTTCAGCAACGTCGGGATGATCTCAGCTAGCGTGACATCGATCGGCACTTGGATCCCCCGTTTGACAACATTAATGTTTCCCCCCTTCTATCGCCACCAAATGGTTTCCATTCCGCTAAGGTTCATCCCCTGTCTCTTTCCTCCCCTTCCTCCCTAAACCCTTTACCATTTCCAGTTCAAGATTCGTTTGTTCCTATATCCACAATGTCTCTATAGGCTAGAGGCAGGCAGAAGAGTAAGGCTAGGAAGTGTATTAAGGAAAAATTAGGTGTGGTAAAAATGGTAGTAGGGGAAGACATTGTCATTTCTAAGATAGTGGGGTTTGACGGAAATATGTTGGTTGACAGGTTTAATGGCAAGACAACATGTGACAAATCTCTACAGGAGTGGATGGAGAGGGAATGGATACCCCTTTTGGGGTATATTCTAGAGTCTCAATTTTTTCCTAAAGGATGGCTCTCTTTCTTACTACAGTCGGACAAAGACAGTAAGGCGCTTTTGAATAGGAGTTGGTCTTGGGGCCTGTCGGGTTTAAGCCTAAAATTTTGGAGCGTGGATTTTAACCCTGCGAGGAACTAATTTCAAGGATGAAGGTATGGGCCATTCGACCTGGCCTCCCATTATCTTTCTAGTCAAGGGTTTCCTTGGAGGTAATTGGAAACAAGTTAGGTACTTTCATCGAACTTGAGCCAAATTATCCCTCACCAAAGGACCATAGATGGGATTGGATCCAAGTTGAAGTGGATGTCTGAGAGGGTCTGATTGGAAGCCTAGAATTAGTTATGGGTGACAAAATTTGGTACCAAAAAGTGGACTACTGGAAGCTTCCCTTACGGTGCCACAATTGTCACGAAATTGGTCACTTAAGAGTGCAGTTTCTAAACATGGAAGCCAAAAAAGATGGCGGGGCTTAGAATGCATGTGAAGGTTTCATCAATTGAAGGTCTAAAGAATACGATCAATATGAATTTGGACGATGCTCAGGGTTTCCAAAAGGAAGAGACAGGAACAGATTCATGGATGCTTCCCCCACCACCTGCGAGTGAAGGTAAAGGGATTAATTATTTTGATTTTGTTAGGTTGAAGTCTCTTTTGTTAATTAATGGAAGTGTTAATAAATCCTCTCCCTCTTGTCCCTCCTCCCCTTCCTCCTCTCTCCCCCCCGACCTTCTCCTAGGAATGAGGATTGTACAATCCTCAAAGACTATTTGGAGCAGACTAGAAAAAACCCTGGTCTTCCTTACTCATCTGTCTCCCCTTCACTGGTCCTATCTCCCCTTCCCGATTTGGCTCCATTTCCTTCTCTCCCCTACTCCTCTACCTCTTTAGGTTAGGATCCACTCCCTATTCGCTCCCCCTCCCACACTGATTGGAACCCCCACCTTCTTATGGGGTCTCCGCGACCCCCCGGTCTAGGATCAATCAAATTCAAGGAGTTGAATGGACTCTCGAGCCCTTGTTGAGGCCTCAAAATCCCATACACAAGTCCTATGCCTTTCTTCCCTTGAAATTTGAGACCCCAAGGCACCTACAAAATCCTACAAGGGACCATGGGCCAAACCTGTGGGATAAAACCCAAACCTCTGAAGAATTAGAGACTTCAGGCTTTGGTGATTTCTCCCTCTCCGACGTTGTATGCTACCGGAGTGCCAAACTTTTGGACCACTTGAGAGTCCAACGACTCACAATGCTCTGTCGATCTATGGTGTAGATCTACTACAAGCCTTCAGGCTCCGAGAATTTTTGAAGCAGTTCTCCACAAATCTGCCAGAGTGCTAGACCGACAAATAATCTCAAACCACATATCAACGAATCACGTTTATCTGTCAGCCAACAACCACAATCCACTCCGGGACTCCGAACTTCGGGAGTTCCAGATGTCTAACATGCGCTATCCTCCGAAGAGTCGAATTGGCGAACTCACGAAGGACCCAAACCTACGGCTCCTGGGATTCGATGGATGAACGACCTAGATCTACTATGGACTTCAATAGTCTGGGCGATTTCAAGCTACAACTCTTCACAACCCCTGAATGTCAAACTAGTGGAGGCGAGATCTGCTCTCCATGTGTCCCTTTGCTGATCGACGACCAAGACTCACTTCGACCTTTGAGACTACGAAAAACTCCGCACCAAAACACTTTTCTTCACAATTCCTCCAGAATGGTAGACCTTCAGATCTCAGGATCTGGAAACGCGTGTTCTCAATGATGGATGACCAGGATGAGCTTCGGCCTTCGGGCCTCCAGGAGTCTTCGTCCCATGCAATTTCTCTTGACGTTCTCCCACAGTGCGAGTCCTATGAACCACTACCACTTTCCAAATCAACGGTTCCTAGACCTCGATAGAATGGACGACCCATATCTATTCTGGCTTCGGGACTTTGGGAGATTATGCTCACCAACACTTGGTTTCTCCTAAACGTCGAATTTCCAGATTTCTCCTCCTTCCTCCACGTGTCCCTATCCCAGGTTGATGGCTGGTATTAGTTCCGATCTTTGGGACTATGATAGTTTTCAAATTATACCACAAAACTTGTATTTTTCCTCTAGAGTGCCTATCCTTCGAAGTGAAGGATCTCCTACCACGTGTCCCGCAAACCAACGGTCCAGATCTTCTTCGCTCTTCGGAGCTTCAAAAGATTTACACTGTTGCACTGTTTTACCTTCTTCCTTCCAAAGTGTTGATTTTCTGGACTCACGGATCTGCTGACACATGTCCCTTTCAATTAATAACCTAGATGTACTTCGGGCTTTGGGACTTCTATAGTCCACACTCCTTTGTGCTCCAATTGTAAAATTTGTCAAACACGTGGAGTCCAAAGGACTCCCAGGGGTTAACGTCCCTGTGACTTCTCTAGATCTAACACACGTGGATGATTCTGACTCCTCCTGAGTGAATCTCATCCCTTGACTCTTAAAACTCAAAAGGACTCCTTCCTTTGAGAAATCTATGTCGTTTTCCCTCCCGAGCTTGTCTACTTGAGGTGATTCGAACCTCAAACGCCTCCTATGAACACTTCAAATCGTCCGGGCTTAGAAAAACTTCTAAGTCTCCTCCTCACGACATTTGTACTCGCCATCTCTTATGAGATTTGTTCCCCTAAGGTTTTTATACCTCTAGCGCACTCCTTGCATCCTTGGAACTTCTAACAAGTTTCAGACTTAGAGATTTTCCACAGAAGAATCTCCCTACACACCTCTTACGTAACTCTGTGCACTCTTTGCACCAGTTCTTCCACGACTCAAACTGTTTTTTCTGAATGAATGAGTATGAAAATGACTCTGCCTACATACTCCTTGCGTGGCTCTGTGCACTCCTTGCACCAAACCTCTGCAAAGTTTCATGTTATCTCTCCTAATCTTCTAAGTCAAACTTGACTTGGCCTTCGCACACCTTGTGGGCACTGTGCACTCCTTGCACCAGAGCTCTCAGAAGAGAAGCAATTGAAACTTATAGAAACATCAAAGGTTCCTGCACTTAACCATGAAAAACATACTCATGCACATAAAACACATAAAATAGAAAGAAACATCACATGTACCCAACGAACTCAGATGATTACGACAACATACATTTGGAATCAAACCTCTCTATTTGTATTCCTTCAACAAAGTATGTACATGGATTCATACAGCTCTCCGTGACTCTCTACAATGACTAGAAACAAATAACAATAACATTCAACAACCTCATGGAGGGGCTTCATGAGCCTTCTCTCTTGACTACCTACTGCTATCACATCGAATTCAAAACATCCTACTCCTAGTATAACTATGAATTCATGAGCATTTACAATATGGATAAGGATTGATGCTAAGCATGTGCATAATCTCTCTATACATTAAAGAAACCTACAATCCGTTAGGATCTCTTGAAATGGCTTTGGCCTCCAAACATTAAAGGTCATTTACTACATTCTTTTTCATAAATTCAAAATTCAAAAAGGCACTTCCTCCTGTGAGAATCCAAATCAACTTTCATGTACACATTGTCCTCCTGTCTAGATTCCTTTAAATGCCGATGGAGATGCTCCTGCATCATACTCCTTGACTAATAAAATCATGAGCTCCTTCTTATGGCCCTGTTGCTACTACAATTGAAGTCCCCCTGGGTCCCAAACCTTAACTTGGAGTTGTCACCTTACTCCTTTCCCTTGTTGTTGTTCATGTTCTCATGTTGTTGCATGCTTTTCTCTTGGTCTCCAAATCACACATTGAAAGGCTTCACCTACTTTACCATTGCATTCTTCTTTGGTCTCCTTGGCTAACCTTTCTATCAACCCTCTCAAATCCATAGTTTCCTTGTCCATCTCATCCTTTGACATGTCCTTTTTCTACAACTCTCTCTCACTCTCTTGGTAATCACTTCGTTGCAGGGTTCTCCTGCTACTACCCATCAATTGCTTATCCTTCTCTTTTATTTCTTCATGAGATTTTCTTTCCTGAAGGTCCCCTTTTCTATCCTTCATGACTGCATCCCTTTGTTAACCTTCTTCTACCTTTGGATGGTTTAACCATTCTTCCAACATCTCTAATTACTTCTCCCATTGAATGAGTGCTAAACCTAAATGCTCCTCTAGGACATTTCTCTGGCTCACAACTATGCATGTTTATTTTTCCTTTTCTTCTTTTTGAACAGAACTTGGCTTCTGTCTACTCTCCTTCTCTTTGATAGTCTCTAATGACCATCTCTCTGTTGCACCTGCTACCAGTTATTTTAAAAAATCGCACGTTCCTTAGCCTCCTCCTGGGATGTCTTCTGCATCACTTCCTCACAAGCATGAGCATCTGTAAAATTCATTTCAAGAGATACACTGATCTCTCCTATTCTTAGATTACAATACCAGGGATTTTATTCCTCCTTCAAAGGTTCCTTCCCAGTCATGAGAAGTATGCTTGGGCTAGCTTCTTACTTCACTCTCTTATCCTCCATAGGCAACAAAATATGCGTACGACCATTCTTCTCAAGGGTGTAAGTATTTTTTCTCCCATTATGTATGAAATTTCTGTCATACTGCCATGGTCTTCCCAACAAAACATGGAAAACGTCCATAGGTATGACATCACACAAAATTTCATCTTTATAAATTCCTATCTTAAATTCAATATTGCACTGTCAAATTACCATGACTTGGTGTCCCTTCTACAACCACAATACCTTGTACGGGTTTGGATGTTCAGTTGTTTCCAGCTCCATTTTTTCCACCATTTTCGTGGATACCAGATTATAAGTGCTTCCACTGTCTATGATTACTTTGCATACCTTGTCTTTGGTCTTGCAAGTAGTCTTGAACAAACTATTTCTTTGAACTGGATCTTTCACATCTTTCTCTGGTTTTAAGAGAACCTTCCTCATCATGAGGGATTTCCCATCTTCTGCTGCTTCTACCTCCACATCCCTCCTTTGAGCTTCGGAAATGTGAGCTTCTCCACCAACTTATTTCTTCCTCTTAGGACATTCCCAAGACATATTCCCTATCTTTTCACATGAATATCATTTCATATATCCACCTATGCCTCTCCCTCTTCCCTTGGGGAAAGAGTTTCTTCCACCATAGGTTCCACCCCTAAAGATTTCTCCTCTAGTCACCTGTTTGTCAAAGCTACCAACTTCTTCTCCTACCTTCTGGAACTTCTCCCTAGTGGTTCCTTCTCTTTGGTCATGATTCTTTCCTTTGCTCCATTGGATTTGTTTTCTGGTCAACTTTTCCTCTACTTTTAGGGATACTTGATAAGCATCCTCCATTGTCCTTACAATTATCATGCTAATCTCATCTTGTATTTCATGCCTCAGGCCATCTATGTACCTGAAAGTTTTTTATTCATCGTTCTCTCGATGTCCTGCTTTGATGTTCAACCTGTAAAATTCTTCAATGTACTCCTTCAATGTCAAACCATTCTGTCTCAGGTTCTGCGATCTCCTGAACATATTTATCTGGTAATCCTTGGGTATGACTTTAGATTTTAACTTAGCTACCAGCCTATCCTAACTTTTGATTTTGGACTTACCTTTGCATCTTCTGTCATCTTCCAGCTCATCCCACCATAGCATTGCATGTCCCTTCAGTCTAGTAACAACATGCTTCACTTTATTTTCATCATCAATCTCCTCATAGTCAAAGTAATTATCCAATCAAGTAGCTCCTCAACCTCCAAGTTGCCTTCGAACATTGGGACTTCTATCTTTTCTCTTGCCCCATTTTTACAATGACTCTTAGTATTCATTCTTCTGCAACCTCTTCTTTTGCAGCTCATTCTACTTCTATTTCCTCACTCTCAGCTTCACAGATGTCACCAACATCAGATGTTCTCCTATGTGTTGTCTCCATGGCATCTGATATTGCATGAAGTTGCCTCATTTCTTCTTCCATGGATGAATTTGCTACAGGTATGTCCCTGCGTCTTTTTGGCAACATGGTTCCAAGATGTCTCCTTTTCTTACAGAGCTTATTTCGGGCTCTGATACCACTTGATTCAAACCCCCACCTTCTCCTAGTGTTTGCGTGAACTCTCGTCCTAACATCGATAAAAATCAAGGAGTCGAATTGACTCTCAGGCCCCTGCTGAGCTCTCAAAATCCCATACACATGTCCTATGCCTTTCTTCCCTTGAAATTTGGGACCCCAAGGCACTCGCAAAATCCTACAAGGGATCGTGGGCCAAACCCGTGGGCTAAAACCCAAACCTACGAGGAATTCGAGACTTTGGGCCTCGACGATTTCTCCCTCTCCGATGCTATATGCTCCCGGAGTGTCAAATTTCCGAACCACTCAGGAATCCAACGACTCACAATGCTCTGCTGATCTATGGTGTAGATCTACTTCGGGCCTTCGTGCTCCAGGACGTTTTGAAGAAGTTCTCCACAAATCTGTCGGAGTTCCAGACCGACGAATACTCTCAAACCACAGATCAACAGATCGTGATTCTTTGTCATCCAATGACCACGATCCATTCCGATACTCCAAACTTCAAGAGTTCCAGAGGTCTAACATGCTCTATCCTTCGGAGAGCTAAACTGGAGAACTCATGAAGGACCCAAATCTATGACTCTTGGGCTTCGATGGACGAATGACCCAGATCTACTTCGGACTTCGGGAGTCCGAGCGATTTCAAGGTACAACTCTTCACAACACTCGAATGTCGAACTAGTGGAGGTAAGATATTCCCTCCACATGTCCCTTTCCTGATCGATGACCAAGAATCACTCTGACCTTCGTGACTCCGGAAAACTCTGCACCAAAACACTTTACTTCACAATTGCTCTGGAGTTCTATACCTCCGAATCTCAGGATCCGATGACGCATGTCCTCAACGATGGATGCACAAGATGAGCTCCGACCTTTAGGCCTCTGGGAGTCCTCGTTCCATGCAATTTCTCTCGACTTTCTCCCGGAGTGCTGGTCTGCCGAACCACTACCACTTTCCAAATCGATGGTTCCTATACCTTGATAGAATGGATGACCCATATCTATTCAGGATTCGAGACTTCAGGCAATTACACTCACCAACACTTGGTTTCTCCCGAATGTCGAATTTCCAGAGTTCTCCTCCTTCCTCCACGTGTCCCTATCCCAGGTCGACGATTGGGATGAGTTCTGATCTTTGGGACTAGGACAATTTTCAAATTATACCACAAAAATTACATTTTTCCTCTGGAGTGCCTATCCTTCGAAGTGTAGGATCTCCTGCCATGTGTCCCTTAAACCAACGGTCCAGATCTTCTTCGCTCTTCGGAGCTTCGGAAGATTTTCATTGTTGCACTGTTTTAACTTCTTCCTTTTGAAGTGCCGGTTTTCTAGACTCACGGATCTGCTGACACGTGTCCCTTCCAATTAACGACCCAAGTGTACTTCAGGTTTTGGGACTTTGACAATCCACACTCCTTTGCACTCCAAATGTAAAATTTTTCGAACACATGGAGTCCAAAGGACTCCTAGGGGTTAACATCCCTACGGATTCTCTAGATCTAACGGACGTGGATGATTTCATCTCCTCTCGAGTGAATCTCGTACGTTGACTCGTAAAAATTGAAAGGATTCCTTCCTTTAATAAATGTATGTCAATGTCCATCTTGAGCTTGTCTACTCAACATGATTTGAACCTCGAACGCCTCCTATGAACACTTCAACCGTTTTGGCTTAGAAAAACTTCTAAGTCTCCTCCTCAGAACACTTGTACTCGCTATCTCTTCTGAGATTTGTTCCCCCAATGTTTTTAGACCTCTGGCGCACTCCTTGTGTCCTTGGAACTTATAACAAGTTTCAAACTTAGATATTTTCCACAGAAGAATCTCCCTACGCACCTCTTGCGTAACTTTGTGCACTCTTTGCACCAACTCTTCCATGACTCAAACTATTTCTTCTGAACAAATGAGTCTGAAAATGACTCTGCCAAAGAAATCCTTGCATGGCTCTGTGCACTCCTTGCACCAGACCTCTGCAAAGTTTCATGTTATCTCTCCTGATATTTCGAGTTAGACTTGACTCGACCTTCACACACCTTGCGAGCACTGTGCACTCCTTGTACCAGAGCTCTCAAAAGAGAAATAATTGAAACTTACAGAAACATCAAATGTTCCCACACTTAACCCTGAAAAGCATACTTAGGCACATAAAACACATAAAACAGAAAGAAACATCACATGTACACAATGAACTCAGATGAATACAAAAACATTCATTTGGAATCGAACCTCTCTATTTGTATTCCTTCAACAAAGTATGTACATGTATTCATACAACTCTTTGCAATTCTCTACAATGACTAGCAACAAATAACAATAACATTCAACAACCTCATCTGGGCATTGGTTACATATATTTATACATGGAGGGGCTTCTCAAGCCGTCTCTCCCGACTACCTACTTCTTTCACATCGAATTCAAACAATCCTACTCCTAGGCTAGCTATGAATTCATGAGCATTTACAATATGGATAAGGATCGATGCTCAACATCTGCACAATCTCTCTATACATTAAAGAAAACTACAATCCACTAGGATCTCCTAAAACGAATTCAGCTTCCAAACATTAAAGATCATTTATTACATCCTTTTTCATAAATTCAAAATTCAAAAAGGCGCTTCCTTCTATGAGAATCCAAATCAGCTTTCATGTACACGCTGGATGATGCGCTCTCCTCCTGTCTAGCCTCCTTTTAATGTTGATGGTGATGCTATTGCATCACACACCCTCTCTTCTACAGAGGGAAAAAGCTTTCCCTTCGCTCAAAGTACCACTCCTCTAGCCTGGCTCCCTCGAAGGGAGGCTTCATCGTTGACCCACCCCAACCCTCCTAGGCAGGAATACAATCTAATCTATCCAAGGCTCAGGAGAGAGCAGTTGCAGAAATTAGAAACGACCCAAAATACCATTTCGAGGGCCCTTAGAGTGGGGAAATACCTTCCCCCTCCCCTCAAATGATTTTCATATCTTTTAACTTCCATGGGGTAGGGTGCAGCCTAAAAAGATATCCCTCCAATGACTCATCGCGAGCCTCAGACCTGATGTATTATTCCTACAAGAAAACACTTGTCTTGGGGTTACCGCTGAGAAGTTGTTAATATCGTGGCTAAAGAATTGGAATTTCAGTTTGGTGGATTCAGATGGATTGTCAGGGTGTCTCCTTTTGGGGTGGAGTCTGGACTTCAAGGCTCTTTTTTCTTTGGTAGTTCATTCGGCCATCTCCGTAACTTTTCAACACAAAGATTCCCCCTTGGTATTTACAACAATTAATGTGTATGGTCCATATTTTTATCGTCCCTCATTTTGGGAAGCCTTATCTTCTTTTGGCTTCTTCAAAGACCAACTGATAATTCTTGGAGGTGATCTGAATTTCAGTCTCCTCCCTCCAAGAGGTGTGGGGGCCTCATTCCAGAATGGGCCATCAGAGTAATTTATTTCTCTCATTCTTGGAAACTTACAAATTGGTAGATGTTGAGCCGACAAAACTTATTCCTAACTGGAGAAATCTCAGGATGGGGGAAGGAGAAATGGCTAAGAGATTGGACTTGTTTCTAGTATCAGAGGCCTTCTTGGACCTAGGGCTATCATTTAAATATGTGGTAGAAGAAGGATAAATCTCAGACCATAGGCTAATATCTATGACATGGAAATCTGGTTCTGAAGCTCCCCTAATCCTGCTCAAAACCATTCAGGTTTGGCTCAAGGAGGAATACTTTAAAAAATTGGTGACAAAAAATTGGGTCAAACTCTCAACTGAGAGTCCCTCCTCTATGATGGAATAGTTTTCAGCCAATAAAAAAAAAAGAAAAGGAGTCCATAAAACGATGGCTTCTCATTTGGAGAGCTCGAAAATTTAGGAGCATTACACACATTGAAGCAAAGTTGTCTCTTCTTAGGAGTAGAATCGATGACAACACTCTGAATCAATCTCTCCTGGAGGATCTGAAAGAATTAGAAGCAAGAAGGAATGCCTGGCTTAAGATTGAGGAGATGGAATGGTGCCAGAAGAGAAGAGCCTCGTGGATCCAAGCGGGAGACAGTAACACAAAATTCTTCCATCAGTTTTCTAACTATCACATAAACCTAAATTCTATTTGGAATATTCAAAACGAAGAAGGATATATGGTGAGTTCTTTCCAAAAGAAGGCTGAGGTCGATGCTAGATAATTTGAAAATTTGTTTGCATAACTAGTCGAGCACCACATTCAGGAAACCCTTGAGGTGGTAACCAAGCTCCCGTCTCTTTTTACTGAATAAATGAATAGATCCCTAAATGCAAATGTTACATAAGAATAATTGAACTCAACTCTAAGCTCAATGCAGAATGGGAAAATCCCTGGTCCTGATGGGTTCACGATAGAGTTTTACAAGGCTTTTTATGACTTTCTCAAGGATGACCTACTCGTAGTGGTAAAAGAATCACAAAGAATAGGACGAATTCATGGTGCCCTTAATGGAACCTTTCTTTGTATTATCCATAAAAAACAGGATGCATCCTCTTTCAATGAATTTAGGTCCATATCCTGCTGTAACATAATATATAAATTGATCGCCAAAATCATCGCAAGAAGGTTGAAACCTATGTTAGGGAAGGTTATTGGTGAAGAGCAATTCAAATTTCTTCCTAATAGGCATATTCACGATGTAGTAGCAATGGCTCAAGAGGTCCTCCACATGATCAAGAAAAAGAATCTCAGAGAAACCATTTTGAAGCTTGACCTTTCGAAAGCCTATGACAGAGTCAGTTGGGTCTACCTTAGGTTGGCTCTACTCCAAGTCGGAATTAATGTAAACATGGTAAATTGGATCATGGGATGTCCTTAAAATGCCTCCTTTGCAGTTTTGATCAATGGTGCCCCTTCTTGGTTCTTTAAAGCCTCCAGGGGGCTTTGTCAAGGATGTTCATTGTCTCCTTTCCTATTTTTATTGGTGGTGGAAGGTCTAAGAAGAATGATCAAGGAGGATCATTCCTCTCGCCATTTGAAGGGGATACAAGTTTATGAATCTAAGGAAATATCCCATCTACTCTTTGTAGATGATGTTTTCTGCTACACCTTTGGTTCCAGAAGGGACTTCCATGAATTGAAGAGAATCCTAGATCTGTTCTGCAGGGCAACGAGGATGGCCTTCAATTATGAAAAATCACGTACTCTACTCAATAGAGTATTGGAGGAAGACACTTTAATGATTCAATACCTTATCCCATTCCCGAAAAATAACTTGGAGGCTTAAGGTTTTTTCCTTAAGCCTGATAGGTACAGGAAAGATGACTAGGGATGGATTATCAAGAAAGCAGAGGCAAGAATCTCCCTTTGGATGAACAGATTGTTGTTTAGAGGTGGCAGATTGGTCCTTATAAAGTTAGTTTTGGAAAGTTTACCAGTCTATTGGAATTCTATTATGGCTATCCCAAGAGGAGTTCTGGATGAAATTAGAAGGTTAAGTTTTAAATATCTCTAGTCAGAAGGAGTCCACTTGGTTAAGTGACCCGTCATTGCATCCCCCAAGGGATTGGGAGGCTGGGGATTGAAAAACATACGCTATTTTGCTCAGGCACTAGCGAGTAAAAACCTTTGGCGTCTCACTCAAAGCAATTCACTTTGGGTTTGTGTAATGTGATCCAAATATATGTCATCTCTTTCCATTATGAATTGGTTCATATCCCCTGCAAAATCCTCTAAGGGATCAATAATTTGGAAGGCCCTGGTGGAGGCCTTTCCCTTGGTCAGAGACTTCATGGTTTGGAAGATCGGTGATGGGAGACAAGTGTGACTAGGAGAAGATCCTTGGTTAGGAGCGGGGAACCATTTCATATTTTCAGAGCCCTTATTACTACATATAAGGGAAGCGAGAGTTTTATCCTTAGCTGATGCCTGTATAGGATCCCCTCAGCCCAGAGGCAGAGAAGGTTGGAAAAATGTGGAGTTGCTGCAAATTCCAGTAAGCCTAGCTGAAGAGTGGGATTCATTTATGGACCTTTTATGTGAAAATTATATCTACCTGATCCCTAACATGAAGGACATGGAGGACTCCATCTGTTGGTCCCTTAATCCCAAAGGAGGTAACTTTACAGCTAAGCTAGGATATAAAGTTGGTTTTGGGGACAAGGTTGACACCCCCACTATCTGGTGGTGGAAGCTAGTATGGAAGACCAAAGCTCCCCTATGATGTAAACTATCCCTTTCATTCTCTTTAAACAACAAACTTCTTACTTGGGATAATGGAACCAAACGAGGATGGATTGGGCCCAATCAATGTCCGTTATGTAAATTCAAGGAAGAACCAATTTCTCATCTGTTCGTTTCATTCTCTTATGCAAACATTGTTTATGTCTTAGTAAAGGACAAGATCAGAGCCACGTCTTTATGGAAGGGTGACAACCTCGAGGACAATGTCAAAAAATGGTATTTGGATAAGTCAGTTTCCTCCTTCCCATGCCTACCTAGTCTTCTGGTTAATAATTTATGGGGGGCCTATAACTTAGCAGTGTTCAAAGATACTCTGGTACCCCCAGAAGTTACAACCTCGGTTACATTAAGTTAGGCTTCAGAGCTCAAAGATGATCCCAAGGAACTGAATCAAAGAAGCCCAGTGATGTTTGAGATGGACTTTAGCACCCCGTGGGGATTCTTTGATGGGGCTTCTCAAGGACATCCTCCTATGTGCGGGGTGGGAGTGTTTATCTTCTTCAATCAATCTCACTATATACATATCAAGTATGCCCTAGGAAGAGGAACCAACAACATGGCTGAATTCATTACTCTTTGGACTTTATTGAATGTGGAAAAGGAGAAAGATCTTCGCAAAATTCAAGTGATGGGAGATTCCAAATTGGTCATTGAATAGGCTTAGGGCAAAGTCAATTTACAAAATATTCACTTGTCAAATATTTTAAGGGAACAAGTAATATTTTGAAAAATAACATTTTATTTAATTCTTCTCTCAATGATTTATATTGGCAAAGTCAAGATTTTGAAAAATAACATTTTATTTAATTCTTCTCTCAATGATTTATATTTAAATTTTTATATTTACTAATATTAATATTAATAGAGAACATTTTGGGTTTGTAGATCTAAAAGATAATATGAATAGAAAGCAATAGGGATTTTGGCCCTGGAGTATGGCCTAAAATTGTTTTTGCTTGGCTAAGAGCTCGTCTTCCTTGGACGTAAATAAACATGTTAACGACCCAAGACCCAGATGCATCTGGCATGAGTGAAAGCCTGTCCCCTAACGAACCACCAACATAGTATTTCAGGTGACGTGGTTTTCCTTGAATAACAATGATGAATCAACCTACATTTGGAAAGAGCAGCTAGTGATGGTTGTCCCATGCTCATTTGACTTTATGAGTTATAATAGATTTTCCCACTCATAATTAAAAAAAAAAAAACAATAAAAATTTAAAAACTTAGTATATGGTACTCTTTGAGACCTTAGTGTATGGTACTCTTAATGTTTATGCTTACTTTTACTAATGTTGTATTTAGCGTTCTTTGTATCTTCTTGTTTGTGTTTATGCTTGTTTTTTTATATTGTTATATTTTGTATATTTCATTGCATTTTTTAATTAGTGTTATAATTTGTATTGTTCATGGCATTTGATATTGTTGGTTTTAAAATTGTTTTATTGTTGTTACATTTTGATATTTTATTTTTAATTTTGTTATATATTTAGTTTGTTTGTAAACATGT
>ML786225.1:108434-122511 GCA_009831015.1 Picea engelmannii | reverse complement strand
AGTTACAAAAGACCTCCAACAAGCCAAACTCAAAATCTTCCAAAACTTGCACAAATCTATCATGGAGAAAGAATAAATCTTGAGGCCTAAATCAAGAATAATTTGGTTGAATTTTGGAGATCACAATACAATTTTTTTTCACCGTCAATCTAAGGCAAGAAGACGAAGGCATAATGTTGAGGAGATCACCCTGGATGATGTTAGGAAGATTGATAACTTTCAAGAAATTAAGAAGAAAACTAAGAAATTGATCTCGATTGGATCATTATATTATTTGACATCTATCTTGATGCTTTCAGAGTGGAAACAATTGGAGGGATCAACTTGCAAGGTCATTTTAATGGCAGGTCCCTGTTGGGAAAATTGGGGTTTGAAACCTTCTGAAGCTATTTTGAGGAATCAAACTGCATTTTGAGGGTCAAAACTTTCTCATCTTCATCTTATACCCCTTGACACTATTCTACACATTGATACATTTCCAATAGTTCAAAAATCATTCAATAGGAGCTTGTATGCAAGAGTTATGCCTCCCGCAAGTTGACCTACCATGTTGACCACCATGGTATGATTGGATGCCACGTCAACCCCCATTATTCATGCATATGGGGCTATCCATGTATGGACTTAAAGAAGATTCTATAAGGTCCAAAACCTTATCACAATTGAGGGTTGAGGAAGTCAAAACCCTACCTCTAGATGGATATCAGGTGATGTTAAATATCAGGCCGCTAGGAGGAGAAGGGTTTCCATTCTTTAGCTTTGTACATGTTCCATAGTTGAGGAAAGAACCTAGGAGTGATATTTTTGAGAGAATAACAAAGGAGGAGAGATTCTGTAGTATCCATATAGGCCACAATGTCAAAGGCAACTCCATAGAGAGTGCCTCTTTCTTTATACTTGTATTTGAAGAAAAGACAGTAGAGCGACCTCACCTTCTAGCTGGGTTTTTTCCTGTATCGGGTTTCCCATGTTATATCTTGTGTTTATTTGTGGATGGTGTGTGATTATTTATTTATGTTCTCTATTTTTCACATTTTAACCATTTCATATATTTTAAGCATAAAACCAATAATTAAAGAATTTGAGAGCTAAAGGAAACTAACCCTCACAATACATATTTTAGTATTTTGTTAGATTTGTTGTGAAAAACTATCTAGTGGAATATATGTGGAACTTTATAGATCATATCAGAATCAAAGAAAGTTTTCTTGGGGTATTTATGGAAAGTTGTAGGGATCCAAGAATTTGTTTAAGAATAAATTCACAGAACCCTAGCCATGGCTGACGAGTCTGTTCATAACAACCCTCAAGATCCAACGTAGGATATATTTGCGAGGATGAAAGAGAAAGTCATTGGAATATCTTGCAATATGTCCCTCCTCATGGCATATCTAGCAAACAAGCTCAGACTGTTCAGATAAGTGGGAGGCTTGAACTCAGATATTAGATCAGATGGGAAACCAGGGATACCGAAGACCTAGAAAAGGAGACGCGAAAAGAACCCAAGAAAGAGAAACCGAGTTCCAGTACCATAAACCCTTCATAATATTTATTCAATATGGAAGCAAAAGTGGACATAAATCCATACCAAGGTGAGATTGATGCATTAAAGATAAATTATTGGTTGAAATAACTAGAAGTTTATTTCAACATTCACCATATATATTAGGAACATAAGATATCATTTGTCAGACTGAAGTTAGAGGGCCATGCTTTAACTTGGTGGAAAATCCATATGGAAATACTTAGGTTGTAGGGTGATCCACTAATAACTAGGTGAGAGGAATTCAAAACCCTCATCAAGTCCCAATTGTACCCTATCATGTATGTAGAGGACCAATGGCTTTGGTGGCACTACTTCAGGCAGAAGCAAGGGCAGAGTGTACAAGAGTACAACTTCAATTTCAGAAATATGGCCATCATGCTAGGTATCTCTCCTAAGAACCCAGATGCAATCCTCAAGTATCTGGGGGGTCTACATAGCCATCTACAAAAGAAAGTGATGCTTTTCAATACAAGGATAGTGGATGAGGCATGTGTACATGAATATTGTCTCGAAAACATAGGCCGCAAGAAAGGGAAACCAAGCAATTCCAGGTAGAAATAGCACCAAGAGGCTTCCAAGGAGGGGAAGAAGAAGTGGAAAGGTGGAAAGGATAAGAATATGACAACCATTGGTTTCAGTACCATAAACCCTTCAAAGTATTTATTCAATATGGAATCAAAAGTGGAAATAAAGCCATACCAAGGTGAGATTGATGTATTAAAGCTAAATTATTGGTTGAAACAACTAGAAGTTTATTTCAACATTCACCATATATATGAAGAAAAAAAAATATAATTTGTCAGACTGAAGTTAGAGGGCCATGTTTTAACTTGGTGGGAAATCCATATGGAAACACTTAAGTTGGAGGGTGATTCGTTAGTAACTAGGTGAGAGGACTTCAAAACCCTCATCAAGTCCCAATTCTACCCTATTGCGCATGTAGAGGACCAATGGATCTGGTGGCGCTACTTTAGGCAGAAGCAAGGGGAGAGTGTATAGAAGTACACTGTCGATTTCAAAAAGATGGGCATCATGTTGGGTATCTCTCCCAAGAATCCAGATGTACTCCTCAAGTATTTGGGGGGTCTACATAGCCATCTATGAAATCAAGTGATGCTTTTCAAGTCAAGTATAGTGGATGAGGCATGTGTACAAACATGGTATCTAGAAAACATAGGCCACAACAAAGGGAAACCAAGAAGTTCCAAGTAGAAATAACACCATGAGGCTTCCAAGGAGGGGAAGAAGAAGTGGAAAGGGGAAAGGATAAGAATACGACAACCACTGGTTCCAGTACCATAAGTCCTTTGCATTATTTATTCAAGCTCAAAGAAAAAGTGGACATAAAGCCATACCAAGGTGATATTGATGCATTAAAGCTAAATTATTGGTTGTAACAACTAGAATTTTATTTCAACATTCACCATATATATGAAGAAAAAAAGATATCATTTGTCAGACTAAATTTAGAGCGCCATGCTTTAACTTGGTGGGAAATCCATATGGAAACACTTAGGATGGGTGATCTGCTAGTAACTAGGTCATAAGAAAGGGAAACCAAGTAGTTCTAAGTAGAAAGAGCACCAAGAGGCTTCTAAGGAGGGGAAGAAGAAGTCGAAAGGAGGAAATGATAAGAAGATGGTAGCCACCACACATCAGTGCAAGGATCTTAGCAACCATTTTAACCATTGCAATATTGATGGGAACACTGAGGAAAAGTGTTGGAAACTACTTCCATAGTTGAACCCAAAGAATGACAAGAAGGATGCAAAGAAAAAGAATCTTCTAGCTAGGGATTCAAGCAATTAGGTTGAAAAAAGATTTGATGTGGATGATAATATTTTCTGCACATTAGTGTTGAAGGATATGAATTTGAGTAGACTTCATCACCAGGAAGAGAAAGAGATGACCAAACTCTTCCACATTAAGATCCAAGTCAAGAAGAACAAGATAGACACCTTGTTTGACTTTGGTTCATAGGCTAATCTCATAGAGAGGATCTAGTTATAAATATTGGATTGGAGGTTTGTGATCATCCTAGACCATATCCATTGGGATGGGTAAACAACGATGCAAAGATCAACCTAATGAAATAGTGTAAAGTAAAATTTTCTATAAGTATTGATTTTATTGATGAATTGGAATTGGAAGTAGTACCCCTTGATGTATGTGGAGTAGTGTTTGGAATCCCCTACATGCATATGAGGGATGTAATCTTCATGAAAAGATCCAACCAGTACCGACTAATCAAGGATGGGAAGTTCTACATCATCAACGTGCATAAAGAAAATTCAAATATCTCACTGGTAAGTGCCAACCAAGTCAATAAGTTCATTAGTTCCAGTAAGAAATATGTTTTTCTTTTCTTAAGAGAATATTAGACGGAGCATGAGTCAATAAGAGTAAAGGCACCCTTGGAAGGGTGTACTAAAGAGAAGAAACATAAGTTGGAAGAATTTCTACAAGCATACATAGAAGTGTTCCAGGGGAATAAAAAGATACCAACCAAGAGGGAAGTGGAGCACGAAATATAGTTATTTCTAGACTCCCCATTTATGAATATTGGGTTGTATAGATAGTCCATTTAGGAAGCAAATGAAGTGAAGAAGAAGTTGCAATATTTTTTGGAGCAGGGTGTGATTCGACTAAGCACCTCACCTTGTGGGTCACCTATCATAATTGTACCAAAGAAGGATGGGACTTGGAAAATGTGTATAGGCTATAGAGCATTGAACAAAATTACACTAAAAAATCGATACCCTCTTCCCAAGATCGACGATATATTAGATCGGTTGCAACATGAAAAATATTTCACCAAGTTGGATCTCAAATAAAGATACCACTATGTATGCGTCAAGGAACAAGATACCTGTAAGAGTGCCTTCAAGACAAGACACAGTTTTTATGAATGGTTGGTCATGCCATTTGTCTTATGTAATGCACCAACTACATTTATGAGATTGATGAATGATGTATTATGACCATATCTAGATTCATTTGTTATAGTCTATTTGGATGATATACTGGTTTATAGTGCTACCCTAGAGGATCACATCTCACATCTCATGAAGTGTTACAGGCTCTAAAGAAGCACCAATTGTTGGCTAACCTCAATAAATGTGAGATTTCTCAGCATTCTTTGGTGTATTTCGGGTATGTGATCGATGGAGTGGAGCTCAATATAGATCCTGCAAAGATGGAGGCCATCATGAAATGTCTAGTTCCTACAAATTTCATTGAAGTTAGATTTTTGTTGGGGAAACACATTACTTGCAGAAGTTCATAGCTTCATTTTTAGCAGTAGTTGCACCATTGCACACCATAACCATGAGTGGTAAGAGTTTCCAGTGGGGGAAGAATCAATAGAAGGATTTCTATGAGTTGAAAAGAAATATCAGTCAAGCACTAGTTCTCGCATTACCAAACTTGAAAAATCCTTTCGAAATGGAGACATATGCAAGTGGGTATGACATGGGAGAATTTTTTATGTAAGGAGGAGGGCCTGCATGCTATCATTCTAAAATATTTCATGGGGAAATTCCCATCTACCCTACCTATGACAAGGAACATTGTGCCCTAGTTCAATCCAACAAGAAGTAGAAGCACTATCTGATGGTAAAGGAGATCATCATCCACATATATCACCAACCACTATGGTATTTGCAGGCCCATAGTAAGCTACAACAAACTAAACATTACAAGTGGATTGGGTTTTTACCACAATTTCATCTAGTCATCAAGTATAATAAGGATAACACAAATAGGTTGGTAGACATGATTTCAAGGCCACCCACATCCAATATTACAACTTTGGGAACTTTGATGCACATGCAACCTTTTACCCATGATGCATGCAGAGGGGCATATACAGCATATGAGGACTTTAACGAGGTGTTTCAACATATATAGGGAAAAATTCATATAGAATAAGGTAATGGCAAGGTTGACTATCATTTACAGAATGGGTTACTCTAAAATCTCGACAAGATTTGTGTCCTTAAATATGAATGATTGTTGCTTATCAAAGAGGCTCACACCTCCAAGGTTGCAGGACATTTTAGTGTTGGAAAGATAGTTTCCAACTTATAGAGGCATGTTTATTGGCATACAATGCAAGAATATGTGGCACAATATATGATCCAGGTGGATATCAATGGCCACCCACCTTTTACAACTGGCTCAAAACAGTTTTCTGGCAATTTTGGTAATTTACTATTTTTAACAGTTTTTCGGGTCCTGAAACTTCCGGAGCCGTTTTGAGGACAAAAGCTCTCTCATGCCCAAGCGACCTCTCATGGCAGGATAAAATAAATATGACGGGATAGAAGATCCTTTCAAACTATTGATTGAGGAAGCCCTCACGCATCAGAGGAACAAGATGATGGATAGTTTTGCGCAAATCCTTCGACAACTACCAACAGGCAACACATCTTCTTTGAGCGGAGACGCCACCCCCTTCAAGGTAAAAATAAACTTCAATATTCCTATATTTGAAGTTCAGATAGATGAAAATGTTGTAGACAAGTGGTTTAATCTACTAGAAGGGTATTTTTCTGTCCATAACTTTTCGAATAGAGAAAATATTACTTTTGCGCTCCTCAAAGCCGTTCCCCATGCCAAAGATTGGTGGGAAACTTTCTGTGAGCAAAAGGAAACAGAGGAACCCTCATTATTTATAGTCACGAGCACCTGTGAATCCTTCATGGATGCTATTAAGGAACAATACTACCCTGTCGTAAGTTATGATGACTTGTATACGAGATGGACCACAATGCGGCAAGAAAGAGACCAAGTAGTGCCAGATTTCACAAATATCTTCCAAGATGGGTATCAAAGATTTAGAGAGACATTTGGTGCTCAAGTATCGAGGTTCTCTACATAGATACACCCAGACCGAAGTGGAAATTCTAGACATCTCATCCTTGGGTGCGACCTACCAATATGTCATTAAAATTGAGCAAAAGCTCAAACAAAAGACGCGACAATTTGGGCCTGGGAACCCCTCACAACAAAAGCCAAGAAAGGGCGGCCCCAAACCATAGAACAAAGGACAAAGAAAATATGGACAGTATCAGGACAACCAGTCCAAGCCACAAGCAAAGAAGGACACCAGAAAGACAACGAAAGATACTGGGAAGTGGTGAGACTTCCATAAGAGCCCTTGGCATAACACTGGTTATTGCCGCTCAAAGCAGTCGCTGGTGGCCAAAGTGAAAGCCTCTGAATAAGATGTGGGTTTTGACTCTGAGTCAGAACTAGAAAGGGGAGGACATATCATTGACATGGAACCCAGTGCCACTGTTGCTACCACCAAGCTCCAGCCTGGTGAACCAGACGAGCCAAAAGAAGGAGAGTGCCTCTTCCATTCACAGATGTGGGTAAAAGCCACCCCGATGCACTTCATCGTTGATAGCGGTAACCAGAAGAACCTCATCTCAGCAGAGGTCATCAAGCAGCTAGCCATACTGACAACGCCGCACCCACAACCCTACACCATTGGATGGCTCCGCCAAGGAAGCAATCTCCGCGTCAGCCAACAGTGTCGACTATTGTACGAAATCAAGCCCTTTAAAGATGAGGTATTGTGTGATGTTGCTCTTCTCAAAGTTTGTGATGTTCTTTTGGGCCAACCTTATTTATGGAAACGTCATGTCGTTTATGAGTCTAGGCCTTGTAGTGTTATTATTACTTTGAACAAGAAATTGTACAGGATACCCGAGGCAGTCCCACCTAGTGCCATTTCCTTGATCTCTACTAAGCAATGTAGTAAGGTCATGTCTCAGACAGGGAAGTTTGTCTTCTTCATGATTCGCTCTTAGAATGAGCGAAATATCACAACCACATCCAGGGTCTTTGCGGCCAACCTCTCCACACAACAGAAGCAAGCATATAAGGTTGTGGAAGAATACTCATATATATTCTCCTCACCTACCAGGGTACCTCTACACTGCCAGGTAAAGCACCCCATCAATCTGACCCCCGACACACTGCTGACCAATGGGTCAGTCTATCGCCGCTCTCTGTTAGAGAATGAGGAGATCAAGCGATAGATCCAAGAACTTCTCCATAAGGGGCACATCCATCCCAACTCATCACCTTGTGGGAGCCCAATGATGCTGGTACAGAAGAAAGATGGAACCTGGCGACTCTACATTGATTACCGGGCTCTGAATAAAATCACAGTCAGAAACCGATACCCAATTCCCCGAATCTACGACCTCCTTGATCAACTCACGAGGGTAAATAATTTAGTAATATTGATCTGAAGTCTGGATACCACCAGGTCCCGATAGAACAGAGAAATGTATGGAAGACTGCCTTCAAGTCAAAGGAAGGCCTATTTGAATGGTTGGTCATGCCCTTTGGTTTAACAAATGATCCAACCACTTTCATGAGGATGATGGGAGATATCCTACGACCATTCACCAATACTTTTGTAGTGGTGTATCTGGATGACATTCTCATTTACATCAAGACTTGGACTGAACACTTGCAGCATATTCAACAGGTTCTGCACACCCTGCGACAATGCAAGCTAGATGCCAACTTGGAAAAATGCTCCTTCGACATGGACAGGGTCCATTACCTAGGCTACATCATTGATCAACATGGTGTACATGTGGATCCAACCAAGATCCAAGTCAGCCGTGACTGGCCAGCCCCAACCACACTCACTGAGCTTCAGAGCTTCTTGTGCCTTGCCAATTTCTATAGCAGGTTCGTGTTAGGATTCTCCCATATTGCATGGGCCCTCAGCCAAATAACCAGGGGTGGTGGTAAGGGGAAATTTGCACGGGGTCGGTCCCAACAATAATCGTTTGATGATTTGAAGCAACTCTTGTGCTCAACCCCAGTACTTTCACTACCATACCTGCAACGACCCTTTGAGATCGAGACAGATGCTTTAGAATATGTTGTGAGCGTCGTTCTCACTCAGCACGACCACCCCGTGGCCTATCATAGTGAGACACTATCAGATGTTGTCCATAAGTACCCTACTTACGACAAAGAAATGTACTTCATTGTGCAAGCCTTCCACCAGTAGAGACATTACATTCTTGGGAAGGAGAAAATCATTCACACTGATCATAAGCCACTGCAGTTCATGCAGACACAAGGAAAATTGCAGAATGACTGCCAACAAAAGTGGTCCACATACTTGCAACAATTTCACCTCAACATCAAGTATAAAACAGGAAGCATCAACCACGTCGCTGATTGCCTCAATAGACCTCTAGTCATGACACTCACCACGATGCTAGAATCTTGCGTCCATGAGACCTCTGGATGGCCCCAACTCTATGAGACATACCCGGACGTTTCCACCACCTACCAAATTTTGGGTGCAAACGCAGTTGTCGATAATTTGCATCTTTAGGATGGGTTGTTGTGTCATCTAGGCCATAGTTGTGTTCCATCAAGTGAGCAAGTGAAGCTGATCTAGGAATCCCACTACAACCGAGTGGCAGGACACTTCGACGTTGAAAAGACAGTGGCAATGCTACAAAAAAATTTCTACTGGCCGAAACTTTGAGAGGAGGTCGTCAAGTATATCAAGTCATGCATTGCCTGCGCTATTGCCAAACCAACCACTAATAAATAGGGCCTATACACCCCTCTTCCTACTCCTGATAGGCCATGGGAATCCATCTCAATGGACTACACGTCGGGCCTCCCATCCACCAAGCGGGGAAATGACTGTGTTTTTGTGGTTGTTGATCGTTTTTCTAAGATGGCGATTCTGGTTGCCTGCAAGAAGAGCATCACAACAGAGGCCACTATGAAGCTCTTCTTTGAATGAGTCTGGGTACATTTTGGAGTCCCACAAACCATTGTCTCAGATCGAGACAGTCAATTTCTCAGAACATTCTGGTCGAGCCTTTGGTCACTGCTGGACACCAATCTCACCAAATCCACGGGCTTCCACCCCCAGACATATGGTCAAGCCAAGGTCATAAATCGAATGATTGTGAATATCCTTCGCATGTATAATTCCAAGCACCCTCACACATGGTATGAGAGCCTTCTCTATGTCCAACATAGCTACAACTAATCCTTGCATAGCTCAACTGGCCACAACCCCTTTCAGGTGGGGTTGGGATTCCAACCATTGGGTCCCCTAGATGTTGCACTTCCCGTTGCGGTCACCTCGACTGACTCATCTCCTACTCCAACTGAAGCTGAAAAAGCCACCCATTTCATTGAGAGGATCCAGCACATCTGCAAACAGGTTCAGGATATCCTACAGAAGTCCAATGACAAGTACAAGCAACGCCATGATCAACATCGGGTGCCACATAAGTTTCAGGTGGGTGACAAAGTTTGGTTGCACTTGCATAAAGAATGCCTTACATGACCCCATTAGAAGCTTCACCCACTCTGTTATGGGCTATACACCATCACCAAGGCTGTGGGGGATAATGATTTTGAGCTCAACATTCCTCCTTTCCTTGGCCTTCACCCAGTGTTCAATGTGGATATCCTTCTCCCTTATTTCCCACCATTATTGGACACCTTAGAAGTAGCAGAACAATTGACACCAACAGAGCTCAACCCCGATTGCATACAATAGGTATCCCGTGATAAGATTTTGGACACACATATCAAGGGAACTCAATAGCAAAGGATCCAGCTTTATCAAGTTGTTAAAGCAGGGCAGCTCCTGCACCAAGGTAAGTGGCTCACCCGGGGCCAAATTCAGTAGAAATTTCCTCATCTGATGGGGGAACTCAATGCAATGGAGACCATTTCTTCCTAAGGAGGGAGGATTGATCCAGGTGGATATTGATGGCCACCCACCTTTTCCAACTAGCTCAAAACAATTTTCTGGCAATTTTGGTAATTTACTATTTTTAGTAGTTTTTCGGGTCCTGAAACTTCCAGAGCCGTTCTGAGGCCCTAAACAACGTTTTTTGGGAAAACGGGGAGCAACATGGAACTTCCTTCAATGTTTCTCACACAAAAGTTGTAGTCCTCGAATAGATATTTCTAACGAGGTATTGAGCGCATCAAACGAACATCGTATGCAAAAGTTATGACCCCAGGAAGTTGATGTAATGACTTACCCAAACGGGGCCCACATGACTTTTGGCGCTTCATCTCCTAGGGTTAGGTTTTTGGATGTCTAGGGTTTTTGACATTCCTATTCATTGTAAAAAGGCCTTTAGAGCCTCATTGTAACCATCTTCTTGCGAATGAGCACAACCTTCACATCTCTTCTCAGAGATAAGCCGCCACCATTCCAACAAGCTTGTTTTCCGCTGCATTTTACAGTTTCAGCTTATTTCCTTATTGAATAGAAAACCAGTTTTATTGTATCTCTGTTATTTTGTGTTAAGCACTTGTTAATAATCTGTAGTCATTTCATTCTACTCATAGAATTTGGATCAATATATTAGAGGATGTATACTTCATTGTACTAGCAAACCCAATAACATGAAGCAATGTCTATACCATCCCTTACATGTACCCACATGGGTTATGTGGGAGGTTTACCAAAATCCAGGAAGGGACATGATTATCTATTTGAGGTAGTTGATAGGTTCAACAAGACATTCATTCTCATTCCTTGTAAAAATACCATCAAACGACAAGAAGCAACAAAGATGTTCTTTGAACAAGTCTGGGTGCATTTTGGGATACCAAGGAGAATCATCTCAGACATGGATATCACATTTATTAGTTCATTTTGGACTACATTGTGGGAGAAGATGGACACTGAGTTGAAGAGATGTAAAACATTCCATCCACAAACAAATGGGCAGACATAAGTATTCAACAAGAATTTGGTGCAACTCTTGAGGGGTTACAATCATAAGCATTTGAAGACCTAGGATGAAAATATGATCTACATACAACACTCTTATAATAGAGAAGTCCACACTTCTACTAGTAAGTCACCTTTTGAAATGGATTAATGTATTATGGAATAGAGGGGTGGGTAGGAGTTCCCTAGCCGCAACCCAGGCCACAATTTCCTCGTACTTCCTTTTGCTGCTGCTACATCCCCCTCCCTGCGAGCACGATGAACAGTGGGAGTTTTCTCTGGTGGTGGACATGCTCCCTCTAGAGAGGATCTGACCTTTTTCTAATGTATTATATTGATGATGCGCTCTCCCAGGAGTGGATCTGGTATGAGATTCTTACGGTCTATGAATATTAATGTGGATGAATTATCCTATAGATATGGACCTTTGTTCTTTGGCTTCCACTGCAATTTGCTCACAGATTTCAGCATGGACCCATTTGATGGTCGCGCCTTTGGTGCGGATCCGTTTTGGTTGAGTTTTGCAATCAATATTATGGGTGCATCTACGGGGGCGTCGTCTAGTGCTTTTATTTTCTAAAATTTTAATCTCAGATCTATGTTTTTGGTGCCTGATCCATTGTTTGTGGGTTGTTGGTCATTTTTTCTTCAACCTTTATTGTGTGCGAGAGTTTTTGAAAGTTTTCTTTGGTGTTGGATCTCACCAATCCATCCCAGCTGACATGTTCAGATATTTATGCAATGTGAGTATTTTCTCAGTGGTCTTGGTGTCTGGGGATCCTGACGTCCCCCTCCGGTCTTTGTTTTGGAGTGGAGTCTGGGGTTTTTGATCGGGGTTTGAAACAAAACTTTGAGGTCCTTTTTTTTCGGGCGTGTAGTGTTGAGTGTCGGGTCAACACTTTGAGGTCTATTTAGGGTGTGTGGTTTCTGGTTTCCTCTTCCATGGTTGTAGGCTCTCTTTTTGTCCATCTAGACCTATATTTTGAGGGGTTTTTTTGCCGCTCTGGCCTGGTCCATCCGGGTTCTCTTTATATTTTTCTTATGTCGTTTTCGTGGCTGAGATTGATGGCTATTCTCTTTGTAGAATTTATTTTTATTGGGGCCACTCTTTGAGGGCCATTTTTGCTGCGATTTTCTTCCTCTTGGGGTTGAAATCATGTTTATACTAAATGCATGCTCTCTGCATGCATTATTCAGAATGTAATTTTTATTTCTCTTAATAAAAGTTATTATTTTTCCTTTGGAAAAACAATTCACCTTTTGAAACTTGTTTTGGATATTTTCCACCTTCACTCTTTGATGTTGTATATGGAAAATAAGGAGGAATCAGGGAGGACCTCATTTGATATGCATTGAGAGCAATTTTTTTTGTTGAGAATATTAGGAAAATCCATTTGCAAGTATAGGAGATGCTGAATAATCCATAGGAAAAATACAAGGCCAAACATGATCAACACAGAACTGAGAAGTCATTCAAAGTGGAAGATAGATTTTGGTTACAACTAAACAAGGACAAACTATAAGTTCTTGGTAAGAAGATCAAGGATCTATAGTATGGACCTTTCGATATATTGGAGAAGGTGAGAGATAACACCTATAGGCTCAATCTACCCCCATACATGAACATTTACTCAGTAGTAAATGTGGATAATCTCAAACTCTACGAGCTTTCCATGTTGGATTAAGAGGAGGAGGAGGTCCTACCTTCCATAAAGGACTTAGCACCATTTTCTCAAGCAGAGTTGGCAGAGGACACAGTTTTGTAGAAGCAATATAAGAATACAAGATAGGGGTAGCATGACTTTTGGAATATTGGGTTGAAAGGACAACTTCCAAGAAAAACAAAGTGGCACTCCAGGGAGAAGGTAGAGGAAAAAATTCCTCAACAATATTTTGGGGACCGAAATCCTCCCTGAATGGGTATGTATGATTTGGATTGGATCATTATATTATTTGTGATCTATATAAATGCTTTCAAAGTGGAAAAAATTGTAGGAATTATCTTGCAGGGTCATTTTAATGGCAGGTCCTAGTTTGGAAAATTGGGGTTTGAAACCTTCTGGACTCATTTTGAGGGACCAAATGGCATTTTTGGGGTCAAAAAATTATTTTCTTTAGCTTAGACCCATGCTATTCCACACATCAATACCTTTCCAACGGTGCAAAAATCATGTCAATCAAAGCTCGTATGCAAGATTTATACCTTGCACAAGTTGACCTACCGTGTTGACCACCATGGTATGAGTGGATGCCACGTGAACCCTCATTACTCATGCACATGGGGCTAGCCATGTATATAATTTCAAGAAGATTATATAAGGTCCAAAATCTTATCACAATTGAGGGTTGAGGAAGTCAAAACCCTACCCCTAGATGGCTATTAGACAATGCTAAATACTGGGTCACTAGGAGGAGAAGGGGTTCAATTCTTTAGCATTGTATTTGTTCCATAGTTGAGAAGATAACCTAGGAGTCATATTTTTGAGAGAATAATAGAGGGGGAGATATTTTGGGGAGTGCCTCTTTCTTTGTGCTTGAATTTGAATAAAAGAGAGCATATCGACCTCACCTTCTAGCTGGGTTTTCTCCCATATTGGGTTTCCCAAGTTATATCTTGTGTTTATCTTGTTAATATTATGGTAGCTGCGGGAGGTATTTACCTCTACATGTGAACCTGACGAGAATAGAAGACTCCGGGAAGCAAGAGAAACCCTAATGAATTGGCTAATAACCCTAGAAGCCTTGTCGGCTCAAGAATATAATTT
>ML786225.1:6347-88094 GCA_009831015.1 Picea engelmannii | reverse complement strand
TGTCTCCTTGGTATATATAGGAGACTAGGAGGTATAATTACAACTAATGGCCTAAATCCGACATAAATAAAATAAAATTACTAATATAATATGCCCCAATTAAGGGGTAATGAGCCAATATTAGGGCTTAACACTAGTTTCACAAAGTACTAGAAGTACCAGAAAACCAGTGTACCAGAAGTACCAGAAGTACCAGAGTACCAGAGGTACCAGAAAACCAGAAGCACCAGTCCAGAAATTCACAGATCAAGTTTGGAGGAGAAAAAGTTGGATTTTCTCAAATCCAAACACACCAGGATACTCACCTCAACCAAGCGCACCTCCTGGTAAGTTCAGATTTTGATTTTGAGCACTTTCATTTTTCGGTCATTTTCCTAGCTCCAGGTAAAAGATGTCTGCAAGCGTTAAGCTTGTTGACAAGCTAGAAGGAGTGGAAAACTTTCATGCCTAGAAGTATAGGATTGGCCTCATT
Source organism: Picea engelmannii (assembly GCA_009831015.1). Taxonomy (NCBI): domain Eukaryota; kingdom Viridiplantae; phylum Streptophyta; class Pinopsida; order Pinales; family Pinaceae; genus Picea; species Picea engelmannii. The sequence goes on along the minus strand of ML786225.1, from coordinate 87,622 downwards.
CTTGAAGAGAATGACCTAGCAAGATTCGTCAAAGAAGAAGTATCGGAACCCATCGATGTTGCATAAAAGGCAAATCATCAAAAGGACACAATCAGGGCCAAAAGAATAATTGCAGATTCAATCAAAGACCACATGATTCCTTATGTGTCATCTAAGAAGACTCTAAAATAAATGTTTGATGCGTTGACCAGACTGTATGAAGGAAAGAACATAAACCGGAAGATGAATCTAATAACTCAATTGCAGAATACAAGGATGCAGAAAGGAGAAACGATTCAAGAATATTGCTCCAGAATATCAGAATTCAAAGAACAGTTAGAAGCAATTGGTGATACCATAGACAAAGGCGAACTCATAATGACGGCCCTAAATGGTCTCACTAGACCTTGGGATGCATTCATCCAAATGATATGTGCCAGAATGAAGAAACTGAAGTTTGATAGTCTATGGGAAGAATGCATCCAAGAAGAAACAAGAGTAGTGAATCGTGAAGCATTACTAGCAAGAGATGATGATCAAGCCCTAGCTACTCACACCAAAGGAGGAAGGAAGAAACCCTACTTCCAAAAGGAGACTCATAAAGAGCCTCAATAGTAAAAAAAATTCAATCATAAAGAATCTCATCCAAGGAGATTTCAGAAGAAAGGACAACGAAAGGAAAGAGACTACTCATCTGTACAATGTTATCATTGTGACAATATGGGACATATTGTGAAGTTTTGTCCAGCTAGACGAGAAGAATACAAGAGAAAACATAAGAGGCACCATGCCCATGTAGTCGAAGATGAAGATCCACCCACAAAGATGATAAGAGAGCAGATCAAAGACCATGTCTTAATCTCGGCCCTCTCAGGATCTGTAACACCTGGAGAGGACACTTGGCTCATTGATAGTGGTGCATACAAGCACATGATGGGACAAAGAAACATTATCTCTTGTATCTCAGAAAATAAGTTTTCTTAGAAAGTGACACTTGGAGATGATTCCCAATATGCCATCAAGGGAGTGGGAGAATCAAACCACAAATTGAATTCGAATTCATTGAAGATGAAGGATGTACTATATGTACCAGGTTTGACCAAGAACCTACTCTCCATTTTAGCTTTAGAAAAGAAAGGCTTAAGAGTTGCCTTTATAGATGAAGAAGTTCTCATGTGGGCTAAAGGAGAAACCTTAAATAAAGAAATCATCATTGGAAGTGAAGAAAATGGCTTGTATAAACTAAAGGGTCACTCAGAGGCTGCCATGACCCACGCCATTGACAATTCATGTGAACTTTGGCATAGAAGATTAGCTCACATCAACTACAAGGTGCTACCATACATATGCAAAGCGGTCACAGGTTTACCAGAACTCAAAGGTGACCATGAAGGTGTATGTAATGGATGTGCACAAGGGAAGAACATCAAGAACCCGTTTCCGAAGAGAGACAACAAAGAAGAAGGAGTACTAGAGCTCATTCATTCAGATGTATGTGGCCCAATGCCATCGTCCTCCATTAGTGGGTATGTATATTATGTATCATTTATTGATGATTATTCTCGTAAGACCTGGATATACTTTTTGAAATCTAAAGATGAAGTGTTCAGTAAGTTCAAGGAATTCAAAGCCTTGATAGAGAATCTTTCTGAAAGAAAGATTAAGATACTCTGGTCAGATAATGGAGGAGAATATACATCAAAAGAGTTTGTGAAATTCTGCAAAGATGTTTGGATCGAGAGGGAAGTCACCATTGCCTGTAATCCCCAACAAAACGATGTAGCTGAATGAAAGAACAAAATGATAATGGAAGTTGTGAAGACTATGATCCATGATAAAGATCTTCCTATGTGCTTATGGGCAGAAGCAACAATGGCAGTTGTGTATGTGCAGATTGATTATCCCATAGTGCACTTGGGCCCAAGACTCCAGAAGAGATGTTCACCGGAAAAAAGCCATAGGTAAGCCATCTCAAAATATTTGGCTGCCCAGTATTTATTCATATACCGAAAGAGAAGAGAAACAAGCTGGAACCCTCAGAAAAGAAGGGAATATTTGTGGGATACTGTGAGGTCTCCGAGGCCTTTAGAATCTATATTCTAGGTCACCATCACATTGAGATCAGCAAGGATGTGAATTTTGATGAAGATGCAGCGGTTAAGAAATCAAGAAGATGCCAACTTGAGGAAGTATATGAAGAAGAACCCATAATCCCCAAGACTGTTGAACCAGTGAGGGAGGTTCCTAGAGCTGCTGAACCAGTGAGGGAAGTCATAAATTCCTCTGATGAGGAGTTACTAGAAGATCATGACATGATATAAATTCACGAACCTCCTCAGATGAAGATCCTCCATAAAAGGAAGCCAACTTGGGCTAGAGAGCTTATTGAAGATGGAGAGAAGTATGGTGTTCCCCAAGGAACTACGAGACAGGTGAAAAGACCAAATCCATTCTCCAATTATACAGCTTTGATGTGTGATCTTCTAGAAGAGGATCCTACCTTCTTTGAAGAAGCCATTCATATGAAAGAATGGGAAGATGCCATGACAGAGGAATACCAATCCATAATGAAGAACGAAGTATGGGAAATAGTTCCCAAATCGAAGAGTAAAGATGTGGTGTCCTCTAGATGGCTCTTCAAAATAAAACATGCTGCTGATGGAAGTATTGAGAAGTATAAAGCAATATTTGTTGCTCGTGGCTTTTCCCAGAAGGAAGGAATTGACTATGAAGAGACATTCGCTCCTATGGCTAGTTACACTTCGATCAGAACCATCATAGCTCTTGCAGCTAAGATGAAGTGGAAGTTGTACTAGATGGATGTGAAGACAACTTTCCTAAACGGTGTCATCAAAGAGGAAGTGTATATAGAGCAACCTCAAGGATTTGAGGTTGAAGACATGAAGTCTCATGTCTGCAGATTGAAGAAAGCCTTATACGGATTGAAGCAAGCTCCTAGAGCTTGGTATGGATGTATAGACAGTTTCTTGACGAGCTTAGGCTTTACCAAGAGTAAAGCAGACTCTAACCTCTACTTCAAGGTCATGAACGATGAGACAGTAATATTACTGCTATATGTGGATGACTTATTCTTAACTAGAGAATAAAATCTCATCACTGAATGTAAGAAGAGACTTGCCTCAGAATTTGAAATGAAAGACCTTGGCCTAATGCATTATTTCTTAGGTCTTGAGGTATGGCAGAGTCTTGAGAGGATCTTACTTAACCAAGGGAAGTATACAGTCGAAATCCTAAAGAGATTCAACATGTTGGAGTGCAAGTCCATGAATACACCCATGGAAGTGAAGCTGAAGCTGCTGGTTGACACTTCGTCAGAGTTGTTTGATGCCACACTGTACATACAGATTATTGGATCATTGATATATCTGACGAACACCAGACTAGAAATTTGTTTTGCCATGAACACCTTAAGTCAGTTTCTGGTAGAACCCAGACATGTTCACCTAATGGCTGCAAAACATGTGATGAGGTACCTTAAAGGTACAATAGATTGTGGTCTCAGCTATGATGGAGATCATGACTTCACATTGAGTGGATATACTGATGCATATTGGGCAGGAAGTGTTTCTGACAGGAAAATCACTTTAGGATGCTATTTTAGTTTGGGATCAGCTATGATCTCGTGGCAGATTAGGAAGAAATCCATCATTGTTCTCAGCACAACGGAAGCAGAATACATTGCTGCATGTTCTTCCAGCTGCGAAGCTATACAGCTTCGGAAGTTGTTGACCGGTCTATTTGACCTAGATATGGAAGCAACCATGATCCTATGTGACAACCAGAGATGAATAAAGATGATAGATAATCCTATATTCCATGACAGATTGAAGCACATAGAGTTCTGATATCATTACATCCGTGGCATGGTGTAGAGAGGAGCCTTAAAGCTCCAGTACATTAGCACAGATGAACAGGTTGCTGATGTGGTTACCAAGCCTCTATCTCATGTAAAGTTTGAGCACTTTCGAGATAAGCTTGGTATAGTCCAAAAGGACCTTCATCGAAAGGGGGAGTAGTTTCTATGATGAGACATCTCTTTCTTCCGACCGGATGGTTGTGATGTAAAACAAGATGATGTGATATGACTAGCACTGAGCTTCTGGCTGGATAGCTATGATGTAAAGCTAGTCTAGTATCATGCTTCCAACCTATTGGTTGTGACGTAAAGCAGGACGAGTACCTTTCTTCCGACCTGATGGTTGTGACGTAAAGCAAGATGATATGATGTGACTAGTACTGTGATTTCGACTAGATAGCTGTGACGTAAAGCCAGTCTAGTATCCTGCTTCCGACCTAATGGTTGTGACGTAAAGAAGGACAAGTACCTTGCTTCCGACCTGATGGTTGTGACGTAAAGCAAGATGATGTGATGAGACTAGCACTGAGCTTCCAGCTGGATAGCTGTGACGTAAAGCCAGTCTAGTACCTTGCTTCCAACCTGATGGTTGTGACATAAAGAAAGATGATGTGATGAGACTAGCACTGAGCTTCCAGCTGGATAGCTTTGACGTAAAGCCAATATAGTATCCTGCTTCCGACCTGATGGTTGTCACATAAAGCAGGATGAGCATCTTGCTTTTGGCTTGACAGCTATGACGTAAAGAAAGACTATGAGATGAGACTAGAACTGTGCTTCCAGCTTGATAGCTGTGATGTAAAGCTAGTCTAGTATTATTATGATGAGCCAACCTCGTGATGTGATGATGATGATGATATATCAGTTTTACACTAATACATATTGATGCAGATGATGATTGCATTCCTTTGAGAATGACGATGCCATCGATGAAGACAACTTCCGATGATTTATAGATATGCTAGTCAGTGTTCCAAGATGATATTGATGATGTTGTCCTCTCATCCACTTGATGTTTTTTGATGATAAAGGCCTCTCTCTCTCTCGCATGATGCTGCTGAAGAATACCCTTTTTGTTAAGGGGGAGTGTTAAAATAATTTAACTGCAAAGTGTATTATTATTATTATTTGATATATTATTCATTGGATCAATCCCCATTGCGGATTGATCATGTTGGTTATTATAAAGAACCAAATTCCCTTTTGCGGATTGGTCAAAAGATAATTGTAATAGGCAAAATAAGAAGTCGGCCCCAAAAGATATTAAAGAGGCCCCAAAATATAATAAAGGTTGTTATAACCACCTAGTTGGAGAAGTCAGCCCTGCCAGTGAAGAGACACTTCACATGTGCCAGTCTTGTATAAATAAAGAGGCTAGCACCTCACTTAGACACACAACTCACTTGCTCATTGAGAGACAAGTTTTGGATTTGTAGTTAGAGAAGAAGGAGAGAGAGTGGCGCATCTTTGGGAGGGGATCTTCTATATTAACATCATCAACAACATAAAGCTAGAATAACGTCATCAACAACACGAAGTTGGAACATCAACATCTATATGTGCCAACAAAATGAGGCAGGTGCATCAACAACATCCATGCTACACTGACAGAACATCCTTACTGGGCCTTTGAGGTATGCCCAAGAATCATAAGATTCCCTAGGATATAAAATCCTAACAAACTACCACGTGGTACTCTGACAGGCCATCCTTACCGAAACTTCAGTATCTACCCAGGAATCATAAGATTCTATAGGATATAAAATCCTAATTGAGCTACCACTACTGACCACAACTGGAATATACATGCACATGTACTCTAACATACCATCCTTATTGGACCTTCAGGATCTGACCAGGGATGATCAGTCCCTTAGGATATAAAATCATAACTGAGCTACTCGTTGTTGGTCAAGATACCATAGTATCATCAAAATCACTCCCCCTTTCTAGGGAGGTCCTTTCATAAAACAACAATCTTGTCTGGGAAGTACTCAAACTTCACACGAGACAAAGGCTTAGTCAACACATCTACAACCTGCTCATATGTGCCAACATATTAGAGCTTCACAACTCCCTTCTATACCAAGTCACGAATGTAGTGGTACCAGATCTCAACATGCTTTGTCTTATCGTGGAACACTAGGTTCCCTTTCATCTTTATGAAACTCTGGTTATCACAAAAGATCACGATAGCATCCATCTCTAGGTCAAATAGACCTTTCACCAACTTCTGAAGCCATATGGTTTCACAACTAGCGGAACATGCTGCAATGTACTCTGCTTCTGTCGTATTGAGAGTAATACTAGATTGCTTCCTGCTTTTCCATGAAGTCATGGCTGAACCTAAACTGAAACAACATCCTGAAGTGATTTTTCTGTTTGAATCACATCCAACCCAATTTGAATCAGTATAGCAATACAATCTTAAGTTGTAATCTACAGTGTAACAGAGGCCATAGTCCAATGTACCCTTAAGGTATCTCATCACATGCTTTGCAGCTACAAGGTGAACATGTTTGTGTTCCACCAGATACTGACTCAAGGTATTCACAGCAAAGCATATATCTGGTTTGGTATTCATCATATACATCAACAAACCAATCATATGTTTGTATAGAGTAACATCAATTATTTCTGACGAAGTATCAACCAATAACTTCATATTCGTCTCCATAGGAGTGGACATGGTTTTACAGTCCATCATGTCGAATCTCTTCAGAATTTCCACAACATACTTTCCTTGATAAAGGAAAATATCTTCTAGGCTCTGCCTTACTTCAAGGACTAATAAATAGTGCATCGGGCCTAGGTCCTTCATTTCAAATTCAGCGACAAGATTCTTCTTACAATATGTGATGATATTTTCTTCATTTGTCAAGAACAAGTCATCCACATATAGCAACAATAAAACTGGTCCATCATTCTCAATATTGAAGTAAAGGTTGGGATCAACTTTACTCTTGGTAAAGCCCAAGCTCATCGGAAAAATATCAATCCTTCCATACCCAGCTCTTGGAGCTTGTTTCAACTTTCAAACATGAGTCTTCATGTCCTATACTTCGAAACCATTTTTTTTTCACATCACATTGTACCATCTTGGTACACTTTCTTAGCTGCAACTCAATCTGCATAATCATGTGTTGGTTCTATGTGCTTTCTGCAAAGCACTATTTGTCTAACTTCCTTAGAGTATGTCCTCTACTTTTTCTGCAACTATTCCTTCTGGAACTGGGACTTTGCACCTAGAATTGCAATTTCTGAAGCTGAGAATGATTGCTCTATTCTCACTATAGCTGCTGAACTATGAGAGTATATCCTCTATTCTATCATGGAAACAGGTTCATATGAAACTGAGAGTGGCTGATACTCAAGTTATCTTTTCTTCTTTCATGGAGGTAACTCAATCTCAAATACATGGACTGCTCCCTCTAAATCTCATACTATATCGAAATCATGGTTGTTCTGGCTGTCTTCACAAATACTAGAACTATTTTTTCGATTATTGGAGCAAGTGTCTCATCATAGTCTTCTCCCTCTTGTTGGGAGAATCCTATGGACAAAAATCATGCTTTCATATCTCTTAACTATTATATGCAACATACTTGATCTTTTAGATCAATCTTGGAAGTCACCACTAACTTCCCTTCTAGTCTCAAGGAAAAATCCATATCCTAGTCCTTCTGACTGGCTTCCTTCTCTATTACTGAAAACAAGGGAATTTTCCCAGGAGATTTCACGTCTCATAGAAGTCTCTGAAGCTACAATCTAGTCTTCTCAACTCATGGAATCTGTCTGTCAATCCTGTAAGACGTCTCTTTACTCATATAATCCTCTCTAAGATCAGGCTCACTTTGAATCTTGATTTCTTCTGAGTCTGCAAACACTTCATAGTCTCTGCAGGATATACTTGGTGTTGAATACCAAGTATTAATATGAAAATTTGAGTCAGACTTCAAATGAATTCTTCTTCCTGTCAAGGTGGATTCATTATCCATTGACCAAGTCTATTGTGAGTTCTATTCTAATGTTCGATCATCTTTGGAGCCTTCTTCTCCTTACAATCAATCTCCATACAAGATATTATGTATCTCAAAAGTAGCTTCTTCTTCTTTTTCTTCGGTACATGGATGTATACAGTCATGTATACAACTTGGATAACCTGCTCCATGTCTCATCTAATATATTTCCTTCTGCAATCGTCACTATAGCTCCCTCAGGGTTATCACTTATGACCTGGAACTTGGAGTATTTTCCTCAAGAATGAGTGTTGTTTCTTTTCTTCTGAGTCTCCTTCACTCAAGATGACAAGTATTCTCTTCAACCTGTCCTCTATACTAAGATAATACAATTTCTTGACAGAAATCTGAGTTAGAGAATAAACTCTATAATCTCAACCTTAATCAATCTGATACTTTGACTTTAATTTTGACCAATGGTTAGTATGATAACTTCAACAGATCAAAATGCAACCTGAATATTCATAATATTACAATAATGCCATAACAAGTAGAGGCATATCAAAGTAATCAAACCTCAGGTGCATAGTTCCTCTAAATGTGATGGATCTGAGATCCCTCTAGATCTACGATTCTTGTTTAGACACAATATCCTTTCTTCTGCAAATACTGTTTAGAATAATGATACACTTTGAACATATGTAAGTACATACCTTTGAAAATATCGACAGGTAGTGGCACCATCCGACAACAACAATAATAAATAAGAAACCTTTAAAAACTTCAAAGGTGTTGCAACTTGTAATTTAAAGGTAGTTGGAGTTTTGCTAGGGTAAGGAGCACTAGGACAATAAAAATCGGTTCCAACACTTCACAAAAAATTTCACTGCAACTGGTACTATAACTGGTGTTGGCACTACAAGTGGCATGAAGAAACTGGCACGTAGGAACTGACACTGCATCTGCAACTGATACTACAAATGCAATGGGTACTACAACTGCAACTGGTACTACAACTGCAACTGTAACTACAAATGCAACTGCAAATGCTACTGCAGCTGCAACTTAGGCTTTTATGAGGAAACCCTAATTTCACAAACTTCAAATTTCAAAATTCTAATCTAGGGACTAGATGCACCCTCCTAGGGTGAGTTCCTAGGTGTGGTTACTTTCTCCAACATCCTCCTCAAATAAGAAAAATGTCACACTTAGGGCTTATGCAGAAACCCTTGTTTTGCAGCAGCTGCAATACTGAAACTAAATCTTGGAGAGGGTGCACTGAAGCTAGCCACTTCTTATAAACTATGAGTTGGTCTCTTCAAGGCCTGCTCTGATACCATGTTGAAGTTTTTACTTATATAACTAGCAATTACAGTTCTTCTTTATTATTATAATCATTTAGCACATTAGCTGCATAAATAAGATAATTGAAAGAGAGGCAATCACAAAAACAATAGAAACACACAGATTATCCTGGGAAACCCTCATTGGGAAGAAAACCCAACAAAGCTTCCTCAATATAGATAGACCAAAGACCGAACAAAATGTCCTCCTCTACTCCTTCACTAGGAAGAGTAGTGCACCACTTAACCAAGAAATACCAAGACATAGACCAATAACCCTCCTTGATGTCACCCCCAGTTGCAACAAATACTCCTCCAAGACTTGCACACTGCAGAGCTGAGTAGTGAGTGTCCAAATGAGGCACTAGCCTCTCTTATAAATAGTGGTCTGACTAGCCTATAATTAGGTTTGGGCCAAAATGTCACTTTACCCTCTTAATTTATAATTAATTGTCAAGGCACAATAGTGATGAATTTTACTAAGGCACAATAGGGCCTAATTAAATATAATATAATAATATTATTCAATTCTCTCTCTGGTAGGATATTCTTCAAAGTTACAATGTTTCAACAACCAGTTGACAACACTGGGCTGGAGTATACCCTATTGGATCCTGTCTTAATTTGAGGAATTAAACAATCTCAACTAATTGATCAAGAACTACTTTGATGTGGAAGAGTTGTGCATCAAGTAGTTCATCATCAAGACTATGACTACCTTTACCAGACTCAATCCGCGACAGATGATTTGGTCCACCATTGTATTTCCAGGATTGACAATGAGTTTAAAATCAAACTCCTAAAAGAGAAACAACCATTGACATATTCTTCCTCCCAACACTAGCTTGTTGACCAAATACTTGAGCGTGGAATGGTCAGTGAATAATTTAAATGAGGTCCCAAACAAGTAATGATGAAATTTATGCAAGGCATACACCATGGCGAGGCCCTCACATTCGGTTGTTGTGTAATTATTTTTGGTGTCATACAACTTGTGACTAGCAAAATAAACTGAATGATCAATATTCCCTTCGCCCGAATGTGCAAGAAATGATCCCAATGCAATGTAAGATGCACTGACATGAACATGAAAGATCTTAGACCAATAAAAAAAATTTAGAATCAATGCAATGGCTAGTTTCTCTTTTAGAGTATCCAAGGCTTCCTTAAATTTCTATGTCCATGTGTACTTGGTATCCTTTTGCATAAGCTTCTCTAAAGGGGCTGCAATATTCACATAGTTATGTATGAACTGCTTTAAATATCATGTATGATATAGTGTGGCACATAACTTGACAACCATAGTGGGGGATACCATGTCCAATATAGAAACAATCTTAGCTTGGTCGACTAGTAATCCATCCTTGCAAACTATGTGCCCCAGTAGTGTGCCAAAAGGTGTATAAAAGATGCATTTATTTAAATTATAAGAAATTTGTAGTCGACGACATTGATCTAGCATCAAGCAAAGGGCTTTCATGTGGTCCTTTAGCAAGTTGAACATTGTCCAGTCATCCAAATAAACTTCAAGGAACTTATGGATAAATTCTTTGAAGGTTATGACCACTATTCGGGAAAAAATTGTTGGTGCATTCTTCATTCCAAGTGGTATCATGATATAAGAAAAGGAACCCCACTCCATTTCAAAGGTGGTCTTGGTTTGATATTCTTCTATGATCCGAACCTGATAATAACTTGAAACATTGCATGTAAAGGAGTAGGATTCTCATCCTCCAACATTCTCCAACATTTCATCGGTGAAAGGGGTAGGGAAAGGACTGTGCACACATGATGCATTAAGGATTCTCAGATCTACATAGATTCAATTGTCACCTGTCTTATTATGTTACAACACCATGGGACTAATCCAATCTTACTCTTTCACAAGAACAATGATTCCAACAGCTAACATCCGGTCCAACTATTTGTGCACCTTTTCTTTGTATTTGGGATTTAATTGGTAAGGACTCCTCTTGACTGGATTGGTGTTCGAATTGAGTTGAATTTCCATAGCCTCTGCGATTCCCTTCATTTATGAGAAACTGTGGGGAAACACGTCCTCATATTTCTTTAGTAAGTCGACGACCTGAGTGACAATCTCCTTATCCCAATAGTCTCCAATGATATCCATTTTGGGCTCTTCCTCAGCGTCAATATTATGTTTCTTTGTCTTCATTGGATGGCCATAGTCCGACACAACCATATTCACCACTTTTCCCTCTAGTGCATGCTCTCCCTTAGATTCTTTGATTTGTATGCCTCGGGGGTCGTTGTCGTCAATATCATCCACTTCGACCTTTCAACAGTGAACAAACTATTTCAACTTTTCCACTAGCTGATGGTATGAACAAACCACCTTTGGGGCGGCATCCTTTGGTTGATGGTGAAATATAAAATTATTGATTTGGAGGAGTGCCTCCCTTTGAGCTGAATCCTCTATGGTAAAGAAGAATGTTGAGAAAAATTGAGTTCATACCCGAATCTAGTCTATTGTTTATCTCTAGAGCTCCTCTTCAATGTTCCATCTCCTAGGAACTATATCCATGGTATGAATGAACTGATGGACCTATTGGGTGCAAGGAATATTCTTGGTAGTCCATCGCCTCTCGCAGTAATGAATGTGCTCATGAGGATCTTCAGTTCCCTTATACTGATTGGAAAATTTGAAGTCAAATATCGACTAGAATATGAATTTAATCATTTCATCCACCTATGCCCAATATTGTAGGGTCGCAAGATATGTTTCCCACCAATGCGTAGGTTGAACTCATACTATGACATCCATGGAATGAACCCACTGATATTTCAGAATGGTCTTCTCCATCTATACTAAGAAGACCTCCATTGGCCCCATCCCATCAAAGAATCGTGCATCACATGGCTTAGATCCAATATAGCATATTGTTTTAGTTATTCTTTCACATCTACCGACTCATTATACCTATCCCCTTCATTAGGATCTAAAGGCACAATCACGCACAGGGTTTCAATCTCAAATGACATATATCGCTTCTTCATATTCAACACAGTGTTATTGTTGAAGGCCCAATCAATACCAAGTAGGGCAAGGTAGGGACCAAAATCATCCATAATTTTTATCACTTCAAAGTCAACCTTCATCTTCACCCATTTTATTTCCACTTTGACTTGCTCCAATCGATCTATTGGATATATGTTGCGTTGATTTGTCAATCACAACTGAATGGGTGACCAAACCAAGCTTGGTTTACCCATTAATTCCCATGACTTCATCAACAAGATGTTCATGTCGGAACCTAGATCCAACATGGCCCCATCCATTTCATAACTATTGAGTTCAACTATTATCTTGAAATCTCATCCTGTGTGCTTAGGCTTAATCACCTAGCACATATCCCTTTATGGTAGGGGGCAGAATATAGATCTATACATCCATTCTCCCCCCATTTAGGCTGCTAACATCTGCATCAAATTTCTCGCAACATCATGATCGCTTAACAATCTTAAACAACATCGTAATAAGTTACTTACTTGATTCTAAATTTTTGTCTTGCATCCCAAATTGTGCAGTGCTTCTTCAAAAACTGTGCACTTAAGATACTCATGCACATGTTCCTCAATTTCACTTTCTCCAGCACACAACTACTTCTCCTGTCTGCATGCTTCTTCCAGTGAACTCTGCGTTGTGCACTATATTTCTTTGTTCACATGAGCTTCCTCAAATGACCTCTGCACATGAGCTTCCTCACATGATCTTCCTCACAGGCGTAAGCCTTTTCCACCGACCTCTGCGTCACTCATTGAACTTCCTCATGAATTCAAGTCTCCTTGAGTGACCTCTATTTCATGTGTTGTATCTCTTCTTGTGCTCTTTCTTCCTCTATATCTCTCCACTCATCACATAAAAACGTCTTATGTTGGGCGACATAAAAAATTGGAGGGGGCTACACCGCCTTTCTTATCTTCCCCTCTATCTTTTGACCCAAACTCTCGCCATGCTCAAACTCCATTTATATCTTTGATCCAACTTGAGTTATCCCTCGTACATCTACTTCATCATACTTTTTCTTATTTCTGTGCGGCTCCACATGCACGATGTTGCAATGTTCCTTCTTCTCTTCCCACTTCTTTAGTGAGTCAGGAGAATCCTATTTAACATGCATGGGGCTGTAGAAGTACCTACAGAGAGTGTGTGGTTTGGTACAAAATATTGATACATGACGTATTTCTCCATAATTAAAGAAAGTGGGGGGTATACCTCCACCTCCTCCATATCCTCATCCGTGACCGCATCCATAACCCCCTCTGGGACCTCCCTGATAGTCACCTCTCTTAGCACTACCACTGTCACCACCTTTATGTTCCTCTTGAACCCAAAATACATCGTGGGTATGGTCTTGCATCAATTGGAGTGATAAAAATTTGTTCACATCGTGTCCCATGGAGTTGCATAATTCACAGAATGGGGTATGATACGTCTTCTGATACTTTTCTGCAGTGGGTTGGTATGTGGCCCCACTGCCTGTAAATTTTGCACCACTTCACCTGAGATCCAACCAGAAATGGACTCGATGCACCCGATGCCATATAGTTTCCAAGTGTAGGAAATTCATCTCTATGATGCCCCTTTGACCTGCACATTATACACCATATGTGTGTTGGAAAATTTGTTGTCATTGATGTCAACCCTAGAACAAGCCCCGAAGCAAGTCAAGAGACCCTTAGAAGTGATGGTTTTATTTGAAAGAGCCTCTAAAGTGGCCCCCTTATGGCATATATTTAAGCATGGACCTCATGGGAAGATGCTTTGAAGTCACATAGAAGAAACCTCTAGACCCCTAGAACGTCAAAGAAAAAAAGACCTCGAAGTGTGGTCAAGAAGCCCTAGAGATATGGTCAAGAAGTCCTAAAAGTAAGTCCCAAAATTCATCCCCAATGGAATAAATATTAAAAATATTATTAAGATAGAAAAGTATAAGTTGGCTCCATTTAGAATAATCATTAAAAAATAAAATTGAATTATTTTGGGTCAATTTGGACCTAAAAGGAGGGTGCCATATCTAGTATAAATAAGACACCTAGGATCGCATTTGAACTATCAACTCAAGTGACTTTTATCTAAGGTAAACAAGGATATCTAAGGTGAATTTTTGAGTCACTAAGGTTGAGCTTGAATCCTGTTATGAGGTGCAAGTCTAAGGTTGTTTTTGAGGCAACGAATATCTGAGGTAGTGGAGATATAAGGAAATGAAAATATCAGCAAGGATTAAGTCTATTCTAACATAGATTTGAGGTATCTATGAAGCAAGTTTTGTAGGCTTATCTTGGTTTAATTCTAGGGGTCTGTTGGTAGTGAAGTGACTTTTGTTCCGAGGCATATTTCAGATGTATAAGAAAATCTTTTATGATTAGTCATTTATCTGTTCCAGATATGTCCTGAGTCCGATTTTTGAGGCAAGTTAATCCTGTTCCGAGGCCCATTCTGACTATGAGTTTCAAGAGGAATTAAGGCCAGGGCAATATTTGAGGGTATTCTAGTGTAGTTCAGGCCTATTTTAAGTGCAAATTTTAGAAGCAAAAAGGCCAAGTTTCAGACCTGTTCTGGGTACAATTTTCAGAGGAGTTTCTAAGATCTATTAGAACAATTTGCAACAAGGTATTCAGGCATATTTTGTATAGTCATAGAAGAAATCATATAACTCAGGAGAGGAGAAGATTGAGGCCTTATCTAAATGTATTTAAAGGGGACATTTTGATCAGGCCAAGGACCATTTTTGGGCATAAAAGGTAGCATGTGAAAAGCATATATTAAAGGTAATAAATTCTATCTTTTGCAGGTATCAAGGAAAGGAATTCAACTTCCAAAGTATGATTAGATCAAGTTGAAATATGATAATGTTTTGTGAATTTTGTAAAGGATATTTTTGAATAATTTTTGAAATAAGGGTGGTTGGGTGGTGCACGAGAATATTGATGTCTTCAGTTTTCAGGTTGGTGACTGAGAAGTGTGATTTGGTGCTGACAATGGGGCTAATGCCTCTATCTAGTTGGTTGTATAAAATTCAGAGGTTTGGTGACTCATTCTAGTTGGTGCTTTTGGTGGATGTAATCTTCTAATATATTAGAAAGCATTCTGTAGTTTTCTCCCATTTTGTTTTCCACCTAAAATCCTTGTGCATTGTGTATCTTTGGTTATTTGTTTCAATATATGATATCTTGAATGCAATTATAAGTAGAAAAAGTGATAAACTATTTATACTGATTCACCCCCCCTCTCAATATCCCTAAATATAATAACAATTTGTATCAGAGCAAGTCCTTTAGGAACAATCTAACCACTGGAAGGTAGATCATGGATTGCACTAAGAATGGAATGCCATTGTTTGATGGTTAAAACTATGCTTTTTGGAGAAGAAGGATGAGAACATTTTTGCAAGCATAGGGATTTGATATCTGGAATGCAGTAGTAAATGAATACAAGACACATGCTTCTCTCCCAACATATGCAGCTGGAAAAATTCTTTATGAAAACAATTCAAAGGCTATGAATGCTATTCTAAGTGGTCTGGTTGATTCAATATATGTCAAGATTATGCACTATGACTCTATAAAGGATATTTGGGACAAAATTCAAAATGTTTATGAAGGATATTCCAAAGTCAAGGGGGCCAAGCTTCAAACTTACATAGGTGAATTTGAATATTTGAAAATGAAGGAAGATGAAGATATTGCAACTTATTTTCTGTGAGTTGATGAAATAGTAAACTCTATTAGAGGATTGGGAGAATAAGTTAAAGGTTCGGTAATTTTTCAAAATATACTAAGGTCTCTTCCAATGAGATTTGATCCTAAGGTTTCAACCCTAGAAGAAAGAGAAAATATTGCTATGTTGAGCATTGATGAGCTACATGGAATACTTACAACTTATGAAATGAGAACAAAACAAGATAATTCATCCAGAAGGGAAGAAGGTTTCAAAGCATCCAAGAAGACAAGAAATAACAAGAAAAAGTCAAAGTCAAGCTCCATTTGCAATGATTATTCAGATGAATATGAAGAAATAACCAACTTCATGAGGAGGTTGAAGAAATGAACTGGAAAGTACAAAGATAAGCTTCCATTAAAGTGCTTTAATTGTGGTAAAATTGGTCATTTTTCTTCCAAATGTCCTTATGCAAGGGGTTTAGATAGTGATTAAGAAGAAGAAGTTCCTAAGAAAGAAAATAATATCAGAAAAGAGACAAGAAAAAAAATAAAAGAAAATTCTTCAAGAAAAGTCTCTATTCAAGAGAAGATAGATCCTCATCTTGTGAGGATAATGATAGTGATAGTGACTCAGAAAGAGTTCTCTTTATGGAAATGGAAACCCAAGAAGAAACCCCTGAAGATGATGNAAATAAAAGAAAATTCTTCAAGAAAAGTCTCTATTCAAGAGAAGATAGATCCTCATCTTGTGAGGATAATGATAGTGATAGTGACTCAGAAAGAGTTCTCTTTATGGAAATGGAAACCCAAGAAGAAACCCCTGAAGATGATGAGGAATATTGTGAATATGAAGGATAAGTGGATCTTGAGTAAGAATTGATCAGTGCCTTAAGATATCTAAAAACAGAAAGGAAGAAGAAAAAGTCACTCAAGAAAGAACTAAGCGAGCTAAAGGAATATTCCCAAAGTCCCAACAACTATTTTCAAGAAACATAGAAGATTATCATTAGTTTAAAATTTCAGTTGGAAGAATCCAAAATTATTGAAGAAACACTCAAAAAACAGTTGGAAGAAAAGGAGAAAATAAATGAAATCTTGGAAGTAGAAATAGTCTCACTAAGGAAGAAACTTTAGAAGAATGAAATCCAATTTTGTTTTGGCAATAACACCAAAATATTGGATGAAATCATCAATAGTCAAAGGCCATGCTATGACAAGTCTATACTAGAATACAAGCAAACTCATACTGAGAAGGGTTCAAGCTCCATGACGACAAGAAAAGAAGCAAAACAAAAGAGTTATGCAGACGTCATCAGAGGTCCCATCTCTAGATTTTAACCTTGAACAATATTTTACTGCAAATATATTTTCAATAAAAGAAAAGAAAAGATACAATGAAAAATACACACATTACACAGATATTTTTCCCCCGGAAACCCAAACAGGGAAAACCAACATATTCTATATTCATTCATAGTGATACATTGTTTACAATACAATATACATATAGGAGCCAGTGGCATCCAAAACCCTAACCCAATGAACTGGACTAGTCAACAACCATAATTCCTTAACCGAAAATATAAAACCATTGACAAAAACCATGTGCCGAAAAATCATCCAACAATGGACACGAAAATTGAGGTGACATGAAAAATGAAGAAAAAATGTGACACATTTCCCATGGAAAAAACAATTCTTGGGGGAATTGCCCTTGAACCCCCATGTAGAAATGTTGTATTCACATCCATCTATTCTACTTCAAATTCAAATGCAAAAACAACATATAACAAAAATCTTATAGAAGTTAACTTGGCAACAGGAGAAAAAATCTCACCAAAATCAATTCCCTCAACCTGGGAATAACCCTTTTCTACTAACCGAGCTTTGTATTTCTCCAATTTTCCTTTTGCATTCATATTGTTTTTAAATACCATTTGCTGCCAATGGCATTTCTTCCAGTTAGAAACTCCACTAGATTCCAAGATTCATTCTTATCCAAGGCTGCCATTTCTTCATCCATGGCCCTTTTCCAAAGCTTTTCATCCTCTGAATCCACTGCCTCCTTGACAATTTTAGGATCATCATCAATAATAGACAAGGCTAAATTTGAACAAAAATCATATGGAATATACCTTTCTGGTAGCCTTCTTTCTCATACCGATCTCCTAAATACTGGAGTATGAGGATCTTCTTCTTCTAATTCTTGTTCTTCTGTAGAGTATGATTCATCATCCTTTAAATCAAACTCTATTTTCTCTGGTTCTTCCTTACTTGGTAGGACTTCCCGTTTAAAAACATCCTTCATTTCTCTAAACACCACATCTCATCTATACACAACTTTCTTAGTTTCTGGGTTCCAAAGCTTATAACCTTTGAGACCATCTTTACACCCAATAAAGATATACTTTTCATCCTTCTTATCTAGCTTACTCCTATTTTCCTTTGGAACATGAACATAGGCCTCACATCCAAAATACCGTTGGATGCGTGAGAGAAGGTTTCTTATCAGTCCATACCTATTGTGGAGTCTTTTCATCCAATGTTGACGAGGGTGATCTATTGACCAAGTAACATGTAGTACCCACTGCCTCTGCCCACAATTCTTGACCTAACCCGACACCATTGAGCATGCACCTTGCTTTTTCCATCAACATCATGTTCATCCTTTCTGCAACTACATTATGTTGAGGTGTATATGGATTAGTATTTTTCCTTGATATATCACACTTCTTACAAAATTATTCAAATTCATTCCCGCAGAACTCTTCGTCATTATCTATCCTTAGCACCTTAACTATTTTCTTTGTTTGATTCTCAACAAGAGCCTTAAAATCTTTAAACCTTAGATTTTTTCCTGAGGAAATATATCCAAGTATTCCTTGAGAAGCCATCTATAAATGATACATAGTACATAAATTTTCCCAATGATGGAACCAACACAGGTCCAAACACATCATTGTGAACTAGCTGTAAAATTTCTTCTACCCTTGTTGCACCAGAGGGGAATCTTACCCGATTCTTCTTCCCATATACACAATGATCATAGAAATCAAAATCCAGAGAGAAGTTAGACATACCATCAACCATACCTTTACCATTTAGTAGTTGAAGACCCTTCTCTCCAATATGCCCTAGTCTTTGATGCCACAACATAACCTTTTCTCTAGAGACTATATGAGTTCTTTCTTCTTCAACTCCAATATCAAGAACAATGGAACTATTAAAACCATCACTAATAGTGCTTCCTTGCATATTATACAGAGTTCCAAACCAAAATCCATTAAACGACACCATTGGTCCTCAATCCATCTTGCAAGTTTCCTTTTCAAATATTGTTTTTACCCCTGCATCATCCATTTTGATTACAAAAATTAAATTTCTGTCCAAACCTGGGATGTGCAGAACACCATGTAGTGTTCTAAGCCTTCGATCTATGAGCCTCAACTTGACATTTCCTCATCCTATGATTCTGGTTGTCGATTCATCATCTAGGAAAACATTATCTCCATCATACCTTTCATATTCACATAACCACTCCCTGTGGGGATTCATATGAAAGGATGCACCTGAGTCAACAAGTCTTTTCTTCTGTAGAAGGAGCTTCTTCAGATCCCTTCTTTTTCTCATTTTTGGATCTACACTACTTCTTGTAGTGCCCTTCTTTTCCACATCTCCAACATACCTTTACAAACTTTCTGAGATATTTAGATCTACCCTTAGACTTAGATCTTCCAATTGAATACTTAGATGTCCCACTATTACAAGGCTTATCACAGTCCTGAGCCAAACCCTTGACCACAAAGGCATCCCCCTGAAGCCAACAAAGATATGATACCAAATGTAGATTTTAACCTTGTACAATATTTTACTGCAAATAGATTTTCAATAAAAGAAAAAATATATATAATGGAAAATACACATTACATAGATTTTTTTCCCCTCGAAACTCAAACCAGAAAAGCCAACATATTCTATATTCATTCATAGTGATACATTGTTTACAATAAAATATACATATAGGAGCCAAC
This sequence comes from Picea engelmannii, assembly GCA_009831015.1. Taxonomy (NCBI): domain Eukaryota; kingdom Viridiplantae; phylum Streptophyta; class Pinopsida; order Pinales; family Pinaceae; genus Picea; species Picea engelmannii. The sequence goes on along the minus strand of ML786225.1, from coordinate 67,749 downwards.
GACATCCAAAACCCTAACCAAATGACCTAGATTAATCAACAACCCTAATTCCTTAACCGTAAATAGAAAACCATCGAAAAAAACCATGTGCCGAAAAATCGCCCAACAATGGACACGAAAATTGAGGCAACACAAAAAACAACACAAAAATACAACACAGTTCCCGAGGAAAAACCATTTTCTCAGGGGAGTTTCCCTCAAACCCCCCTGTGCGCCCAACACAACGTAACATGCACTAGAACTAGTCATGCAAAGAATATAACACATACCCAACACCATAAAAAAGGAAGAATGCAAGCCATCAAAGGAGAACATTCAAAAAATGGAGACCATCCAATCATAGGGATTCAAAATTAGCAACCAAGAATGGAGAGGACTCAAGAAGAAGATTAAAAAAGAGTTGCACCACCTAGAAGATATCCCACACTCAGGTACCAAACTATCTTTCTTGGATTATGTTATTCCTGCAACAATTTAGTGCAAAAGGCTATAAATTGTAGAGATTATGCTAGGAACAAAAGTAACTACGGAGGCTACCCTAAAAATAACTATCTCAAAAAGCCTCATGAAGCTTATAACATATACTATAATAGTTTTGGTTCATTGGATAATGAAGTAGAATGCTACAAATGCAACAATTTTGGACACATAGCCAAATATTGTAGGTTGATTGTTCTGCCAAGAGAACTGAAGTAATATTTCAACAATTATGTAAAAGAATCCTTAAGGATATGGAAAAGGAAGCAAGATGAACTGAACATTGAAGAATGTGTGATTTCTCTACAAGACCAAAGAACAAAAAGTGAATGGTACATTGACAGTGGTTTCTCAAAGAATATGATAGGGGACAAGGACATGTGTTTAACACTAAACAAAGAAAAAGATGGATCAGTTTCATCTGACAATGATAACTCAACCAAAATTATGTCCTACTTGTAGAAAATATGAAGCATAATATGCTAAGTGTGATTCAAATGTGTGACCATGGACACACACTTCTAGTCAACTCAAAGAAATGTGAAATAAGGAAAGAAGGATCATGAATATTGGTGGAAACAACAATAAGGACTCCAAACAACATATACATCTTGAATGAGATTGGAAAGGAAAGATGTTTCTTGGGAAAGGAAGATGAAAATTGGATTTGGCACAAAAGAATGGGCCATATGCACTTTGACAATGTTGACAAAATCAACAGAAAGGATGCGGTAAGATAAATGTCTAGAATTTCAAATCCAACAAACACTATGTGCAAGCACTGCGAACATTGAAAACAAACAAGAGTTGAATTCAGAACAAAGGAATACTCTACAACAAAACCATTGGATATTGTACATACCGATCTATGCGGACCGATGAGAATAAAAGGGATGAATGGTGAACAATACTTCATGTTATTGATGATTACACAAGAATGATTGGGGTTTGTTTCCTCAAAAAAAAGTCAGAAGCGTTCAAATGTTTCAGGATATTCAAAGAGATGGTTGAAAATGAAACTGATTTGAAAATCAAGTGCTCAAGATTAGATAATAGAGGTGAGTTCACATCAAAATAATTCATGGATTTTTGTGAAGAACATGGAATAAAAAGACAATTCTCAACAATGAGGACACCTCAACAAAATGGAGTTGCTTAAAGGAAGAACAAAAATGTACAGGAAATGGCTAGAACCATGTTGAATGATTACAAGTTGAGAAATATCTTTTGGGTACAAGAAATACATACAACCATTCATATCTTGAATAGAGAAATGCTTAGAAGTAACAATGATGAGACTCCATATGAACTATGGAAGGGAAGACCGACAAACATCAAACACTTTAGAGTTTTTGGAAGAAAATGTTACATAAAAAGAGAATATAACAAGGTTGGAGAATTTGACTCCTAATTTGATGAAGACATAGTCGTTGGATACTCAAGGAAAAAAAAAGCATACAAATTCCATAATCTAAGACTCAACAAAATAGTGCAAAACATCAATGTAAAAGTTGATGAAGCAAATGTGCTGAAGACTAGGAAAGAAAGCAGAAATTCAAAAGAGAAGGAAGCAGAAGAATAAATAAAGCAAAAAGAAGAAGAAGAAGTAGAAGAAGAAGAAGAACCAGAAGAGAAGCAACCAGAAGCAGAGCAAGAATAAACATAAGACAACCAACAATATCTTCAGACACCTTCTAAGACACCTAAACTCTAGTACCAAAAGAATCATCCACCAGAACAAATTATTGGGGATAAAAATAAAGGAATATAAACCGGAAGAAGCAAACATGCGCACACACCATAACAAAAACATATATCATTATTATCCACAATTGAACCAAGCAAATTTGAGGAAGCCATCAATGATGAACATTGGATCAAGGCCATGAAAGAAGAACTAAATCAAATAAAGAAGAATGGGACATCTCAACTAGTTCGAAGACCTAAGGACAAACATATTATAGGCACAAAATGGGTATTCAAAAACAAGTTGAATGAAGACGGAGAGGTAGCCAGAAATAAGGACATGTTAGTATGCAAAGGATATGCACAAGTTGAAGGTACAAATTTTGAAGAAACCTTTTCCCCAATAGCTAGAATGTAAGTAATTAGAATGTTCTTGGCTTATGCATTCTTGTGAAGGATCAAGGTATATCAGATGGACGTAAAATCATCCTTCCTTAATGGATAATTAGAAGAAGAATTTTACATAGAACAACCAAAAGAGATTCAGTTGTCAGAAAAGAAAGACTATGTTTGCAGATTGAAGAAAGCCATGTATGGACTCAAGCAAGCACCTAGAGCTTGGTACGCAAGATTGGAAAGATACTTACAACAAGAAGGATTCAGAAGGTGAAGCACATATAGTAATATCTATGTAAAAGTGGAACAATATAGTTTGACTATCATTGAAGTATATGTGGATGACATCATCTTCAGTGATCCGAGATCTTTTCATTGAAGTGACTTATAAAGAATTGTATTAAATGAGCATAAATTAAAGTGCACCATTAAATAAGGAAAATCTCAATAATGAAGAGACATAAGCATCAAATCTGAACACAATTTTTTTTTATAATGGAGTTCGTCCCTGGTGGACTACATCTCCGAGTCTTGCTCTAGAAATGGGTAGGCCTTTTTATTAACTCAACAACAGAATTTGGAAAAATACATAAGTATACCTCATTTTGGAATTAAGCTGTAGAATATTTGCTCAGATCAGAAAAAATATAGAACCATTGAATTTGTGGTGTCGAATTACCCAAAAATAACTGTCTCCACGCCTCAATCCGACTCTATCACTCCCATGCCCTTGATAAATTTTGTTTCGGTTTCCGTTCTTGCTCCTTGAATTTAATTCTTTGTACTGGTGTCTCAGTTTCCATGCCCGACTGTACCATCGCGCGCCTCTCCCCCCGTGCACTGGAAGATTTCAAAATTTAAATAATAATCACGGGTGGTATAAACAATGGGGTCATTTGGCCTAATGGTGGCGGAGCTATAGTTAAGGTGTATGTAAAGGGGGAGGTCCCAAGGTCAAGCTCGCGGGCTTCCCCTTTTGGATTGTTTTTATAACATATATATATAAATGTGTGGTGGTTCACCAAATTTTATCGGTGGTTTAGATTTTTCCGTTTGACCACCATATCTGGTGGGACTCCACCAGATTTGGCAGACCTGCCTTTTTTATTTTTTGAAATTCGGTTCTCAAGCCGTCATTGGGCATTTTCCCACTTCCACATGGCAGCCCATGACTGGGCCATGTGGAAGCCAACCATTGGGCCACACCAACCACCTGTACATTAACCTGCCACATCACCGTGCAGTCTACCACGTGGTTGTAGGGACTTCCACGTGGCACTTTTTCATTGGTTCATGGATTGACCCAAAAAATTAAAAAATGAGTGACACATGGCAGCCTCTGGAGCTGCCATGTCACAATGATGATGTTAGAATGACACATTTCATCTCCTGCGTGTGCCACTTACACTGTACAGATGTTTATTTCATCCGTACTTATGCTGACGTCAACAATATAGATGCTGACTCATCCCTTGTTGACTGGGCTAGGTTGACCAAACTTTGACTGCTAATATCTTTTCATACGTAACTATGTTTGATGAGCCATTTACATCGTTGGAAATATTGTGACGTGTTCTTCGCGATGATGCCACTTTCACTAAGTTTTGAGGACTTTGAATGTTTTCCCTTTCTCTATCTGTTGAGGCCATTATGAGATTCCTAAGTTTCTTCTACAAGTTATGAGCTATCCTTATTCTTCTTTGGATCATTTTTGGATCATGCCTTCCCACTGAGATATTTTTGGACCACCAAAATATTTCATCAATCAACAAATGAGTGAGGGAAGATTTCCCTCACCTTGTCCTTCTCAATCTACTTTTCCTTGCTTGGATGTGTTCCCTTTAAACCTACTCGAAGATAATCAACATCGCCCCTGCGTGAAGTCCTCGTCCTTCTATCCAGGATGATATCTTCCTTTAACTCATCCAAGTAATCATGAGAAAAATCATCAACTGAAGGTATTGAAACTTCCTCATCCTGATCCATGATCATGGGAGGCTCAAAAAGTTTCAAGTTCTCTACATTTACAACTGAGTAGATACACATATAAGGTGGAAGATCTATATGAAAAGCATTGGTACCACTTTTCTCCAAAATCGTGAAGGGTCCATAACGAATGGGCTTGAGTTTCTTGCCTTCACCGTTCAATCTTTCCTTGTTGATGTGAATCCATACCTGGTCTCCAACCTGGAACTAGTGATCAACCCTGTGTTTGTCATTCTGAGCTTTATACTGTGCTTGAATTTTCTCCAACTGTTCCCTGACTTCTTGGTGTACTTGTTGGATCCTCTGGATGAACTTGCGGGATCTATATTAATTTCTTTCATCATTTCAATCGACATCTCTCCCATACATCAAGTCCAAAGGAATTTTAGGTAGGTGCCCAAAACATGTCTCAAAAGGAGAACACTGAGTGGAGGAATGTAATGCTTGATTGCAACAATGTTGTACATAAGGTATTTGTTCATCCCATACTTTGGGATGCTTACTGCAGTAGCCTCAAAGAAAAAGTACCACTATTCAGTTAATAACCTATGTATGTTTGTCGGTCAGTGGATGTAAAGCAATGCTCTTCTTCAACTTGGTGTTCATCATTCTCCATAATCTTGTCCAAAAATCCCCAAGGAATCGAGTATCTCAATCTGAGATAATGGATGTGGGTAACCCAAAGTGAACCCAAACATATTGAAAGAAGAGAGTAGTAGTATGCTCAGCAATGACATGCTTTTTACATGGCTCTAAGATACACATCTTGTTGAACCTATCCACTACAACATAAAAATAGTCATGACCCCTTTTCGACATTGGTAAACCCCCTACAAAATCCATGGAGATACTTTCCCATGGATGAGATGGAACAGGTAGTGGTGAGTATAGCCCCAGTTTTCTATTAGTGGGCTTACAAGTAGAACACATCAAACACCCCTTTACATATTTAGTTACAATTGATTTCAATTGAGGCCAGTAACAAAACCTCTGCAAATGAGCCATAGTTTTTCCTACCCCAAAATGCCCAGACACCAGAGTCGTGTGAGCTTCTTGTATTACATGGACTCATTCACTTGTAGGAATACATAGCTTTTCAAGATGGTAGGGTATTTTTCCCTACAGACAATAGTTTTCTACCTGTGGACCATGGGTTAGCTTCTCATATACTTCTTTAAAATCTTCATCAATGGCATATTGTTCCACATAGCTATCATGAGATAAAGAATCATTCTTCAAAATAATAGAAGCAACAATAGGAGGTCTAGAAAGCATATCAACTACCTTGTTACTTGTACCCTTTTTGTACTTGATTACCAAATGAAATTGTTGTAGGAAACCCATCCATATGTAATGTCGAGATTGTTGCAGTTTGGTTTGTTCTTGGAGATACTGTAAGGGTTGATGATCTATATGTATGATTGTTTTCTTCCCTAACAAGTAGTTCTTCTATTTCTTTACACTTTGAACTAATGCATACAACTCTTTATCATATGTAGGATAGTTAACAACAAATTGGTTAAAAGTTCAGAGTGGTAACATATAAGTTTACGATATTGCATCAATACTGCACCCATGGCATATCTGTTGGCATCTGTCTCGATCTCAAAGGGATGTTGAAGATTTGACAGTGCTAATACTGGTGTGGTATTGATCTTTTCCTTCAAAGTGTCGAAATATTTTTGTTGCTTTCCTCCCCACTGAAAAGTGTTCTTCACACCGATTAAGGAATGCAAAGGAGCTGCTATAAATGAGAATTTTGAAATGAACCTCCTCCAATACTGGAATGCACCTAAGAATCTTTGTATCTCAGTTACACTTTTGGGCTCAGGCCAATTTACAATTACATCAATCTTGGAAGGGTCAATTTTTAATTGTCCTCCTCCTACAATATGACCTAAGTACACAAGTGCAGTCTTACCAAAATCACATTTGGACAATTTTACATACAACTTTTCCCTTTGCAAAGTATCCAATACTTGTTTTACATTCCTCACATGTTCATCCCAAGTCCTGCTAAATATAAGAATGTCATCTAAATATACAATCACAAAATCATCTAGAAAAGGACTGAATACATCATTCATCACACACATGAAGGTTGTTGGAGAATTACAAAGCCCAAACGACATAACTAACCACTCAAACAATCCCTATTTGGTTTTTAAGGCAGTATTCCATGCATCCTGTTCTGCAACCCTGATCTGATGGTATCCACTAGGCAAATCCAACTTAGTGAAATAAACAACATTCTTTAACTGATCAAGTAAATCATCTATAAGAGGAAGAGGGTATCGATTTTTCACCGTGGTTTTATTTAAGTACTGGTAATCGACACACATTCACCATGTTCCATCTTTCTTTGGCACCATCACGATCAGAGAATCACAAGGAGATGAGCTGGGCCTTATGACCCCTTGATCTAACAAGCCTTGTACCTACTTCTTGATCTATGTTATCTCTACAACTAACATCTTGTACATGCCCACATTAGGAAGATATTTCCCTCTTAGGAGGTAATCCATCCGATTCCTGGAAAATATCATCATACTTTGAAACAATATCAATTAATTCTTTCTTATGAGAAGGATCACATCCTTAGAAAGCGTCGGATGTTCTGACATCTTTCTCCCTTACGACCATGAGTACATATCTCTTATTAGTGTTTATGAGTCTCTTCATTTGTCCTACACTAACAAGTGTTGTTTTTACCCTCATGTTGTGAGCTCTAACAATACATTCCACTCCCCCCTTAGTAAGGTGGTATTTGTTCTCATGATGAAAGAATATTGTTTTTATATCATAAAGATAAGGACTCCCCAACACTATGCCACATATATCAAGTGATACAACATCCAAATCGACTTCATCAATCAACTTTGAAACAATATAAAATATGACCCTACATTGTTTGCTGACATTAGGTTTCTCTTTATCACATACCCAACCAAGAGGATAAGGCTTTGGATGTGGTTTCATTTCAAGACCCATATTTTTGAAAAGTGCTTTAGATATCAAGTTTACTTGGGAACCGAGATCAAATAATGTATCTATATTAGTGTGTTTAGATACAAATCTTATATGAAATAATTCATTCCTCCTTCATTCATCATCATGCGATTCATTATTGGAATTTGAACTAGCATGAAGGGAATCTTTACCTTGTACTCCAACCACTGTGATATTTCCTTCGTCTCCTAAATCAGAACCAAGATCTTGTTGCATTGTAGCAACAATTTTTATCTTCCCCTTTCCACTGAACTATTTTGGTCTCTTCTCTGGATGTAGTTTCCAACAATGTTCATCATCGTGAGCACTTTTCTTGCAATGAGTGCAAGATGGATTTCCTTATTCTCTCTTTACCATGGAGGTCTTCTTGTCCTTCCTTTTAAACTTCTTAAAGGTTTTATGTGGGAGATTGGAAGGTTTCTTTGTGGGATCTTCTTGAACATGCTTTCCCCTGTTCTCAAGGTGAGTGGCTTGCACACAAACTTCGTCAAGACTGGTGGGGTTAAACAATAACAAAGTATGAAGAATATAATTGTGAAGTGTGCCAATATACTTGATTAAAGTTTCATAAGAATCCAAAGGAATGTTTAATGCAAGATATTTCTTCCTAAATTCTTCTGTGAAACTTTGCACAATTTGACCTTTACTTTGTCTTAAAGTTTTCCATTCCATCATTGCTTTATGTAAATAACCCAATGAATAAAATTGCTTCATTATTGCTGATTTAAATTCCGACCATGAGGAAAAAAGATTACCACACTTACTTATGTCCTGAAGTTTTCTCTCCCACCATACGAGAGTGGTGCCTTCCAACTGAAGAGAATCCAATTCCACTTTAACTTTCTCTTCATCAATCTGATGAACACAATAATATACTTCAACTTGTCAGATCCAATTATCTAGATTTTTAGGATTAGCATCTCCATTAAACATAGGTAAAGAAAATTTTACATCACGCATTAATAATGGTTTCTTAAAAGAATCTTTATGGCTAGAATGATGAGAATGAAGAGAATGATCAGAGGGAGAAAAATTAGAACTTGATGGGGAAGATGGAGGCTCAGGAGGGTCTCCTCCAACCCCTTGATTTATCGAAGCATCGTAATCAACTCGTGCTTCCTTTTTCTTCCCTTTCTTCTTCATCCTCTTCTCCTATTCATCACAATTGTCCTCTTCTGCCATTTTCTTCCTTTGGGATGCACGACCAACTTCGAGATTGAAAGTCTTAAGAGTTCCTTCAGCCTGCTTATGCTTGGCCCTAGTAAGCATTCACATTCAAAAATTCACATCAAAGATGACTGCTCTGATACCAACATGATCCAGGATCTTTTCATCGAAGTCACTTATAAAGAATTGTATTAAATGAGCATAAATTAAAGTGCACAATTAAAGAAGGAAAATCTCAACAATGAAGAGACATAAGCATAAAATCTGAACACAAAAAAACTTGATAAAGGAGTTCGTCCCTGGTGGACTACGTCTTCGGGTCCTGCTCTCAAATGGGTAGGCCTTTTTATTAACTCAACAAAAGAATTTGGAAAAATACATAAGTATACCTCATTCTGGAATTAAGTTGTAGAAGCTTTGCTCAGATCAAAAAACAGATAAAACCATTGAATTCATGGTGTCGAATTACCCAAAAATGATTGTCTCCATGACTCAATCTGACTCTGGCACTCCTAGACCCTTGAGAAAATTTTTCTCAGTTTTCATGCCTGCTCCTTGCATTTAATTATCTGTACTGGTGTCTCGGTTTTTGTGCCCATCCATACCATCGCGTGCCTCTCCCCCTGTGCACTAGAAGATTTCAAAATTTAAATAATAATCAGGGGCAGTATAAACAATGGGGTTGTTTGGCCTAATGGTGGCGGATCTATAGTTAAGGCGTATGCAGTGGGGGAGGTCTCTGGTATGAGCCCGCGAGCCTCCCCTTTCGGGTTGTTTTTATAACATATATATATATATATATATATATATATATATATATATATATATATATATATATATATATATATATATATATATATATATATATATATATGAATGTGTGGTGGTTCGCCAAATTTTAGTGTTGGTTTAGATTTGTCTGTTTGGCTGCCAGATCTGGCAGGGCTCCGCTAGATTTAACGGACCCACCCTTTTTATTTTTTGAAATTCGGTTCTCGGGCCCACATTGGGAATTTTCCCACTGCCACGTGGCAGCCCATGATTGGGCCACATGGCATCCAACCATTGGCCATGCCAACCAACTGTACAGTCACCTGCCATGTCATCATACGATCTTCCACGTGGTTGTATGGATTGCCATGTGGTGCGTTTTCATTGGTCCACGGATTGACCTGAAAAATCCAAAAATGAGTGACATGTGGTAGCCTATGGTGCTGCCACGTCACCATGTTGACTTCAGCATGAGACGTGTCGCCTCCTGCATGTGCCACGTACACTGTATGGATGTTGACATAATTCGTACTGATGCTGATGTCAGTAGTACGAATGTTGACTCATCCCCTGCTGACTGGGTTAGGTTGACCAAACTTTGACCGCGAATATATTTCAATCCTTAATTTTGTTTGAAGATTCGTTTACATTGTTGGAAAGCTTGGGAAGCGCTCTTCGCGATGAATCCACTTTCACTGAGTTTTGAGTATTTTTAATTTTTTCCCTTTCTCTGTCTGCTAAGGCCATTCTTAGCTTCCTAAGTTTCTTCTGCAAGTTCTGAGCTTTCCTTAGTCTTCTCTGGATCCTTTTTGGATCATTCGTAAGCGATGATGACATGTTGAGTCAAAAGTGTTCTAGAGATATGTAGAGTGAGTTTGAAATTTCCGTACTTGGGGAGTTGAATTTCTTCTTGGGACTTGAGATATCTTAGCTGGATGAAGGTATATTCATTTCCCAAACCAATTACATCAAGGAAATGTTGAAGAAGTTCAGAATGGAATATTGCAAACCTGTAAGTACTCCTATGGTGATCGGTTGAAAATTGAGAAAGGATGATGAATCCAAAGAAGCATATCATAGAATCTATAGATCAATGATTAGTAGTTCACTCTACGTGACAACCTCAATACCATATGTGATGCAAGTAGTTGGATAGGTCGCAAGATTTCAAGAAGAACCAAATGAATATAATGTCCTAGAAGTAAAGAGGATTTTCAGATATCTCAAAGGAACAACAGAGTTTGGGCTATGGTATCCAAAAGATAATGAGTTGACTATGGTTGCCTACACAGATGCAGATTGGGTAGGAAGTATTGATGACATAATAAGTAGAAGCGGATCAACTTTCTACATGGGTGATTTCTTATTATCCTCGTTGAGAAAGAAGTAGTCTTCAATATCCTTATCCATAGTAGAAGAAAAATATATTGTAGGAGCCACATGTTATACTGAGCTTCTCTGGATGAAGCATACTTTTCAAGACATACAAGTGGAATATGATGATACCATTTCGATATTCTATGAAAATACCAGTGCTATAAGCATCTCCAAGAATCTAGTGAGGCATTCCAAAACCAAACATATTCCTATTAAGTTCCACTTTTTGTGGGAAGAAGTCACTTAAAAGAATATCAAGTTGGAGTACATTGGGACAAAAGAACAAATTGCATACATCTTCACAAAGCCTCTTCCTAGGGATACCTTTGAGTATCTCCACCAGAAACTAGGAGTAATTTTTTCTCCACAGTGATTTGCATGCCATCTAGCAAAATAGTCTGGGGAAGTTACTCTTTTCCATTGATGTCAAAGGGGGAGAGAAATATTAGAAGCATAAATACAGGGGGATCAATGGTAATAGGGTGAGTATGAGTGTTTCCATCAATTCCAAAGGGGGGGTTTATTGGAAAATTGGTTGTCATTGATGTCAAACCTAGAACAATCCTAGAAGCAAGTCCAGAATCTCCTAGAAGTGATGGGTTTATTTGAAGGAGGCTCCAAAGTGGTCCCATTATGGCATATCTTTAAGCATTGAATTTACTGGAAGATGCTTTGAAGTCACCTAGAAGAAACCCATAGACCCCTAGAACGTAAAAAAAATCCCTAGAAGTGTGGTCAAGAAGCCCCAAAGATACTGTCAAGAAGCCTTGAATGTAAGTCCCAAAAAGTCAACCCTAATGGAATAAATATTAAAAATATTATTAATATAGAAAAGTACAAGTTGGCCCCATTTGGAATAATCATTAAAAAATCGAATTGAATTATTTTGGGTCAAGTTGTCCCTAAAAGTAGGGCGCCCGATCTAGTATAAATAAGGAACCTAGGATCTCATTTGAACTATCAACTCAAGTGACTTTTATCTGAGGTAAAAAAAGGAGATCTAAGGTGCATTGTTGAGGCAGTAAGGTTGAAATTGAAGCATGTTATGAGCTACAAGTCTGAGGTTGTTTTTGAGGCAACAAATATCTGAGGCATTGGAGATGTAAGGAAGAGAAAATATCAACAAGGATTAAGGATATTCTAGTGCAAGTTTGAGGTATCTCTGAAGAAAGTTTTGCGGGTTTATCTTGGGTGAATTTTAGGGGTCTATTGGTAGTGAAGTGACTTTTTTTCTGAGGTAGATTTAAGGTGTATAAGACAATATTTGTTTATCAGTCTTTTATTTGTTCTAGATATGTCCTGAGACTGATTTTTGAGGCAAGTTAAGCTTATTCTAAGTCCCATTCTGAGTGCAATTTTCAGGAGGAATTAATTCCAACGCAAGCTTTGAGGGTATTATAGTGTAGTTCATGCCTATTTTAAGTGCAAATTTCAGAAGTAGAAAGGCCAAGTTTCAAACCTGTTCTAGGTGCAATTTTTAGAGGACTTTGTAAGATTTGTTAGAATAATTTGTAGTAAGGTTTTCATGGATATTTTGGACAGTCATAGAAGCAGTCATATAACTTAGGAGAGGAGAAGATTGAGGTCTTGTCTTAGCGTATTTAAGGGGGAAATTTTGATCAGGTCAAGGACTTGTTTTGGGCATAAAAGACAACATATGAAAAGCACATATCAAGGGTAATAAAGTCTATATTTTGTAGGTATCAAGGCAAGGAATTCACCTTGAAAATTCTAATCAGTTCCAGGGTGAACTCTGGTAATCTTTTGTGAATTTTGTAAATGATCTTTTTGAATAATTTTTGAAATAAGGGTGGTTGGGTGGTGCATGGGAATATTGATGTATTCAATTTGCAGGTTGGTGCTTAAGAAGTGTGAGTTAGTGCTTAGAAGGGGGTTGGTGCTAGAAAATTCAAGGGGGTTGGTGCCTTCTTCTAGTTGGTTCTAGAAAATTCTTAAAAGTTGGTGCTTCCGGTGGGTGTAATCCTATGATATATTAGAAAGAGTTCCATGGTTTTCTCCCATTTGGGTTTCCACATAAAATCCTTGTGAATTGTGTATATTTGGTTATTTGTTTCAATATATGATATATTGAATGCAATTATAAGTAGAAAAAGTGATAAATTGTTTATATTGATTCACCCCCCCTCTTAATATCCATGAATATACCTATAACATGCTTGCACATGAATTTTGTTTTTTCCATATCTTGCAATTTCATCGTCAAGTTAGTCAGTTGAGATTGTACCTTTATCAAGCCTCTTGATGTCTCTCTACCTCCATGTGTAGCCTCCAGGCACATCACAATCTCCACCACTTCTGCATGAGTAGTCACATTTTTCTAGGTGAGCGAGACTTGAATATGGGGAAGAAACCTTGCATTGAACCATTCTCTATGATGCATGTCCTAGATTTGAAAAGTCAACCTATCTAGAAAAATCTTGAACCATTGGTCATAATCCCACACAGTTTCTCCTTGTTTCTGCTTAATATCCTTATTCTTTGTAACACATTGAGATTTTGACTTAGGATTTTGGAATTCCTTAAGAATATCTCTCTTAATATCTATTGAGAACCTTGTCTGTTCCGTTAGATAAGTGGCCTTGTACTTTATATACCATGTTAGGGATCGATCCCTAAATGTGGTCTCTAGTTGCACAATCTACAATGCCTCATTTGTGATCCTATTCACAGACCATATTTACTCACAGGTGAACCAATGCTGCTCTTCATCATCTCTACCCATTCCATGGAACATGGGTAACCTTAGTGTACTATCCTGATTCTCCATCCTCAATTTGTAATTATGTCCTTCGGACTGACCGTTAGGTGTCTGGGATCTCTGTACTAACACTCTTCCTGGATAATTAGCCCTGACTTCATATTCTTATTCACTCATCGCTTTCCCTCTTTCTTCTCCTACTCTTGCTTCTACTCCATTCACCACAATGTTTGTTGTTCTTTCTTCTTGGATACAAATGTGCAAGGGGGGTGTTCAAAGAGGGGGTAACTCCATATTATTCTACCATTTATTTTGAGGGAACCTAGAGAGTTTCGTACCTGCATTCGCACATGACCATCTGATATTGCTAACTCTTCTCCCCCACCACTAGTGGATCCTCCATCTTCCTCTCCTACTTTTGCGCCTCATATTCCTCTGAAGTTGCAACACTCCACAATAACCAAGGGGTTCAGACTTCATCTTCTAGGCCCCTACTACCACTACTACTGCATCTCCACTAGATATCCTAATCTTAATTTCGTGCCTCTTCGTGGGCCTATCCTCATTTATGCTCCTCTATGGCACAACACACTCTTTTTCACTTCCTCCTAGTGTTGTGGTATCCTTCCTCTTCATTCTAGGCCTAACCCCTCATCGTGCACCCATTGCTAAATTTGTTCTTCTCTCCTCCTTGACTAAACTCTTCTTGCGTACCTTTCAGTTCTCTCTCTCTCTCTCCTATGCTCTTCTTGGTCCATCCCCTTCCTCACCTAATTTTAAAAACTTCTGGAGACCTCCTCAACAAATACATCTCCTCTCTCACTTTTATCTCATCTTTTCATCCCACCCAACTCTAGGGAAGTATACTTATTCATCCTATTGGGATCCATGCACATCATCCCTTCTCCACGAGCAACATTTTTATCTAAAGTGAGATTTCTTCTAATAGATTTCTTCTAGGAACTTCCACAAACTTTCTTTCATCCTCGTTGAAAGAATCATTGTACTTAACAATAAATTCAATTACATGTCCTTATTTCACCCAAGCAAACCAAAAATTGATGGCTCGAGTCCACTTGTTATCTAATGCCTTCAACCTATCGAATGTGCCTTTATCCTAGACCAATGGTTCTTGTGGTCTCAAAGAAATATTGGTAATAGTATGCCTCTTAATCCATTCATACAATAGACAGAGAAACTTAACAAAGAAAATTTCATGCATATCAGAGTAGAGATACATATCCTCCCATCGCTTCACATTAGTATTCAGACCTTGAGTTTCTCGTTGAGGAAACTCATCTTCCTTTGTAGTTAAACAATCTTGAATTTATTCCTGATATGGATACCACCTCATTCTTTTCCTTCATCACTCAATACAAAAACTTGCGGTCCCAAGAATAGAACTATTTGTTGGCTCATCCATGCTTGCACGTGTCTTTCTTAACACCGAGGGTTGAAGAACCAAGGGTCATCTAGAGTTGACCAACAAAAACCCCAAGGCATTGGAATGCCAATCCTTAGCCAAAGAATAAAGAAGGTCTCACCCAAGGCTAAGTGGTATTCTTTCAAGTATTTAGGTGTGCCTCTTTCACTAAGAAATCCTTTAACACAGGCCTAACAGAGTATCTTAGAAAAAAATGGTTACAAGTTTTAGCAGTGGGGTTCATAATGGTTAAATATAGCTAGACATATCATCTTATTCAAATCTATTATTTCTTTCCTTCCAACCTTCCAATGCTCAGCTATGCTAGCACCAATTCAAGTAATGAAAAAAATAGTACAAGAACTTATAATTTTTTTGTGGCAAGGAGGGAAAAACTAAGGTTTGAAAATTCCATATCGTAAGTTGGATAGTGGTAAGAGATCCCAAAGAAAGAGGAGGACTAGGAATTAGATATATCATGCATATTAATATTTCTTTGGGAAGAAAATTTGTTTGGGGAATGATCACCAGAAGAGCATATTCGTGGAAAAATATATTGTGGAGTAATTGTTTCAATTCAGGAAGAAAGAGATGTATTGAAGGGGGGGCAATAAAATCAGAGGGGATCCCACATTTGGAGGCTCATTAAAGTATTTATTCCCTTAATCCAATAAAAAAAAACATGGGTAGCTGGAAAGGGAAAATACATAAGGATTTGAAAAGAGATGATAATGGGAAATCGATTGATGGAAAGTAAGCATGATTTATTACCTTTGAATGCATGGTTGGTTGAGAGGAACCACTACAAAAGTTTTGATATATCAAGGTGGTCTCGGAGGTCATGATACTAGCTGGGTTGGAATTGTGAGGATGCAATTAATCATGTGAGACATATTGTTCCTATCCTATTCAATATTTTAAAGGGATGTGTGCATCAACATATTCAAAAATCATAATAGGGAGGATGGAGTTACTTAGGTTACAATATAAAGGGAGGATATTTCCATCAATTCCTATCCTTGTCACTGCCACAACACTCTTCCATCTAGAAAAATGCATGGTTCTCTGATGTCCTTCCCAAAGTTAATGTTTTTTGTTGGCTAATGTTTCATGGAAAAATATCAACCGTTGACAATCTCCAAAAATTAGGAATCTAAGGCTCTAGCAGATGCATTTTGTGTAGGACCACATAAGAAAATGGAAAACATATCTTCTTTGAATGCCTTTACTCAAAGCAAGTCTAAGAATTAGCTTTTGTAGGCATGAATCATAGACTTATCGAACCTACCCATTGGAGATATGTGTTTACACACTGGTCTAGGAATTAGAAAGGGACTCTAAGAGATAAGCATCTTTTTCAATGGTACTAGACAACCATACCAAAATTCTTATATTGGAAGACCCGGTTAGCTCAAAACAAAGTTATTTTCAACCAAAGCTTAGAACATCATGCTTTGGTGGTTGCTAAAGCCAAAAGCCTCGTGATGGAAAATATCAGAGCAAAGAATATACATTCGTAGAATCAATAACCTCTTGACAATGAGGAGATGGCATGGATGAGGTAATTTGATGAGTTAGCACTAGCACAAAATACCAAAAAGACTATAACAGATATGTGATGGTAGCTCAGAGTAGGAGACAAAGAATTTACAGGATAGAGGAGTAGGTATATATCACACATATTATTCTTTGATGGTGTCTCAAAAGGTAACCCTGGGGTGGCTGGAGAAGGTGGAGTCTTTTTTGACCCTAAAGGAACAAAAGGAACTAGTTTTTCTTGGGGCCTAGGGACTTCAACAAAAAATCAAGTGGATTATTATGCACTTTTGAAAGGTATAAGTTTATCTCTCAACTTTGGAATTAAAGAATTAGTCATAATAGGGGATTCAAGGGTGATAACAAAATCTCTAATTCATCAAAACATTCCCAAAGACATCAAGTTGGCTTCCATCATATCTAGAATTAAGAGGGATTCTAATAATTTTACCAAGGTCTCTTTGTATCACATCTTGAGAAAGCATAATGACATAGAATATGGTTTAGCTAATGAAGAATCCAGTCTTCCTCAAAGCACTCTGTGCAAAAATGGAGAGATTCATTTTTCTACAATCCCATAAGTTCTTATTCTCCATGGTTTAATTTAGATGCTTTTGGTTTTAATGGATCTTGTTCATTGAAGCAAAGACATGGTCTAAAGGGATAAGTTCACAGATACCATATGTAATCTGGGTTGATTATCTTATTTTTTATCCTGGTATGAAGATGTGATTATTATCAAAATATAATAGTTAGGAGTGAGGCACATTTATTGTTGTTGGTGTTTCTTCCTTTGGCTTCTGATGGGAGGAAAAGTGGTTTACCAATTGAAAATTGAACATACATATGGTTGGATCTTAACTGTGTTCCTAAACCAAGTTTGTTCTTGTTCTATTGGCAGTTTATTTCTTGTCTTAAAAGGAATGATGTTCACACCATTACTCCCTCCCATTTTTCGGAGTGGTGTTGGGCAGAGTGTTTAGGTGTTGGAACAGGGGCAGACCCAGGGTTCAATGATTCAACAATGTACCAATAAAACCCTAACTACCGACCCTTTTGGCAACACATGTGAAGCAGATGAAGTCTCACCCGAGGTAGAGGCAGGGGTGGTTGCAGGACTCCAGTGTATGCAGCCTTAGTTGGGACACATATATGTGATTAAAATACTCTAACAAAGAACTTAGAAGTTGTCATTCATTAGTACTTAACCTTTGTCTACAACGCATATAAACCCTAATTACAGCGCAACGTAGTATTCAACAAGATGTTTCACATTCAAGAACTAAGCACATCAACATAGATCAAATCTAGAATCTCATTCACATAATTAGGCACTAAGCTATCATATTCATCTAAGCATACATCATTGCACTAAGCATTAATCATATGAACCATAAAACAACCATAATTCACAAAGCAACCATAACACAGGATATACGTGGTTCACCCCCAGCCTGGGGCTACGTCCACCAACTCTTCATCTTCTTTATTATCTTCTGTCAATCATCTACATGCACATAGCCATAAGGTCCTACTCCGCATAGGATAGGAGAACTGTGCACACCTCGCCAGATCCTCCTTCCCTGAGCTAGGTTATAGAAAAAATACTTTACACAGTTTCTTATAGTCACTTTCACATTAAGCTTGCAAGTCTCACACAGTATGCACAAAACATGTACAACTATCACTTGCACTTATCACATTGGCCTTTACTTGCCCTTTTTCACTTAGCATCACACCCTTTTTTCCACCCCTACTTACATCACCTAACTTTCTATTTATACATTACAAAAGGGCCTAAACATGGGTAAACCCATGGGATGACATCCCCATACCCGTTACATAAGCCCAAAACCCAAAAATCCCTAAAAAGGGGCTAAGATCCCATGATCTCTGCTTCAACTTGTGCTCTGCCTTCGACATCTTGTCGAAGTCCCAAAATAGGTCAAACCTGACCAAGGATCTCCAAAACTTGGTCAAGGGCCAACATGCCCCTGACACTCACCTGTGACTTGTCCCAAGTCACTCTACTCTGGGTATCTCTGCCTCAAAATCCTCAAGCCTGACTCGAGCTACTTCGACCTGTTTCTCATCCTTCAATCTCTTCGATCAGTTGACAAGCTACATCCTGGACTGGCTGGAGCCTCTGAGTCACTTCCATGAATTTTCTCTATATGGAATGGACGTGTTGTTGAACAATGCATTGTTGTTGGGATCATTTCAATCTCTCAACTACTGAAAAGAGCTTCAGCTATTCCTGTACCATCGTTGCTTGCTACTTTGCCTCCTGGAGTTGTGACTCCAGTGTTTTTAGTTTAGGGTCCTTAGTAAGTCACTCATAAGTATGCACACTTCTACTGCTATGTTGTTGACATTACAAAGCTAATGCTATGATCCTCTCAACTGTGCTTTGGGCAGTGGCTTCTCTTTGGTCTCACATGTCATGCAGAGTACTTGGTACTATTTGTAGCTCTAGATCTGCTATTCTCTGTTGAAGCTGCTAGATGACTTCAACAAGTTGTGTTACTTGATGCTCCACTGAGTCTTCCTCCTTTTGTTCAAAGCCTGTCACAAAGCGAAGTGATATGCTCACTGCTTCTTTTAATCCAACCTGTTCCACGAGCAGCTATTCTTTCTCTTGCTGGATCTATGCCTTTTCCTCTTCAAACTTTGCTTGGAGGGTAGCCTTCTCCTACTGTGCAACCCTACATTGATCTATTACTTCCTCTTGTGCTTTCTTCAGGGCCACTGTGGCCTGTTATGTTTCTTCTTGTGCGTGACGAAGGTGGGATTTAGTCACATCGACTAGTCTACGGAGTTGGGTAGGCTCATATTCCAAATATGTTTCTTCTGATGGAGGGGGCGCAGTGGACACTGTGCGGCTGGAGTGAAGGGCCTATTGTACCCCTCGTAGTTCTGTTTCAATTTTTTCATACATGGTTTCTTACTTAGCTTCATTTCTCTACAAAATATCTTCTAAGGAATTCGATACAACTACGATGATGAATTTGAAGTCATCGAGCATGAGCACAGTCTGTAGCTTGGTCTTACTAGCTTTTGACTTCTTCAGCAATGTGGGTTTTGTGGGAGAAACATTTCTTTTGTGAGATGGATCTGTGTCATCAGGGAGATTCTGTGGCGATGTTACTTTTCCTTGCTTCTGTTGATATTCTTTTCCATTGTTCTCTTCTTTATCTACTTCGTTAACACCTCCTCGTCCAGGTGATTTTGAAGTATTTTCTTCTAATGCACTTCTCAGATGCTAGACTTCTTTTGTCTTCTTCCTTCTGCTAGTTCCAGGTGTATCATTCCCTTCACGAGTGATCACTGGGATTCTGATTAATTTAGGATCGGACAGTTCTGCGGGGTCAACATGGATAAGGAGCTCTGCATGCCACTCAGTTATTTCTTCTAGGTCCTCTTCTGTGAGTTTGTAATAACTCTGTAGTACTTCTTTGTGTTCATCTCCACGTGCATTGATGTAGATAAAATGTATGTTTGTGTGGAACTTCACAAATGGCCTGAACTTGTGTAGAGTGTTTGGCATTATACGAGGGACAACCTCAACAACCCTCTTTAACTATAGGTAGTAGGTGTGGAACACCGCGTTTGATTTCCATTGTTTTCTCATATCTCTTTAATACCATAGTAAAGTGAACTTCAAAACTAAGGGTTCAGATGGCTCTAGTTTAGGGACGGTCGCACCTTCCAACATATCCTAAGCTATGAACATGATGAGGATCAACGAACAACTAAAATGGAACTCATATCCCTGATCCTGAGCTTCGCAACAGTCTTGGTCTAACTGGTTCACTAAGTATTTTGCCCAATTCATCTGTAGCCCCTCCACGCATTTTCCTGTGAGGTCAACAACAAGCCCTGTGACCTGTGTGGGTCTGTTCTTCTGGACTAGCTTACCAGCAATCAAATGGAAAGCAAGGCACACTGCACCATTCTGGATGGAGGCTACCTTGTAGCCTCACTTCCCTATCTCCACATCATCGTATGTATCTTTAATCTTCTGCACCGGGGCATGGTCTGCAACCTTCTCTGGGTAAAAGTCTTGTGGGTCTGGTCCCCGCATGCTCAATCCAGTGATCCTATGGATCATCCCCAGATCGATGGTGATGCGTCTATCTAGCCACAAATAACCGCCATGCAAGCTCGACAACAGGAGATTAACACACACGTTAACCTTCTGGTGCCTTCCAAAATGGGGTATTTTCATCACGTTTAGGATGGTGGACTGTGCAAGGTCCATAGTCCATGGTTGGGGGATTATCCTCGACTTCTTCCCCTTCGTCCTCGTCAAATACCTATGAGGAGAGAGCATGCTTAAGTTCTTGCAATGCCCTAGGTTAAAGTCATTGATCTTTAGTGTCATGATCTTATCTGGTTGAGGCTTGCCTATGTGTATCCCCTTCGGGAGGTATGCAGTGACCAAGGTGTAGTCGAAGTCCCTGAGGACACTATCACAATTCACTGCACTGGCCAGAGGCGGCATGTAGTCGGGCATGATGGAAGCGATTAACTTCGCATTCGCCAAGTCATCTTAATGCTTGGTTCTTTTCTCATATGCAACTCGAGATGGTCCGGATCCATGAGCAGTCGAAGGGGAGGCTTACACTCCTCCCATCGATGAGGCTTGAACTCCTATGGAAATAAATCTCTTTTCCATTAGATCAATTAAAATTTCCTCTACTGACTTTTCCACAGTGTTGAGCTCGTCCAACATGCACGCTCGAGATTGGATATATCAGGTTGATGAAAAATTTCTCAATGCAATAGAATGGATGGCAAGGTCTCAATAAGCACAACATAGTAACAATGAGTTATCTTGTTGGATCGAATATAATTCGTGAAAGTGTGCTTGACACAATAGTCGACAAGATAAGTAGGCAGTGATGTAATGGATCTTTCGAACGGACAAGAAGCCTTCATCAATGTAGTTCTGTCCGTTATGGCGCGGTCCCAACAGTCCGATGGCGAGATTTCTGATCATAACTGATGTTCTAAACATTCAGGAACATCAATCTAACGGTTATAATGCCTCCAACGGTCATATCTCTTCGCCATGGCGAAGTGCCAATATGAGTTTCTTTTATATTCCAGTGAAGTTCGAATTCTCGAGACCTTCCTTCTACGAAGTCTTCTCTGGAACTTCCTATAATTTCTCCAACTTTGATTTCTTCTTGCTGAGCTTTCTAGCCTTCTTCCCTGTAATCTGCGTTACTGGTTTCCTCTTCCCATTTTGATTCTTATCTCCTCTTGGCATAGTAACTTCATGCTTTTTATGGTCTTTCGTAGGGTTCAAGGTCAATACTTATTCTCTATCTGGGGTAGGTTCTCTACTCTCTTGTACAAACAAGCGTTTCAGGTCTTCTTGTGTTCTTTCAACTTCGACATCCAGATTTACGGTCCTCGGTAGCTTCGAATGGTTTTCTTGTTCTTCCAGTAAGTGTGTTATTCTCTTAGCCATGAAGTTTCTTAGTTCTTGCTTTTTCTGTTCTAGATCTTCCTCTTCTTGTTTTCTTCAGATTTGATCTTTCTCAATCTAGGTTTTTCCTAATAACATAGCAAATGTAGCGTTGTTCTCAATAAATTTAACAACCTCAAATTCTTCTTATGTAAAAGTGCCATGAGCACTCATAGATGTCTGGGTAAGTCTTCCACATAGGGTTATCAAATTTCCTCTAAATAATCATATTCCTCCCAATGAAGGAATCATAGCAGGCTTTCCTAAAATTTCCCAAGTTCTTTCTGTCATAATATTCACCTGTGTTTCCTCATCTAGAACACAATCTATATCGAAGTCTCCTATTCATGTTTCTATGCACTCTTTCTCTTTGAATATCTCTGATAAGTTGATATCTCTGTGGTCATTCATGATTTCTTTCATTTGTAGTAATACAACCTCTGATTCTTTCTGGGGTTCTGCCATAGCCTTAATTTCTGAGTCTTTCTTCAGGTTTTCTTGTCTCATATTCATTCTTTCAACCTTAACAATCATTCCAGGGCAATCCAGAACATCATGGTCCATAGATTTACAACAAATACAACTAGGTCTTCTATAAGGGAAATCCTTAGCAAGATGGCACGACCTTTTGCAGTTGTAACAAAAGGTTAATCCTCTCTTCCTCTTAAATGATCCCCAACCTTTCTTGTACTGCGCACTAGGATCGTGGTAGCTAACCTGCAGAAAATTATTCCTAGGATCTTGCATTCATTTTTTAGTCCAAACATTCTTTCTATGCTTAGGAATAACATATCTTTCATTATTTCTATCAGATATACTCATATCAAACCTTCTTTCTTCTAACTGTGCCCTAGTTTTTAGACTAGGAATTTTTTTATCAAACATACCTAGATCCATACTTTCGAAACAAAAATTTCCACTTATCTTATCTTTAACAAAGCACAAAGATTTCAGATCTTACCTGTTTAATAAACAAAAATCACTTTACCTTTATCAGGGCACAAAGCTTTCAGATATTACCTCTTTTTTTCGGATCAGACTTCTTTTCTTAGCACAGATCTTTCACAAGTCAAGTATAATACTGCGCACTAAAGCAACATATATACACACAGATCTTTCTTTCTCTTCATGAGTTCCCAACAAACACATTTTCATGTCCCGGGAACAGAACCATTTGTTGGCATAGGGGCAGACCCAAGGTTCAACGCTTCAACATCGCACCAACAAAACCCTAACTACCGACCCTTTCGACAACACCTGCGAAGAAGATGAATTCTCACCCAAGGTAGAAGTAGGGGTGGTTGCAAGACTCCAGTGTATGCAACCTTAGCTGGGACACAGATCTGTGATTACAATACTCTAACAAAGCACTTAGTAGTTGTCATTCATTAGTACTTAACCTTTGTCTATAGCGTAGATAAACCCTAATTACAACCTAGCACAATATTCAACAAGATTCAACACATTCAAGCACTAAGCACATCAACATAGATCACATCTATCATCTCATTCACATAATTAGGCATTGAGCTATCATATTCATCTAAGCACACATCATTGCACTAAGCATTAATCATATGAACTTTAAAACAACCATAATGAACAAAGCAACCATAACACAGGATATACGTGGTTCACCCCCATTCTGGGGCTACGTCCACCAACTCTTCATCTTCTTTATTATCTTTTGTCAATCATCTACATGCATAGAGACATAAGGTCCTACTCCGCATAGGACAAGAGATCTGCACGCACCTCACCAGATCCTCCTTCCCCGAGCTAGGTTACATCACAAATCCTTTACACAGTTTCTTACAGTCACTTGCACTTAGACTTCCAAGTCTCACACATTATTGCACAAAGCATGTACAACTATCACTTGCACTTAGCACATTGTCCTTTACTTGCCCTTTTGCACTTAGCATCACACCACTTTTTCCACCCCTACTTACATTGCCTATATTTCTATTTATACATTACAAAAGGGCCTAAACATGGTTAAACCCATGGGCTGACATCCCATACCTGTTACATAAGTCCAAAACCCAAAAATCCCTAAAAAGGGGCCGAGATATCGAGATCTCTGCTTCGACTTGCGCTCCACCTTTGACAGCCTGTTGAAGTCCCAAAATAGGTCAAACCTAACCAAGGATCTCCAAAACTTGGTCTAGGGCCAACTTTAGGCTTCACATTCAACATTTTTACTCCTTTCCTATTCGTCTAGCCCTGTAGTTTACTTTGCAATTTTTACAATCATTCAAATTTGTGTGATCATTTCTCTAGAAAATGTCAGCAGAGATATTTTGATATTTTGCTTGGAAGTTTCCTTCAATATTTGGGATTGTTCCTGTCCTTTATTCCTATGCTAGTTAATAGACTTTGGCATGGGAAATTTTTTTCTATTATGCAACTACTTGTTGATCTCACTTTGCACCTTTTTTTGCTTCCCTTTTGTTATGGCTAACTCAATGTTAAGAACCAAATATAAAAATATCATAAAAACCTCATAATAAGTACTCAACACCTTTGACAAAGAGAAAATTTCAGATAATAAGCCTCTTCGAGGGGTTAACCTCCTTATACACCACACAAATTTACAAATACAAGATGATTCCAAATGAAAAGGTATCCTTGGTATATATAGGTGACTAGGAGGTACAATTACAACTAATGGACCCAAGCGGACATAAATAAAATAACAATACTAATGTAATTTGCCCAAATTAAGAGGTAATGTGCCACTATTTAGGGATTAACATGCCCCTCCCCTTAAGACAATTGTTGTCTGCAACACTTGAGTAATTCTGGATGCTTATGTATAAAAGACTCATCTTCCCAAGTGGAATCTTCAACGTGTAGTTTCTTCTACTTAATGAGATACTCTGAAATGGATCTATTCCTCAGGTGGAGAATTCTTGTGTCAGTGATAGCTTCAGGCTCCAATATGTTTTTTCCTTCCTTGTAAAGTTATGGAAATATAGTTTGAACTGAGATATTTTCACCTTTAACCTTCTTTAAGCATGAAACATGCAAAACTGGGTGTATTCATGAAGATGCAGGCAACTCATATTTGCATGCCATAGTACCAATCTTTTGCAACACCTTATAAGGGCCATAGTACTTTGGTGATAATTTATTATCCTTCTTAGCTTGCTTGAGGGACATATGTTTGTATGGTTGTAGTATTAAAAACACCCAATCCCCTACTTCAAAACTTCTTTCACTGTGATGTTGATATGCTTTTTGTTTCATGTGAATATGTGTCATGGTCAGGTTGTCCTTTAATAGTTCGAGAACTTGTTGTTGAGGCTTTATGTGATCTTCCACTGCTTGAAACTTAGATTTTTATTTTAAAGAAGTGATGGACGGTGGGTGATATCCATAGAGTGCCATAAATGGTGTCATTTTTTTTGCAGTATGAAAGGGAGTGTTATACCACCATTCTTCCAAGGGTAACCACTTGAAACATTGTGTTTGTTTATCAGATACAAAGAAATGAAGGTAGCCTTCCATAAATTTTTTCACTATCTTAGTTTGTCCATCAGATTGAGGATGATAAGATGATCTATGAGCCAATTGAATACCCAAACAAGAAAATATTTATGTCCAAAAATTTCCAGTGAAGATGGGATCTCTATCACTTACAATAATATTTGTTCTTCCATGTAGCTTTTGAACTGTCTCCATGAATGTGATGGAAATTGTATTGGTGTTGAAAGGATGAGAGAGTGCACAAAAGTGTGCATACTTGGTCAGTCTATCAACAATCACCATGATGACACTGTTTCCTTCAGAGTTCGGTAACCCTGTGATGAAATCCATGGAAACCTCCTCCCAACGCTGACTTGGAATGGATAATTGTTATAAAATACCTAGGATCTTAATTGTTTCCACCATATTTTTTTGGAAAACCAAATATTCTACCACAAACCTTTGAACATCATTTTTAAGGCCATGCCCAAAAAATTCCTTCTTGACATTGTGGTAGGTTTTCAAAAATATTGAGTGCCCTCCTACTAGAGAGGTGTGCAATTCCAAGAGTACATTTTGTTTGAGTTGAGATTTCTTACAAAAATATAAGCGGTCTTTGTACCATAGTGTATCATTTTTTCATGTAAATGTACTCGATGCACTGGAATCCTGTTGCAACCTTTGAATGAGAGTCCACACTTTTTTGTCATTCTTCCATTCATCCCTTGCTTCTATTATCCAATCAGGTTGGATGATCGAGATAGCAAAAAGAAAGGCCTCAACATATTCATCCTTTCTTGAGAGTGCATCTGCCACAACATTTTGCTTCCCTTTTTTGTAGATTATTTCAAAATAATAACCCATCATCTTGGTCACCCATTTTTGTTGTTCTTCTGAAGATAGTCTTTGTTCCAAGAAGTATATAAGACTATCGTGATTTGTTTTGACCTTGAAGTGCCTACCTATTAGGTAAGGGCACCATTGCTTCAATGCGTGTAGTATTTCCATCATTTCCCTTGAGTGGCCAACTTTCAAAAGCAAGGGGCCTTCCTTCTTGCATTAGAACAACACCAATGCCATTTCTTGAGGCATTGCATTCCACAATAAATGTTTTTGTGAAGTCTGGTGTGTTCACGGTAGGAGATTTGCACATCTCCTCTTTAAGTTGTTAAAAATATTGAGTTTCCTACGGATTCCATGAAAATGCATCCTTCTTAGTTAATGACGTTAAATGTTCTTCTATTCTTCCATAGTTCCGAAAAAAATTGCGGCAGTAACCTGTCAAACCCAAAAATACTCTAAGATTTTTCAATGTTTTCGGAAGTGGCCAGTCCCTCATGGCTTTAATATTGTTAGGGTATACCTTGACACTTTGATGAGATACAATATGACCCAAATAATCTACCTCCTTCACCCCAAAGAAACATTTGGATGGTTTGGCATACAGTTGTTTCTCCTTTAGTAGATGTAGCACCATGTCAACATGTCGAACATGATCCTCCCAAGACTTGTTAGCATGTTTACAGACAGAGTGTGCTTGTCAATGATGGAAAGAACAACAACGACGATGGAATATTGGCAGCAATGACAGAAACAGGAAAGCAGGAGACCATGAGAAATTGTTATCTACAAGCTTAGGAGGATGATCACATGGCATAGAGATGGAGTTTCCAGATAGCCATAGGTTATCATGAAGGCAACAAGGAATGTCTGAAGGATTCCTTAGAATCCTTGACTTTGTAGAAGGAATCAAGCTCAGGAGGAATAACACAAAGTTTCACGCAGAGCGCAAGTGTGCACCAGGTCCAAGGTTAACTTCATTGCCAAATCTCATGAGAGATATTGTTTTTCAGATGCACAAAAGAGACCCAAAGTCATCAGGACTTGTAGAAGGAGTAAAGGTCGAGACCCTTGAACACTCAGAAAACATTGTAAGTCATAGAGATCAAAGCTCCGAAGGAAAAGCGTAAGCTCAGGGTGAGAATCCTCAGAAGCTGTCCGATCAAGAAATTGACGGTGTTGATCATCTCATATAATGAACATCAGTCATATGAGTGACCGTGGGCTTGAGGACCATTGGAAGATTGTGACCATCGGATCTGCAAGCCAGATCAACAACAAGGATGAATTGCAGGAAGCGAAAGAAGAATTAAACATCTCACTAGTTCCAATCCCGCAATTGATCTAGATCGTCAGATCTCATCGACTCGGATATCGAAGACTGTGGTTGATCCAACAAGCGATCAAATTAAGTCAGATTGAATTGTGACCGTCAGATGCACAATCGCCAGATCAATGGCAGGGATAGATTGCAGAGATCAGAAGGAGAATTAAATATCGTGCTAGTTCCAATCCCGTAATTAGTCAGGACCATCATATATTATATCCTCAAATATTGATGATTGTGGTTGACTCACCAACGATGCACAACTTCAAACTGTGGAGTTTTGGTGACGATTTAATCACTTGCAAGTTGTGGTTCCACAACGATCCTTGATCGTTGATCTTCTTCGAGAATCTTCACAACCGTCAGACCAGTTTAAGTGGAAGGATAGGATAAGAGGGGTTAAAGGGTTGAGAATTTGATTATCCGAATACGCATCAGTTGTCGTATCAAACCCGAATTCATGTTAGTCGTCAGATCATTTTAAAGTGGAAGGATAGGATAGGTGAGGCAAAATATTTGAGATCTCATTTATGCGAATTTCCGTCAATCGTTGGATCATTCTAAGTGGAAGGACAGGATAAGCTAGAAGAGTTGCATCGTATACAAATCGAGCCATCGATCCAAGATCATGATTGACGAACAACATTTAGTTTGGGTATAAGGATGTGAGGAGGTTAAGCTCCGGAAAAATTTCACTTCAGTTTTTTCAGTTTGAGATTTGAAAAACCTGAAGCCTGGAGAGCCAAAAATCTGAAATGAATACGGACCATTGGATCTGGAGAACATACGACGAATGTTAGATCGGGGTGATCTACGTTAGCAAACCTCATCTGCAAGGACATGTGGCAGACCACGTCAGCAAAGAACATATGGGAGATCACGTCAACAAACCATGTCAGCAAGGATATGTGGTAGATCACGTCAGCAAGGATGTGTGGTAGACCACGTCAGCAAGGACATGAGTCGTCTGATTTGAGAGATCACTTCGGATGTATTCTCAACTATTGATCATAGTATAGTGGAAGGATAGTGTAAGTTTGAAAAGTTGAAATCCCGAAGTTCTGAAGGGAAAAGTTTCGATATCCGTCCATCTCAATGTTTGATTAAGTCCTAGCCATCGGATTGAACAATGAAAAGATGAGTGTAAGGATCAAATCTGACCATTTATTTGTTTCCATGAAATAAACTGTCCGATCTGGTTGAAAGGTCAAATACCCGAAGGAGCTGAGGACCGTCGATCTGTAGGAGGACACACGTCAACAGATCATGTACTTCGGTTGGAACACTCCGGGAAAAAACAAAGGAAGGAAGAAAGTTGAGAATTGAGATTCCCGAACCCCAAAAACCCGAAGTGAATATCAATCATTCAATTCGAGAAGACCACATGTCAATAGATCATGAACTCTGGGTGGAAGCACCACGGAGAAAGCGGAGTTTGAGAGTCAAGACTCCCGAAGTGAGAAAGGAAAAAATGATCTCGTCCGTCGGTTTGGAGGGCCACATGTCACTTGGTCATTAAGACTAAGGATCCTACATGGACAGAGGAAAGAAGGCAGGAAAGGAAGATAGATTGGAAGCATTGATCGAAGGAGCATCGTCAAGATCGTGAGATCGATGGTCCCGTCGCATTGTGGGGTCAGAACATGCTCGGGTCTTAATTTTTCATGAGCGGACCACAATTGAAACCATGGTTTTGGAGAAAGGACACATGAAGGCTCGAAGTGAATTACGGGGCGAAAAGAGAGTTTCCCTCAAACCTCCCTTGGATGCACCCATAATCACGTGGTCACATGAGATCATCGCCCAAGGTCATATCGAGAAATGGAGCTAGCGCTCACTAGACCGATATTGGGAAGTGCCCTTTTAATAGGAGTTTGGTCACAACCATGGTCACATCAACGAAGGTTAAGGGAGGAGCTAGTACCTCGCTAGGCTCCACCTCGGGATTTCAGGAGTTGGGAGAATCAAGGTGACTCGCAGCAGAAAATTCAAAACGTGAAGTCACGAAGTGCCTTTTCGATAGGCGTCTGATCATATATCATGGTCACGTGAAAGGAAGGGGCTTAGCTAGAAATTATAGCGCCCACTATGAAGTTTTCTCAGGAAGGGAAAATGCGCCAAAGGGATGAGCGCGCGAAGTTTCTCTCTGTAACTGCCAGAACGAAGTGATTGTATCTGCCAGAGAATTTGAAGAGCTTCAGGGTGATCACCAGAGGAGCTGAAGAGTCTCGAGGTAACTACCAGTGGAATGAAGACTCATCATAGAGACAATTGATAGATGGAAAAGTGTCAAAGACTGTAACTTCCAGAGAAGCCAGAGAATCTCAGGATAATGCCTCCTAATGATGAACAGACTCAGTATAATTGCCAGAGAGGATGAAGAGTTGTGTGTGTGATCTGGCAGAGGACTTGGCATGATAAATATATGCAGAATAGAGAAGATATGTTTGATTCTTTTGATAGTTATTCATGCGGGTAGAAGTAGGCTATGCGCAGGAGCTAAAGCGCACAGAAGAGGCGTAACGCAGAGAATCGAAATGGTGCACAAAGCATAAAACACAGAAGAAAGACATAGAACAAAAATGCATATCTGAGAGAGGAAGAGAAATCCAAGGTGCGCATGAAGAGATAGAGAAGAATAATAGAAATCTCAAGAAAATGCAAGTAGGAAGACATTGATGTAGGCAGAGAAGAGCAGTGTAGCAAAAAAATGATGAGACTGGTAAGTCATTGATAAATACTGTATCACTGTAATAAATTTCAGTAACAAAGACTTATATCTTAGGGTGGTAGGGTGGTGCTAGGGAGGGCTGCTGTCCTTAGAGTTTCAAGTGGGTGCTTGAACACAAGGAGTTGTAGCTTCCATCTGGTTGCAGCCAGAAAAACCAGGGTGGTAGGGTGGTGCAAGGGAGAACTATTGTTCTTTGTTATACAGGTTGGTGCCTATGTAACTGGAAGTTGATGCTTCCATCCAGTTGGTGCTGGAAAAAAAAGGGAGTCAGTGCTTCCTTCTAGTGGGTGCTAGAGAAACTAGAGAGTTGGTGCTCTCAACAAGTTGCTTCTTATAAAACATAGGTTGTAGCCTCGAAAGGAGTTGGTTCTCATAAGAATGATAATGTACAGAAAATAAAGACTACTTATCATATCAAGAAGAAGAGGTTTTCTCCCTTTATGGGTTTCCTTAGGAATATCTATCTCTGTGTATTTCATGTGTGTGATTGATGTTGAATACTCTATTGCTTACTTCCCTGAATTATTGTGATCATCATTGAGTGTTTTGTAATGAGTTTAAAATGGGCATAATTTTTTAAGCACAATAACAACTAATTCACCCCCCCCCTCTCAGTTGTTTTAGTAATTCCAAAAATTGGTATCAGAGTAGGTTCCTTTTTTTAAAGGGTAGATCAGTAAGCTTAAACATGACAATTCATGAAGGAACTTCAACCAATAGGGCCCCCCTATTCAATGGAACAAAATTTTCCTTCCGGAAAGTTAGGATGAGAACCTACATAATGGATTTAGGTGTAGAAGTCTGGGATGTGGTAGAGATTGGTTATGTAAAGCTAGTTGTACTAGCTAATAAGGATGACAAGCTAGAATTCAAATTCAATGCTATTCTGAGTCGGCTTGTAGAAGCATAATTTGTAAAAGTTATGCACTTAGAATCTGCCAAAGAAATGTGGGACAAACTCATTAGAATTTATGAAGGTAATGAGAAGGTAAAGGATGCCAAGCTTCAAACCTATAGATTACAGTTCGAACAATGAAAGATTAATGAGGATGAAACAACTAATAATTTTTTCTTAAGAGTTGAGGAGCTTGTGAATGCCATGAAGGGTCTTGGTGAGAAGATTGAAGATGTATTTTTAGTTCAGAAAATTTTGAGATCTCTGCCACATAGGTTCAACCCAAAGGTCTCTGCTATAGAAGAACTTAATGATCTAAAAGATTTGCCTTTTGATCAACTTCTAGGAACGTTGACTGCATATGAAATGAGGATAGTTAAAGATAAACCCACCTCTAGAGAAGCATCATTTAAAGCAGATAAGAATGAGGATTCTGATCCTAATGAAATTGAAGCAAAATTTGTGAGAAGACTAAAGAAAGGATCAGGAAAGTATCAAGGTAAGTTTCCCTTCAAATATTTTAACTGTGGAAATATAGGTCACTTTGCATCTAAGTGTCCACACAAGAAGAAGGACCAGAACTCTAAAGGTGAATAGAAGTACAAATCCAAGAGATTTGTTAAAAAGAAAAGTCTATGTGTAAACAATGATGACTTTTCAGGAGACACAGATAGTGACTCTTCTTGTGAAGATAAAGTTAATGAATTTATGCTTATGGACAAAGAGGATTATGATAATAAGATCACAGGAATTGATGTTAATGATGAAGAAGTTGTGGTTGATATGGAAGGTGAACTAATAAGTGCTTTAGAAGAGATTGACAGACTCAGACTTAAGAAGAGAAAACAAAAACAGTTGTTGATGCAGTTTGAAAAGAATGGTAAAAAACCTGATGAAGACTTCGCCCTACTAAAAGTGGATCTAGAAGAGGCAAAGAAAATAGAGGACACTCTGAAACAACAATTATCAGAGAATAAGCCTAGATGTGAAGCCTTGGAAGAAGAGGTAGTAAAAACCAGGAAAGAGATGGATAAGTTTAAAGCATTATATCTCCAAAATCTTCCAAGCATTAAAGCCTCAGCAGAACAAAATGACATTCTGAGCAAACAAAGATCTCCTTTATTGAAGACTGGTTTAGGATATATAAGTGGTTCACGAAGCAAAAAAACAGAAAGAAAAGAGGCAATAAATATGATCAAGTTCCAAGTCAACAGACAATCAGACCATGTGAATAATCTGCCACCAACAGCTAATGAGGGTAAGATGATCCATGATAAAAAACTAAGACATCAGAAGATGGAGAAAAAAATGGCAAGAAGAAGGCCATCCTTCAAGTACCAAATTTTTTTCCATGGTTACTATTTTTACTACTCTAATTTTGGTCATAAGATTGCAAATTGTCAAATTAAGTTTAGAGACATGCAACTGAGGAGATCAAGAAACAAACAATCTTTGCAACATAGAACTAAACAACCAATGAGTGTACAATGTTGCACCAATCTCTTTGACCTATTGAACGATGAGCTCGAATGCTATAATTGTCATAACTTCAGCCACAAATCTGCAAATAGTTATCTGAAGAATTACAAAGAAAATCCAAGGATAAAGCTCTTAACAAGAAATACCAACACATTGAAAAAGAAAGATAGTGAAAAATGTGGTCTAGTACTTTCAACTCAAAAACAAAAATACCCTTGGAATATAGATAGTGGATGTTCCAAGCACATGACTGGAGACAAGGATAAGCTTCTGTCTATAAGTAAAAGAAAAACATGAAATGTGACCTTTGGAAATGATGAACCAGGTAAAATCAAGGGTAAAGGGATGGTGAGTTTGAGTAATGGCAAAGGATATGCTCAGGATGTTCTGCGTTTAGATGGTCAGAAACATAATTTGCTCAGTGTAAGTCAAATGTGTGACAGAGGCTGTGAAGAGGTGTTCACTTCCAAAGATTGTAAGGTAAAGAATGTAAACTCAGGACAAGTGGTGGCTAAAGACATAAGGACAAATAAAATGCATGTGTGCTGGAAGAAGATAGAAAAGAGTGTCATCTAAGAAAACATGATGAAAGATGGTTATGGAATAGGATATTTGGACATCTAAACTCAGACCACTTAATCAAGATAAAAAATATTGAGGCAGTAAAAGATCTTCCAAAATTATCAAAGCCACTAGGCTTTGTGTGTAAACCCTACCAAGTAGGAAAGCTAACCAGGACACAGTTTAAATCCAAAGAGCTCTACTTCAACAGAGAAACCACTCCAATTAGTTCATATGGATTTATGTGAACCATCAAGACAGGAAGGCCCAAGGAAGGGAAACTACTTCATGTTGAACATTGATGATTACTCCAGACTCACTTGGGTTTCTTTTAAAAAAAAAACTGAAGCACTTGAGAAATTTAAAATATTTAAATATTTAATTGAGAATCAAACAAGCAATGGGTTAAAAGAAGTAAGATCAGACAGAGGAGGAGAATTTATGTCAAGTGATTTCAAGGAATTCTGTGATAAAAATGGGATAAAGAGAGAATACACAATCCCAAGAACTCCACAACAAAATGGAGTAGTTGACAGGTTGATGAAGGAATCCCAGTAAGAGAGGTGAGCAATATTGAGTCTGCTACAGAGGACATAGCTGAAGTTAAATATGAACAGGTCCAAGAATCAGAAGGAGAAGACTATGACTTAGCTACAAATACTCTGCAGGACTCAAATAAGAGAGTCCATCCTGTCAGGGGGAGTATGTGTTGGTTGAATATCTGATGCCTTCAAAAATTACTGCAACATCTTAGGGGGAGCATGTTTTCTTTGACATTGATCTCAAAGGGGGATAAAAGGTGTGGTATGGATGCTACAGTTGGAGGTCTAAGGAGAACAGTGCAGTCCTTCAGGGTTTCCATCAATGCCAAAGGGGGGGATTTTTGGCATGTTTATAGGAAGAGTGTTCTTGTCATTTATGGCAAGAACAAACACGATGATGGAATATTGGTAGCAATGACGACAAACATGAAAGAAGGAGACCATGAGAAATTGTTGTCTACAAGCTCAGGAGGACGAGAACAGGGAAGATATTTGGATTTTACGGATAGCTAGAGGTTATCATGAAGGTAGCAAGGAGCATGCACATGATTCCTTAGAATATGTGAGTTTGTAGAAGGAATCAAGCTCAGGATAAATAACACAGAGTTGCATGCAGAGTGCAAGTGTGCACCAGGGCCAAGGTTAACTTCATTGCCAAAGCTCATGAGAGATAGTGTTTTTCAGATGCATAGACGAGACCCAAAGTCATCAGAACTCGCAGAAGGAGAAAAGGTCGAGACCCTTGAACACTCAGAAAACCTTCTAAGTCGTAGATATTAAAGATCGGAAGGAAAAGAGTAAGCTCAAGGTGATAAGCCTCAGAAACCATTCGATCAAGAAATTGATGGTGTTTATCATCTCATATAATGGGCGTCAGTCATATGAGTGAATGTGGGCTTGAGGAATGTTGGAAGATTGTGACCATCGGATCTACAAGCGAGATCAACGATATGGATGAATTGCGGGGAGTGAAAGAAGAATTAAACATCTCGCTAGTTCCAATCCCGCAATCGGTCTAGTTCATCAAATCTCATAGAATTGGATATCGACGACTGTGGTTGATCCAACAAGAGACTAGATTAAGTCAAATTGAGTTGTGACCATCATATGCGCAATCACTAGATCAATGATAGGGATAGATTGCGGAGATCAGAAGGAGAATTAAATATCATTCTAGTTCCAATCCTGCAATTAGTCAAAACCGTCAGATCTTATAGCCTCGAAGATCGAAGATTGTGGTTGACTCACCAACGATGCATGTTGGCCCTTGGTTATGGAAGAAAGCGAAGATTAAGGAAATAAGGTGAAGCACAAACTGCACAGAAGGCACATTGACTGATATAGGGTCGAAGTGGTCAAAGAAGAAGAAAAGAAGGAGTGAAGTAAGGGAAAGTTAGTTGTTGAATGAGAAGATCGAGGATGACAGATCAAAAAGGAAGATACATCGCAGACAACTCAGCAAGTGGAAGAAGACGTCAACGAGTTCTTTGGAGCACATCGTGAGAAAGAAGGATAGATAGGCTGGAGAAGCCCGAGAAGTACGGGTCAAGTTGACCTAGGGTTTTAGACACCTAGGATTTTGGATCTAGGGTTTTGACACCAAGACGTTGGTTATTGTAATGTATAAATAAAGGTATAGAGGACCTGGGATGGGTTGTTGTCATTATTGTGGATGATCATTGTTGTTGATACTGTTGTGTATTAAGAGAGAGAGAAGTGTTGTGTGTGAGAGCATTTTGTATTGTAAAGATCTTCAGTTGGGTGCGAATATCAACCCTGCAGTTGGGTGTGCAAGGAGGGGAGATAGAGAAGAGAGAGAGATATGCAAGCTAAGTGCATATATAGAACTGTATGTATTCACATAATATATCAAGAAACGCAGTTCTGTGGATGTATCCCAAGGTAGAGGGTGAACCATGTATATATTGTTGTTCTGTGTGATTGATGTCGTGTTATTTCACTTTCTGTTATTCTGTTATTGTATCATTGTGTTAGATCTGAGACATAGATCATGCAATAGGCCTAAGGGAGATAAAGAATAACTAGATCTTTGTGTGTTGTTAATTTGAGTCCACTTGCATTTCCTCTGGTTGTAGACACCTGTGTCTTGCAACCCCCTATCGCTACTTCGGGTGAGACTGCATCTGCTTCGCAAGTACTACCGAAAGGGCTAGTAGTTAGGGCTTTGTCGATGCGTTGAACCCTGGGTCTTCTCCTGTGCCAACAAATGGTTCCGTTGTCGGGACCGGGATCTTCTTAAGGGAATGTCAAGGTGGTTTCCATTGAAGACAAAGATTCAGAAGTGGATAGAAGAACAAGAGAGAGACTTTGTCGAAGCTCGGAACAAGAACCCTAGCTTGAGTATAGAGGATTGGTTGGGAAGGTATATCTTTTCTGATATACATGAGATTTTCTTTGGAGGAATTGATAAAGAGCTATACGAGTGGTTAGCCAGACTAGTAGATACCCAGTTTGAGATCAGATTTAGACCACCTGTAGTTTGGACATCAACGTTGATCACAAAGGTCAAGAGAGTTGATAACGTTGTGTCAAGAGAAGTAGATAACTAGTTTGATAGCACCATTGGAGGGTACATTACCGATTTTGATATTGACAGAGTAGAGTCATATAGCCAAGCAAAGAGGTATTTCTTTAAGGGACCTAGAGGAAAATTTTTACACTTTTTGAAGTTGAAGATCAAGATGCTATTGCATGAGAAGAACAACTTGAAGATACAGTAATTGGTCGGATTGAAGAGCTAATATTCAAAAACTCAGACAACGACAATGACACGGAGGTAGGACATACACGTAGTTGGAGAACCTTTAGAGAGGTTCCTCTAGTAAACCTGTTTGAGCAGAGCCACAAACCACTAGCACATGATGAAGGGTTCTATAGTGGAGAAGAAGAAGAGATATTGAATGAGGAATAGTCAGGATCCACTGGAGCAGAGGAAGAGAAGATCGAAGAAACTCTCTGAGAAGAGTCAGAAACTTCAAGAACTATGCCGACTGTTGAAGTAAGTACTATTACTCCTCCTGTTGTTTTAACAACGTTAAGTAACCAAAGTAGTCAGAATTACTAGAGCACTCAGAGCACTGTCACTAGCAGTTCAACACATACTCAGTCAATAAACCTAGGAATATCTATGGAAGATGAAATGAGGCTACCTATCTTTAGAGGAGATGGATTTGAAGATCTTGATCAATAGTGGTTCTTATGCGAGGTTGTATGGAGTATTAAGAAAGTCAATGATGAAGCAATTAAGAGAGCTTAGTTTAGTACTACCTGTTGGTGACGTAAGTCACTCCTGGATTGCAGCAGGAGCAGAGCTCGATGCCCACCAGTTTATGTCACGATTTGTGTAAAAAGGGGTGATCGAATGGAAGTAAACTCAAAACGATATTGTTCTAACTCCGAAACTAGGCCAAGCATGCATGGGAAAGTGAGGTCTTAGATAAACTTCAGACAATGAGTTGTAGTAAGGGTGAGTAGGAGGAAGACTTGTATAAGAGAGACTGAAAAGGTCTATCGTAAACATCAGGTTTCTAACAAACTATAGGAGAAAACATCGAAACGCAAGATCTGGGTGAGTAGGAGGAAGACTTGTATAAGAGAGACTGCAAAGGTCTATCGTAAACATCAAGTTTCTAACAGACTGTAGGAGAAAACATCGAAACGCAAGATCTTCTTACATTCAAACGCAGAAAACCGGAGAATACAACAATGCAACAATAAATCCTTTATCGTAACATAATTGCAATAATTCATGTGAATCAGTCAATCATGAACTCCCTCAGTATGAGATGAAAACTAGATGGGGTAGAAAAAATGTCTGTCATTAAACAAGAAATCTTACATACAGATGCATAACCAGAGAATTAGAGTGTCTGTTAAAACTTTACAATCGGGAGCTTCGCTCTACCATCGATGCTTTGAAAAATATCAAAACTAAGTATATATACTCCTAAACATTTTCCCAATAGAGGCCTACTATACTTTCGGGACGAGGAGTCTCTTTAATCAAATCTGGCCTACACTCCTCTGTCATATGCCACCTTAATTCTACATAGCTTGCATCAGGGGGTAGATGAGCCCTTAAATGCTGAATTAGCATGTGCAGGCTTCCCTAGTGAGTCGAGGACTCGGCGTGGCTTCCATGGAAAGAACTAGTATAGAGGAACATCTCGGGTAGAATTTCAGTCGAGACATCCATACCTTGCAATTAATGAGTGAGGCGAGGTTTCAACCACCCTATCTCTTCTTCATTCGTTCCAAGCAGGAATCGGGATTTAGATCACATCGAACCGACATCTGGAGAACACCGTGCCCCCCCCCTTTTTGAAACTCAACTCGGCGCCTTTGGCGCCCCTTTGTACAACCCTTTCTACTTCCTCAAGTGACCACGGGCCGTGAACCTACGCCTACCTTCAAAGGTGCTTTCAGCGTTTCGAGGTTCATGGATAGGAAGGAGTAGGTCTTTTCTTTTCGAAATTGCGATGGGCAAAAAGGCGAAGAGCCTAATCACGCGCCATGTGTTCCTCTGGGATGAACGGCTCAGATCGCTCTCGGTGCTTTGGGACCCATCTTGCCAAATGGTAAAAATTAGCGCCCCTCCTTCAGGCCTGCTCCTTTGTGACCAGGTGCCAAAACCATGGGCCCGATTCTGGGCGCTCTTGGTGCTTTGGGATTCGAGGTTTTGAGAGGTGAAGTGACAAGGAGCGCTTACCCCTTGAACTCCCGAATGCCGACATGGCACGAATGTGCACCGCGTGTCCTTAAGATGAATGGATGAGGTAGCATTCGTTATTTAAAAGGGGGCCACCCTCATTCATAGGCTCGCTTGTCGTGACCTGGCGCTAGGACTGTGGGCTCGGCTCCAAAGGTTCTTTCGGCATTTCGTCGATCGACAATTTCGGTTGCAATGAATGGGATGTTCCTTGTCTCCCGAAACACCGATCTCCGCAATGCCGACTGGCTGCCACCTGTCTCAATGGGATCACACGACCCAAATCTGTCTTGAACTATGGGTGCTACCTTTTATGATAAATCACGAGCAAATTGACAGCCCCGAAAACCCGATGACCATCGATCATCTTTGTAGATGAATCTCGGCTGCTGACAACAAAACTTCGCCCGCTCGCTTGACTCGTAACCGGAAAAGAGATTCTCCTGTGCTGCGCTTGGGCGCTTCCTGTGCAACCTGCAAACCTGGGTACTTTTGTGCCTAAGACAAAAATTGTCTCTAACACTACCCTGAGAGACCGCGCACTGAGCTAGTACATGAAGTTTGTTAAAGGAGTTTCATATCCCAAACCGTTGAACGAGATCAAGACTACGTTGAGTGCAGAATTCAAGAAACCCAAGTCAAAGTCACAATGCATTATAGAACTGAAAGAAATCAAGCAGAGAGTAGCTAAAACTATTTGGGAGTTTGATCATAGGTTTAATACCTTAACAGGCCGATTGATTTTTCAGATCCCAGACGAGCAAAACGAGGAATGGTTCATTGCTATCCTCCTACCACACATTAGAGTTCCTCTGATGCAACAGAAGGTTTTTTTGCAGGCTGAGGCATTGGAGATCGACATGAAACTAGAATCAGCCCCTATGGGAGAATCCAGCTCAGGTATGAGTCAAATTTTGAGTCAGTTAACTAGCTTATCTCTGCAGGTCGAAGATATAAATAAAGACAAGGGAAAAGATAAAAGAGGTGAGATTTGGTGTATCAGGTGAAAATCAGAAGGCCACGATAAGGAGCATTGTCCCCTATTTCATGAGTACTTGGCCTATGGGGCTCCGAGCCCTTTGAAGTAGGTTACGCTACCATGGTGCGAGGTATGTAGAAATAGACATCACCCTGGTGAATGATATTACATGCAAAAATATGTTCAGACACCTACAAACCTTTAATGCACATTCTATAAATCTGTGGCGCATGATAAGAAATATTGTAGGGTGTATGACCTCTTGCACTAAATATCAAGAGATACATATAGTATTCAAGGTGAAGTACAACATGAAGGAAATGATAGGCATTTTAACTCTCCAAGAAGAGGAAAATTCAATCCTCGTGGTGGATTCAGAGGAAGAGGACGAGGAGGAGGCATGGGTCGAGGTCGAGGTCAGATCATTTCTTATAACTGTGCATAGCCAATTCACTTGGCAAGGGACTGTAAGAACCCTTGTACCACTTGCAGCTACTGCAACTCATTTGAACATGTCATTGAATATTTCCCTGTGTTGTTAGACAAGCTTCAAGAGAGACAAGGAGGAAACCAACAAGTACAACTAATCTCAGCAGAACCTCATGGAGATGATCCTAGAGCCGATGTTATCACTAGAGGATGATCCATTATAGGAGAAGACAAAGTGACCCCAGGAAATACTACAGAAGAATCAAGGGTCAAAAGAGTTGCAAAGAAGACACGAGAGTTTGATTCGAGGAAAGAAGAATAGACATTTGAAGAAGCAAGAAGAGAATTTGGAGGATATCATGCTTCTTCTTCAAAGGAATGACCAAAAGTGAGATAATGTGGAATGCCTTTGGCATTTGATCAGTCTACATCAGCTGGAGAAGGAAAAGAGGTAAGAAAGCTTATGGAATTCTATGTACATGCATTAATCTGATTAAGGATGAAAGAGTTGTACAAGAACTACAAAATTTGATCAGATAGTATGAGATAGGTAGGATAGCTCCTCTGCTGAATAAATCAGTACATCAAGTATCCAGAAAGAGAAGGAAAAATAAGGAACTACACCTTAACTCTCATATTGGAGATTATTGCATAGATTATGTGGTCCTCGACTTAGGGTCAGAAGTCAATGTTATGACGAAGCAGACCTGGGAGCTGATGGGAAAACCTAAGTTAATTTACTCCCCTATCAGGCTTAGGATGGATAATCAGCAAGTAGTAAGCCCCTTTGGAAGACTGAAGCATGTACCTATGGACATCGACAAGGTAAGGACATTTGCGTATTTCGAGGTGATTGAGATAGTTGATGATAGCTTTCCTTATCCTGCGTTGTTAGGAACTAATTGGGCTTTCAATAATTCTATTGTTGTTGACTTAAAGAAAATAAGAATGACATTTGAAGGTGATGGCCTTAGGTTCATTTCACCTTTGGATCCTGATGAAGGTCGTAGATACACAGAACCCATCAGAGAAGAAGACTGTGCTTATGAACTAGAGAATATATATAAATTGGCAGCAAGACAACAAGATTACATTAATCCTACAACAGATGGGAACTTAAGTTGGCGAAGTGACAACGCATGCTCATCATATTTGGAAGAAGCACTAGAGAACTGGTAGAACAAAATGTATGAAGTTTCTATGAGAATGTGTGCTAGATTGACCAGGGAAGTTCATTGGATTGGCACAGAAGTAAGCAATCTTCCCACATTTGATTTTTTAAATCGTTTAGAAACATTCTTATCAGAATTTGAAGAAATTGTACCAGTACAAAAATGACTGTTGGCACTGGATGAATCTTTAAAAGCAATGCCAACAAGATGGTGGGGAACACATAAGAAGAACATTGCAGACTGGGTGCAATGTCACACTTTGATGACAGTCCCCTTTTTAGAACAAGTCGAAGGGTGAAAAGTTCAATACACGGGTGAGAATTGTCCGAAGGACCATGTGCGAAGTTGTGAGGAGGCCTGGAGCAACATCCCTCAAGAGTAGTGAGTGCATAAATTCATCAAAACTTTGGACAAAACGCCTATTAATTGGTGTTTTCAAGAAGAACTGTGCCTCACCACTTCAGATTGGTACAGTATGACTCAGAAATTTGTAGCTACATTTTTATTTGAAATTTAGTACCCCTTAGTAGATCAAGCATTACAAGTTGTAAGACAGAAAGTCTTTGAGGAGGCACCTAACCTCCCTTTGGAGCAAGAATAATATGAATGGACTACACCACTTCAGAAATTGCAAGGTTGCTACAATATCAATGTTGATGAAGACGATGATCCTAGGAATGTGAACATCACAGAGACAGAAGGACAAAGAGACATAGAGGGACCAAGAGTGAAACTACCTTTTATTGGATAGCCAATAAAAATCAAGAAAGTTAATATTGAAACAGGGCAAGCACCTAAGCTTGCAAACGTTGGAGATTATTGGGATGATGCCACTATTGACAAGATCACATAACTATTGCATGAGTATCAGGACTTGTTTCCAACCAAGTTCACCGACATGAAGGGCATTAAAGGGCCCATGGGAGAGATGAAGATACCCTTGAAACCAGATGCAAGGCCAGTCAAGCAGAGACCTTACAGATTGAATCCCAAATATAAGCAAAAAGTCAAGATTGAATTAGATAGAATGTTGGAAGCAGGAATCATAGGACCTGTTGAAGAGTCGGAATGGATTAGCCCTATGGTAGTCCAAGATAAGAAGACATGAGATATCAGAATCCGTGTAGACTTGAGGAAATTGAATGATGCATGTTTACATTATCCATTCCCTACATTGTTTACTAACAAAGTGTTGGATAATGTGGGAGGACAGGAAGTTTACTCCTTCACGGATGGTTTTTCAGGTTATCACCTGATCATGATTGCTAAGGAAGATCACCATAAGACCAAATTTGCAATAGAATGGGGATCCTACCAATACACAGTGATGCCTTTCAGACTGAAGAATGCACCAACCATCTTTTCTAGGGTGGTGGTCGAAGCATTCAAGGAATTTTTACATAAATTTCTGGAAGCATATTTTGATGATTGGACTGTTTTAAGCTTATTGCAAAATCATATTGAATGTTTAAAAATAATGTTGGATAAGTGCAGGCAATGTCAGATTTCCCTAAACGTGAATAAGTGCATCTTATTTTCATCCTTTGGAGTGCTACTAGGCCATATTGTGTGTAAGCAGGGGTTGTTGGTATATCCTTCCAAGATTTCCATCATTGTTGATCTACCTCCTACTACTTCAGTAAGACAGCTATGCACTGCGCTGGGACATATAGGATACTATAGAAATTTCATCAAGGGTTGTGCACAGATATCAACACCTATGGAGAAGTTATTAAAGAAATATTGTCAGTTCCAATGGTCATAGGATTGTCAACAGAGCTTCGACACACTAAAACAAAAAATGGGCACTGCGCCCAGTCTAGTTTTCCTAGATTGGAGTAAGGAATTCCATGTGCATGTCGATGCATCATCTATTGCAGTAGGAGTAGTGTTAGCACAACCAGGAGCATGAGATATTGACCATATGTTAGCCTTTGCTAGCAAGAAGCTCTCTATAGCTGAGATAAATTACACTACCACTGAAAGAGAAGGTTTAGCCATGGTGTATGTGTTGCAAAAGTTTCGTCGCTACTTTTTGGGAGGACACTTTAATATGTTCAATGATCACTCTGCGTTGAAATACCTAGTCAACAAGCCATTGTTGGGGGGAAGAATATGAATATGGCTACTGTTATTCCAGGAATATGATTTTGAGATTGTGGTCAAGCCAGGAAGAATGAACAACGGTCCTGATCACTTCTCTAG
This sequence comes from Picea engelmannii, assembly GCA_009831015.1. Taxonomy (NCBI): domain Eukaryota; kingdom Viridiplantae; phylum Streptophyta; class Pinopsida; order Pinales; family Pinaceae; genus Picea; species Picea engelmannii. The sequence goes on along the minus strand of ML786225.1, from coordinate 24,366 downwards.
GTTAGAACATGGAGAGGAACCTACCAGTTTGGAGGATACACTACCAAATGCAGAGTTGTTGGCCATTAGAAAGGTTGATGATCACTTCGTCGAGATAGTTCAGTTCTTGTCAACGGGAATGGCACCTCACAAATATACAATCATTCAGAAGAAACAACTGGTAGTTCGAGATGCAGACTTTTCACTTATAGTTGGAAAACTATATAAGATGGGACCTAATGAGTTCCTGAGGAGATGCATTATGGAGGTAGAAAGAACACTGATTCTGGCAGAAGCACATGAAGGCATTGAAGGAGGACACTATGTAGGGAAAGAAACAACGCAGAAGGCTCTTAGAGATGGCCTCTGGTGGCCCACTTTACACAAAGATGCTAAGGAATACTACAGAGCCTGCGATGTATGCCAAAGAGTTGGTCAACCTTCTAGAAGAGATGAGATGCCTTTAGCACCTCAGCTAACTTTGCATGCATTTGAGAAATGGGCAATTGATTTTGATGGAGCTATCAACCCACCAGGAAAGCGCACAAGAGCTAGATACATCATCACTGTGACTGAGTATTTGACCAGATGGGCAGAAGCAAGAGCAATTAAGGACTATAGTACAAATACAGCTGCACAATTCATATTTGATGATATCATAACCAGATTTTGATGCCCGAAGATCCTTATGAGTGATCAAGGTAAACATTTTATTAATAAGACTATTGAAACCTTGACTCAGGAATTTGAAGTCCACCATCAGAAGATCACTCCATACCATCCCCAAGCGAATGGTACAGTTTAAGATTTCAATAAGATCTTGGAGACAACGCTGACAAACATTTGTAGTGTGAACATAGATGATTGGGATTTGAGAGTACCAACAGTATTATGGGCCTATAGAACCACTTGCAAGAAGCTGACAATGTAGATTCCATTTAAGTTGGTTTATGGTCTAGAAGCAGTTGTACCTATGGAATATTTATTTCCTAGCTTAAGAATTGCAACATTTAAAGATATGGATGACACAGGCACTGTGTAAGACAGACTTGCACAGTTGGTAGAACTGGAAGAAGACATATTCATTGTAGGATTTGGCCAGCAGATACAGAAGGAACGAGAAAAGGCCTACCATGACAGACATATCAAGAAGAAATAATTTAAACAAAGAGATCTAGTATTGGTATACGACAATAAGTTCATGAAGCATCCAAGGAAGTTTAGGACACATTGGCCCCATCCATATGAGGTTTCCTACGTTACAGAAGGAGGAGTTGAACAGTTGAAGACTTTGAAGGGAGAATGGAAGGAAGGTTTGGTAAATGGGAGCTGGTTGAAATTGTACTACGACAATTAACTGCCTCGTAGCTCTCGGTAAAAGAATAAGAAGAAGGTTCTAGGTACCAGGTGTAGTTGAAATTGGGTACCAGACACAGAAAAGACAGTCTCCACAAGGAAGGGAGGAACAAAACAGAGAGCACAGGCTTCTTTGCGCAGTCTGAAGTTAAAGTGAAACAAAAGGTTCAGACCTGAAGTGCCTTGGGACGAGTCATAGGTGAGTGGTGGGGGCCTGTTGGCCCTTGGTTATGGAATAAAGTGAATATTAAGGAAGTAAGGCGAAGCACGGACTACGTGGAAGGCACATTGACTGATATTGGGTCGAAGTGGTCAAAGAAGAAGAAAAGAAGGAGCGAAGTAAGGGAAAGATAGTCGTTGAACTAGAAGATCGAGGATGATAGATCAGAAAGGAAGATAGATCGTGCACAACTCAGCAAGTGGAAGAATACATCAACGAGTTCTTTGGAGCACCTCACGGGAAAGAAGGAAAGATAGGTTGGCAAAGCTTGGGAAGTACGGGTCAAGTTGACCTAGGGTTTTAGACACCTAGGGTTTTGGATATAGGGTTTTGACACCTAGATGTTGGTCATTGTAATTTATAAATAAAGGTCTAGAGGACATGAGATGGGTTGTTTTCGTTATTGTGGATGATCATTGTTGTTGATACTATTGTGTATTGAGAGAGAGAGAGAAGTGTTGTGTGTGAGAGCATTATGTATTGTAAAGATCTTCAGCTGGGTGAAAAGATCAACCCTACAACTGGGTGCGCAGGAAGGGGAGATAGAGAAGAGAGAGAGATCTGCAATCTAAGTGTGTAGATAGAACTGTATGTTTTCACATAATATATCAAGAAATGCAGTTCTATGGATGTAGCCCTAGGGAGAGAGTGAACCACATATGTCTTGATTTTCTGTGCGATTGATGTTGTGTTCTTTCGATTTCTATTATTCTATTATTGTATCATTGTGTTAGATCTGATACATAGCTCACGTAGTAGGCCTAAGGGAGATAAAGAATAACTAGATCTCTATGTGTTGTTCCTTTGAGTCCACTTGCATTTCCTCTGGCTGTAGACACCTGTGTCCTGTAACCCCCTATCGCTACTTCGAGTGAGATAGCATCTATTTCACAACTGTTGTTGAAGGGCCAGTAGTTGGGGCTTTGTTGGTGCATTGTTGAAGCATTTAACTCTGGTTCTACCCCTGTTCCAACAATTCACAACTTCAAACTACGGAGTTTTGGTGATGAGTTAAATCACTCACAAGTTGTGGTTCCGCAACCATCCTTGATCGTTGATCTTCTTCGAGAATCTTCACAACCTTTGGATCACTTTAAGTGGAAGGATAGGATAAGTGAGGATAAACGATTGATAATTTGATTATCCAAATACCCGTCAACCGTCGGATCAAACCCAAATTTCTGTTAGCCATCAGATCATTTTAAAGTGGAAGGATAGGACAAGCGAGGTAAAATATCTGAGATCTCATTTATACGAATTTTCGTCTGTCGTTGGATCATTATAAGTGGAAGGACAGGATAATATAGAAGAGTTGGATCGCAGATAGATCGAGCCATCGATCCAAGATCATGATCGACGAACAACATTTAGTTCAGGTATAAATATGCAAGGAGGTTAAGCTCCGAAAAAATCTCACTTCAGATTTTTCAGTTTGAGATTTGAAAAACCCGAAGCCTGGAGAGCCGAAAATCTGAAATTAATAAGGACCATAAGATCTGGAGAACATACGATGACCATTAGATCAGGGAGATATACGTCAACAGATTATGTCAGCAACCCTCATCCAAAAGGACATGTGGCAGACTACGTCGGCAAAGGACATATGGGAGATCATGTCAGGAAGGATATGTGGTTGACCACGTCACCAAACCATGTCGGCAAGGACACGAGTCATCTGATCTGAAAGATCACTTCGGATGTATTCTCAACTATTGATCATAGTACAGTGGAAGGATAGTGTAAGTTTGAAAAGTTGAAACACTGAAGTTTCGAAGGGTGAAGTTTCGACAACCATCCATCTCAATGTTTGATTAAGTCCTAGCTGTCGGATTGAACAATGAAAGGATGAGTGTAAGAATCAAATATGACCTTTGATTTGTTTTCGTGAAATAAACCGTCTGATCTGGTTGAAAGGTCAAATACCTGAAGGAGATGAGGATCATCGATCTATAGGAGGACACACGTCAACAGATCATGTACTCTGGTTGGAACACTCCAGGAAGGAAGAAAGTTAAGAGTTGAGATTCCCGAACCCTGAAAACCCAAACTGAATCTCAATCATTCAATTCAAGAAGACCACGTGTCAATAGATTGTGAACTCTAGGTGGAAGGACTGTGAAGAAAGTGGAGTTTTAGAATCGAGACTCCCGAATCCTGAAAGGTGAAATCGATCTCGTCCGTCGTTTTGGAGGGCCACATGTCACTTGGTCATTAAGACTAAGGATCACGAGTGGACGGAGGAAAGAAGGCAGGAAAGGAAAATAGATCGAAGTCATTGATCGAAGGAGCACCATCAAGATCATGAGATCGACGGTCCCATCGCATTACGGGGTCAGAACATGCTCGGGTCTTAATTTTTTGTGAGCGAGCCACAATTGAAACCATGGTTTTTGAGAAAGGACGCATGGAGGCTCGTAGTGAATTGCGGGGTGAAAAGCGGGTTTCCCTCAAGCCATCCTTGGACACACCCGCAATCGCGTGGTCACATGAGATCATTTCCCAAGGTCATATCGAGAAATGGGGCTAGCACTCACTAGACCCAAATCGGGAATCGTCCTTTGAATAGGCATTTGGTCATAGCCATGGTCACATCAACAAAGGTTAAGGGAGGAACTAGCACGTCGCTAGGCTCCACCTTGGGATTTCAAGAGTTGGGAGAATCAAGGTGACTCGCAGCAGAAAATTCGAAATGTGAAGTCACGAAGTACCTTTTAGATAGGCGTATGATCACAGCTCGTGGTCACGTGAAAGGAATGAGCTTATCCAGAAAAGCTAGCGCCCACTGTGAAGTTTTCTCAGGAAGGGAAAAGATGCCAAAGGGATGAGCGCGCATAGGTTCTCTCTGTAACTGCCAGAATAGAGTGATTTTATCTGCCAAATAATTCGAAGAGCTTCAGTGTGATCACTAGAGGAGATGAAAATTCTCGAGGTAACTGCCAGTGGAATGAAGACTCATCATAGAGACAATTGACAGATGGAAAAGTGTTGAACATTGTAACTGCTAGAGAAGCCAGAGAATCTCAGGATAACACCTTCTAATGATGAATAGACTCAATATAATCACCAGAGAGGATGAAGAGTTGTGTGTATGATTTGGCAGAGGACTTGGCATGATAAATATACGCAGAATAGAGAAGAGATGTTTGCTTCTTCTGTTAGTTATTCATGCGGGTAGAAGGAGTCTATGCGCAAGAGATGAAGCACATAGAAGAGGCATAGCACAGAGAATGGAAATGGTGCACAAAGCATAAAACGAAGAAGAAAGACATAGAACATAAATGCATATATGAGAGTGGAAGAAAAATTTGAGGTGTGCATGCAAAGACAGAGCAGAAGAACAAAAATATCAAGAAGATGTGAGAAGGAAAACACTAATGCATGCAAAGCAGAGCAGTGTAGCAGAATAGTGATGAGACTGGTAAGTCATTGATAAATATTGTATCACTGTATTAAATTTCAATAACAAAGATTTATATCTTAGGGTGGTGCTAGGGAGGACTATTGTCCTCAGAGTTTCAAGTGGGTGCTTGAACACAGGGATTTGTAGCTTCCATCTGGTTGCAGCCAAAAAAACCAGGGTGGTAGGGTGGTGCAAGGGAGAACTGTTGTTCTCTATTATATAGGTTGTTGCATGTGTAACTAGAAGTTGATGCTTCCATTCAGTTGGTGTTGGAATACAAAGGGAGTTGGTGCTTCCTTCTAGTGGGTGCTAGAGAAACCATAGAGTTGGTGCTCTCAGCAAGTTGCTTCTTGTAAAACATAGGTGGTAGCCTCGAAAGGAGTTGGTGCTCATAAGAATGATAATGTACATAAAATATAGACTACTTTTCATATCAAGAAGAAGAGGTTTTCTCCCTTTATGGGTTTCCTAGGGAATATCTGTCTATGTGTATTTCATGTGTGTGATTGATGTTGAATACTCTATTGCTTACTTCCTTGAATTATTGTGATCATCATTGAGTGTTTTGTAATGAGCTTAAAATGGGCATAATTGTTTAAGAATAGTAACAACTAATTCACCCGCCCCCCTCTTAGTTGTATTAGTAATTCCAACAGGACTCTCTATAGATTAGTATATCATCAAAAAATACTAACACAAATTTTCAAAGGAAGGGCTTGAAAATGTAATTCATCAACCCTTGGAATGTGGAAGTTACATTCGTAAGGCCAAAAGACATGACCAAAAACTCATAATGGCCTTCATGAGTTCAGAATGTTGTTTTTGGCATATTTTCTTCCTTCATTCTAATCTGATGATACCGTGAATGAAGATCCAACTTTGTGAAGTAGATTGATCCATGTAGTTCATCTAAAAATTCAGCAATGATGGGAATGTGAAACTTATCTATAATATCGATCTTATTGAGATCTCTATAATCTGGACACATACGCCATGAGCCCTCTTCTTGAGTACCATTACCACCGCTATAGAGTAAGAAATTTGGCTAGGTCTAATAATTCCAGTATCTAACATTTCTTCAACCATACGCTCTATTCCACTCTTCTGGGCATAAGGGTATCTGTAAGGCCTGATGTTAGTTGGAACACTCCCATGAATTAGGTGAATAACATGACCATGATTGCGAGTGGGTGGAAGTGATCCGGATTTTATGAGCATAATGAAATGACTATAGATTATTAACAGGTTATTAACACAAAACAATAGAGATACAGTAAAACTGGTTTTCTATTCAATAACGAAATAAGTTGAAACTATAAAATGCAGTAGAAACAAGCTTGTTGGAATGGTGACGACTTATCTCTGAGAAGAGATGTGACGATTGCGCTCATTCGCAAGAACAAGATTACAATGAGGCTCTGAATGCATTTTTACAATAAACAGGAATTCCAAGAACCATAGACATACAAAACCTAACCCTAGGAGATGAAGCGCCAAAAGTCATGTGGGCCCCGTTTGGGTAAGTTAGTACATTAACTTCCTGGGGTCGTAACTTTTGCATACAATCTCTGTTTTAGGCGTATGATAACCCGTTGGAAAGGTATCATCGAGGAGGTTCACTTTTTGGCCTCAATAATGGATTTGACTATCATTTAGTTGGGTCGATCCCAAAAAACCTTCATTTAGGCCCTCAAAATGGCCCCGGAAGTTAAAACTGCTAAAAATAGTAAATTGCCAAAATTGCTAGAAAATTGTTTTGAGCCAGTTGGGAAAGGTGGGTGGCCACTGATATCCACCTAGATCAATCCTCCCTCCTTAGGAATCATTTATCTCCATTGCGTTGAGGTCCCCCATTAGATGAGGAATTTTTTGCTGAATCTGGCCCTGGGTGAGCCACTTGCCTTGGTGCAGGAGCTGTCCTGCTTTGACGACTCGATAAAGATGGATCCTTTGTTGTCGAGTGCACTTGATATGTGTGTCCACAATATGATCATTGGATGCATGTTGTAAGCAATGGGGGTTGAGCTCAGTTGTCAGTTGTTCTGCTACTTCTGAGGTGTCCAATAATGGTGGGAAATAAGGGTGAAGGAAATCCACGTTGAACACTGGGTGCAAGCCAAGGAAAGGAGGAAGGTTGAGATGAAAATCATTATCCCCCATGGCCTTGGTGATGGTGTATGACCCATAATGGAGTGGGCGAATATTTTTATGGGGTCCTGTAAGGTGTTCTTTCTACAAGTGCAACCAAAATTTGTTTCCCACCTGAAACTTATGTGGCACCCAATGTTGATCATGGCGCTTTTTGTACTTGTCATTAGACTTTTGTAGGATATATTGAACCTGTTGGTGGATTTGTTGGATCAACTCAATGAACCAGGTGGATTTTTTGGCTTCATTTGGAGCAGGAGATGAGTCAGTCGAGGTGACTGTAAGGGGAAGTGCAACATCTATGGGACCCAATGGTTGGAATCCCAACCCCACCTGAAAGGGGATGTGGTTGGTTGAGCTATGCAGGGATCGGTTGTAGCTATGCTGGACATAGGGAAGAATATCATCCCATGTGCGAGGGTGTTGTGAATTATACATGCGGAGGGTATGCACAATCATTCGATTTACGATCTCAGTTTGGCCATCTGTCTGTAGGTGGAAGGTCGTGGATTTGGTGAGCTTGGTGTCCAATAGTGAGCAGAGGCTCGACCAGAATGTGCTGAGAAATCGAATGTCCCGATATGAGACAATGGTTTGTGGGATTCCAAAATGTACCCAGACTCATTCAAAGAAGATCTTGGTAGTGGCCTCTGTTGTGATGTTAGTCTTGTAGGCAAACAAAATCGCCATCTTAGAAAAGCGATCAACAACCACAAAAATACAGTCATTTCCCCACTTGGTGGATGGGAGGATCGACATGTAGTCCATTGAGATGGATTCCCATGTCCTGTCAGGAGTAGGAAGAGGGGTGTACAGGCCATGTTTCTTAGTGGTCGGTTTGGCAATCGCGCAGGCAGTGTAGGACTTGATATACTTGCTGACCTCCTGTCAAAGTTTCGGCCAGTAGAAATTTTTTTGTAGCATATCCACTGTCTTTTCAAAGCCAAAGTGTCTTGCCACCCGACTGTAGTGGGCTTCCCAGATCAGCGTTGCTCACTCACTTGAGGGAACACATATATGGCCCAAATGACACAACAACCCATCTTGAATATGGAAATTATCGACAACTGCGTTTGCCTCCAACATTTGGTAGGTGGTGGTGAAGTCCGGGTATCTCTCATAGAGTTGGGGCCATCCATAGGTCTCATGGCCACAAGAGTCTAGCACCGTGGTGAGTTCTGCGACTGGCGGTCTGCTGAGGAAATCAGTGATGCAATTGGTGCTTCCTGTTTTATACATGATGTTGAGGTGGAATTGTTGAAAGTATGTGGACAAATTTTGATGGCGGTCATTTTGTAATTTTCCTTGTGTATGCATGAATTGCAGTGGCTTATGATTAGTGTGGATGACTGTCTCCTTCCCAAGAATGTAGTGTCTCCACTAGCGGCAGGCTTGCACAATGGAGTACATTTATTTTTCGCAAGTAGGGTACTTACGAACAAAATCTGATAGTGTCTCACTCTGATAGGCCACAAGGTGGTCGTGTTGAGTGAGAACAACACCCATAGCATAGTTGGAAGAATATGTCTCGATCTCAAAGGGTTGTTGTAGGTCTGGGAGTGAAATTACTGGGGCTGAGCACAAACACTACTTTAAATCATCAAATGCTTGTTGTTGGGACCATCTTGACGCAAATTTCGCCTTACCACCACCCCTGGTTATTTGGCTAAGGTCCCATGCAATATGGGAGAATCCCAACACGAACCTGTGGTAGAAATTGGCAAGGCCCAAGAAGATCCGGAGTTCGGTGAGTGTGGTTGGGGTTGGCCAGTCATGAATGACTTGGATCTTGGCTAGGTCCACATGTACGCCATGTTGATCAACGATGTAGCCCAGGTAATGGACCCTGTCCATGCCAAAGGAGCATTTTTCCAAGTTGGCGTATAGCTTGTGCTATCGTAAGGTGTGCAGAACCTACTGAATATGCTGCAAGTGTTCGGCCCAAGTCTTACTGTAAATGAGAATTTCATCAAGATACACCACTACAAAATTATTGGTGAATGGTCACAGGATATCATCCATCAAACTCATGAAAGTGGTTGGCGCATTTTCCAAACCAAAGGGCGTGACCAACCATTCAAAAAGGCCTTCCTTTGACTTGAAGGCGGTCTTCCATACATCTGTCTGTTCTATCAGGACCTGGTGGTAGCCAGACTTCAGATCAATCTTACTAAAGTATTTGTCCCCCGTGAGTTGATCAAGGAGGTCATCGATTTGGGGAATCGGGTATCGGTTTCTGAATGTGATTTTATTCAGAGCTTGGTAATCAATGCAGAGTCACCAAGTTCCATATTTCTTCTGTACCAACACGACTTGGCTCCCACAAGGTGATGAAATGGGATGGATGTCCCCCTTGTGGAGTAGCTCTTGGATTTGTCGCTTGATATCCTCATTCTCTAATAGAGAGCGACGATAGACTGGCCCATTGGGCAGCGGTGCACCGGGGGTCAAATCGATGGGGTGCCTGACCTAGCAGTGCAGAGGTACCACGGTAGGTGAGGAGAAGATATCCAAGTATTCTTCCACGACCTTGTCTACTTGCTTCTGCTATGTGGAGAGGTTGGTCGTAGAGACCCTAGTTGTGGTTGTGATCCTTCGCTTATTCTGAGAGTGAATCACGAAGAAGACAAACTTCCCCATCTGAGAGATGACCTTCCCGCATTGCTTAGCAGAGATCAAGGAAATAGCACTAGGTGGGACTGCCTCGAGTATCCTATACAATTTCCTGTTCAAAGTAATAATAACACTATGAGGCCTAGACTCATATACAGCATGACGTTTCCATAAATAAGTTTGGCCCAAAAGAACATCACAAACTTCAAGAGGAGTAACATCACACAATACCTCGTCTTTGAAGGGCTTGATGTTGTATGACAGTCGACACTGTATGCTGACGCAGAGATCGCTTCCTTGGCGGAGCCATACAATGGTGTAGGGTTGTGGGTGCGACATTGTCGGCAGGTCCAGCTACTTGATGACCTCTATTGAGATGAGGTTCTTTTGGCTACTGCTATCAAAGATGAAGTGCAGCAGGGTTCCTTTTACCCACATCTGTGAATGGAAGAGGCACTCTCCTTCTTTTGGATCATTTGGTTCACCAGGCTGGAACTTAGTGGTAGCAACAGTGGCACTGGGTTCCGCATCAATGATCTGTATTTCCCTTTCTGATTCTGGATTAGATTCATAATCTTCATCTAATTCAGAGGCTTTCACTTTGACCACCAACGATTGTTTTGCGCGACATTCAACAATGTTATGCCAAGGGCTCTTATGGAATTCACACCACTTCCCGATATCTTTCTTTGTCTTTCTGGTGTCCTTCTTTACTTCCAGCTTGGACTGGTTGTCCTGATACTTTCCATATTTTCTCTGTCCTTTGTTATATGGGTTGGTGCCGCCCTTTACTGGCTTTTTTTGTGCGGGGTTCCCAGGCCCAAATTGCCACGTCTTTTGTTTGAGCTTCTGCTCAATTTTGACAGCATATCAGTAGGCCGCACCCAAGGATGAGATGTCCAGAAATTCCATTTCGGTCTGGATGTATCTATGCAAACCACCACTGTACCTGAGCACCAGTTGTCACTATGAATCTTTGATATCCATCTTGGTGCGCAAGGTATGAAAGATATTTGTGAAATCTCACACTGCTTGGTCCCTTTCTTGACGCAATGTAGTCCATTTGGTATACATGTCATCATAACTTCCGACAGGGTAGTATTGTTCCTTAATAGAATCCCTGAAGGATTCCCAGGTGGTCATGACTATAAATAATGAGGGTTCTCTGTTTCCTTTTTCTCATAGAAAGTTTCCCACCAATCTTTGACATGGGGAATGACTTTGAGGAGCGCAAAAGTAATCTTTTATTTATCCGAAAAGTTATGGACAGAACAATACCCTTCTAGTAGATTCAACCATTTTTCTACAACATCTTCATCTATCCGACCTTCAAATATAGGAATTTCGAAGTTTATTTGTACCTTAAAGGGGGTAGCACCTCCGTTCGAAGAAGATGCGTCTCCTGTTGGTAGCTGCTGAAGGATTTGCGTGAAACTATCCATCATCTCGTTCCTCTGTTGTGTGAGAGATTCCTCAATCAATAGTTTGAAAGGATCTCTTGTCCCGTCATATTTATTTTCTCCTACCATGAGATGTCTCTTTGGCATGCGATATCTTTTTTCCTCAAGAGAAACAAGCTCGAGGCCCAACTCTTTGTACTCCGACCTCGTTGGAGACATGCATTAAGATGACAAGGAGCAAACTGCTCTGATACCACTGATCCAGATTTTATGAGAATAATGAAATGAATATAGATTATTAACAGGTTCTTAACACAAAATAACATAGATACAATAAAATTGGTTTTCTATTTAATAACGAAATAAGCTGAAACTGTAAAATGTAGCGAAAACAAGCTTGTTGGAATGGTGGCAGCTTATCTTTGAGAAGAGATGTGACGGTTGCACTCATTCATAAGAAGAAGATTAAAATGAGGCTCTGAAGGCATTTTTACAATAAACAACAATTCCAAAAACCCTAGACATCCAAAACCCTAACCCTAGGAGATGAAGCGTCAAAAGTCATGTGGGCCCCATTTGGGTAAGTCAGTACATTAACTTCTCGGGGTCGCAACTTTTGAATACGATCTTCGTTTTAGGTGTATGATAGCTCGTTGGAAAGGTATCATCAAGGAGATTCATTTTGGGGCCTCAATCATGCCTTGGGATATCATTGAGTTGGGTCGATCCCAAAAAACCTTCATTTAGGCCCTCAAAATGGCCCTAGAAGTTAAAACTGCTAAAAATAGTAAATTTCCAGAAAACTATTTTGAGCCAGTTGGAAAAGGTGGGTGGCCACTGATATCCACCTGGATCAATCCTCCCTCCTTGGGAAGCATTGGTCTCCATTGCGTTGAGGTCCCCCATCAGATGAGTAAATTTCTGCTGAATCTGGCCCTGGGTGAGCCATTTGCCTTGGTGCAGGAGCTGCCCTGCTTTGACGACTTGATAAAGCTGGATATTTTGTTGTAGAGTGTCCTTGATATGTGTGTCCACAATATGATCATTGGATGCCTGTTGTATGCAGTTGGGGTTGAGTTCAATTGGTGTCATTTGTTTTGCTACTTCTGAGGTGTCGAATAATGGTGGGAAATAAGGGCGAAGGAGATCCGCGTTGAACACTGGGTGCAGGCCAAGGAAAGGAGGAAGGTTGAGCTGAAAATCGTTATCCCCCATGGCCTTGGTGAAGGTGTATGGCCCATAGCGGAGTGGGAGAAGCTTTTGATGGGGTCCTGTAAGGTGTTCTTTCTGCAAGTGCAACCAAACTTTGTTGCCCACCTGAAACTTATGTGGCACCCGATGTTGATCATGGCACTGTTTGTACTTTTCATTGGACTTTTGTAGGATATCCTGAACCTGTTGGTGGATGTGCTCGATCCACTCAATGAACTGGGTGGATTTTTCAGCTTCAGTTGGAGAAGAAGATGAGTGAGTTGAGGTGACCGCAAGGGGAAGTGCAATATATATGGGACCCAATGGTTGGAATCCCAACCCCACCTGAAATGGGTTGTGGTCGGTTGAGCTATGCAGGGCGAGGTTGTAGCTATGTTGGACATAAGGAAGACTCTCATCCCATGTGCGAGGGTGCCATGAACTATACATGTGGAGGATATGCACAATCATTCGATTTATGACCTCAGTTTGGCCATCTGTCTGCGGGTGGAAGGTCGTGGATTTAATGAGCTTGGTGTCAACCAGTGACTAGAGGCTCGACCAGAATGTGCTAAGAAATCGATTGTCCCAATCTGAGACAATCGTTTGTGGGATTCCAAAATGTACCAAGACTTGTTCAAAGAAGAGCTTGGCAGTGGCCTTTGCTGTGATGTTCTTCTTGCAGGAAACCAAAATGGCCATCTTAGAAAAGCGATCAACAACCACAAAAACACAGTCGTTTCCCCGCTTGGTGGACGGGAGGCCTGACATGTAGTCCATTGAGATGGATTACCATGGCCTGTTAGGAGTAGGAAGAGGGGTGTATAGGCCCTGTTTCTTAGTGGTCGGTTTGGAAATCATGCAGGCAGTGCAAGACTTGATATACTTACTGACCTCCTATCAAAGTTTCGGCAAGTAGAAATGTTTTTGTAGCATCGCCATTGTCTTTTCGACGTCGAAGTGTCCTGCCACCCGACTGTAGTGGGCTTCCTAGATCATATTTTCTCGCTCGCTTGAGGGAACACAAATATGGCCTAGACGACACAACAACCCATCCTGAATATGGAAATTATCGACAATTGCATTTGCCCCCAACATTTGGTGGGTGGCGGCAAAGTCCGAGTCTGTCTCGTAGAGTTGGGGCCATCCAGAGGTCTCATGGCCACAAGATTATAGCATCGTGATGAGTGCCGCGACTGGCAGTCTACTGAGGCAATCAACGACGTGATTGGTGCTTCCTATTTTATACTTGATGTTGAGGTGGAATTTCTGCAAGTATATGGACCACTTTTGATGGCAGTCATTTTGCAATTTTCCTTGTGTCTACATGAACTGCAGTGGCTTATGATCATTGTGGATGACTGTCTCCTTCCCAAGAATGTAGTGTCTCCACTGGCGGCAGACTTGCAAAATGGAGTATATTTCTTTGTCGTAAGTAGGGTACTTATGGACAACATTTGATATTGTCTCACTATGATAGGCCATAGGGTGGCTGTGCTGAGTGAGAACGGCACCCACAACATAGTAGGAAGCATCTGTCTTGATCTTAAAGGGTTTTTGTAGGTCTGGCAATGAAAGTTCTAGGGTTGAGCACAAACGTTGCTTCAAATCATTGAATGCTTGTTGTTGGGACCATCCCCATGCAAATTTCTCCTTACCAAAACCCTTGGTTATTTGGCTGAGGGCCCATGCAATATGGGAGAATCCCAACACAAACCTGCAGTAGAAATTGGCAAGGCCCAAGAAGCTCCAGAGCTTGGTGAGTGTGGTTGGGGCTGGCCAGTCATGGATGACTTGGATCTTGGCTGGGTCCACATGTACGCCATGATGATCAACAATGTATCCCAGGTAATGGACCCTCTCCATGCTGAAGGAGCATTTTTCCAATTTGGTGTATAGCTTGTGCTGTCGCAGGGTGTGCAGAACCTGCTGAATATGCTGCAAGTGTTCGGCCCAAGTCTTGCTGTAAATGAGAATTTCATCAAGATACACCACTACAAAATTATTGTTGAATGGTTGCAAGATATCATTTATCAACCTCATGAAAGTGGATGGCGCATTTGTCAAACCAAAGGGCATGACCAACCATTCAAAAAGGCCTTCCTTTGACTTGAAGGCGGTCTTCCATACATTTGTCTGTTCTATCGGGACCTGGTGGTAGCCAGACTTTAGATCAATCTTACTGAAGTATTTGGCCCCCACGAGTTGATTAAGGAGGTCGTCGATTTGGGGAATCGGATACTAGTTTCTCACTGTGATTTTATTTAGAGCCCGATAATCAATGCATAGTCGCCAGGTTCCATCTTTCTTTTGTACCAGCATGATTGTGCTCCTGCAAGGTGATGAGATGGGATAGATGTGCCCTTGTGGAGCAGCTCTTGGATCTGTCGCTTGATCTCCTCATTCTCTAACAGAGAGTGACGATAGACTATCCCATTGGGCAGTGGTGCGCTGGGGGTCATATCAATGGGGTGTTGGACCTGGTAGTGCAGAGGTACCTCGGTAGGTGAGGAGAAGATATCCGAGTATTCTTCCATGACCTTGTCTAATTGCTTCTATTGTGTAGAGAGGTCAGTTGTAGAGAACCTGAATGTGGTTGTGATCCTTCAATTATTCTGAGAGCGAATCACAAAGAATACAAACTTCCCCATCTCAGAGATGACCTTCCTGCATTGCTTACCAGAGATCAAGGAAATAGCACTAGGTGGGACTGCCTTGGGTATCTTGTACAATTTCCTGTTCAAAGTAATAATAACACTACGAGGCCTAGACTCATATACAACATGATGTTTCCATAAATAAGGTTGGCCCAAAAGAACATCACAAACTTCAAGAGGATAAACATCACACAATACCTAATCTTTGAAGGGATTGATGTCATATGACAGTCGACATTGTTGGCTGACGCAGAGATCACTTCTTTGGCAGAGCCATCCAATGGTGTAGGGTTGTGGGTGTCGCGTTGTCGGCAGGGCCATCCGCTTGACAACCTCTGCTAAGATGAGGTTCTTCTGGCTATCTCTATCAATGATGAAGTGCTGGGAGGTTCCTTTTACCCACATCTTTGAATGGAAGAGGCGCTCTCCTTCTTCTGGATCGTCTGGTTCACCAGGTTGGAGCTTGGTGGTAGAAATAGTGGCACTGGGTTCTGCATCAATGATTTGTCTTCCCCTTTCTGGTGCTGGCTCAGAGTCAGAATCCGCATCTGATTCAAAGGCTTTCACTTCGGCCACCAACGACTTCTTTGAGTGACAATCAACAGTGTTATGCCAAGGGCTCTTATGGAAGTCGCACAACTTCCTGGTATCTTTCTTTGTCTTTCCGGTGTCCTTCTTTATTTGCAAATTGGACTAGTTGTCCTGATACTATCCATCTTTGCTCTGTCCTTTTTTCTGTGGGTTGGTGCCACCCTTTACTGGCTTTTGTTGTGTGAGGTTCCCAGGCCCAAATTGTCACATCTTTTGTTTGAGCTTCTGCTCGATTTTGAAGGCATATCAGTAGGCCGCACCCAAGGATGATATGTCCAGAAATTCCATTTCGGTATGGATGTATATATGCATAGCACCATGGTACTTAAGCACCATATTTCACTCTGAATCTTTTATACCCATCTTGGTGCGCAAGGTATGGAAGATATTTGTGAAATATGACACTGCTTGGTCCCTTTCTTGCCGCAGTGTAGTCCATTTGGTATACAGGTCATCATAACTTTCAACAAGGTAGTATTGTTCCTTAATATCATCCCGGAAGGATTCCCAGGTGGACGTGACTATAAATAATGAGGATTCCTGTGTTTCCTTTTGCTCACGGAAAGTTTCCCACCAATCTTTGACATGGGGAACGACTTTGAGGAGCGCAAAAGTAATCTTTTATTTATCCGAAAAGTTATGGACAGAAAAATACCCTTCTAGTAGATTCAACCATTTGTCTACAACATTTGCATCTATCTGACCTTCAAATATAGGAATATAAAACTTTATTTGTACCTTTAAGGGGGCGGCTCCTCTTCTCGAAGAAGATGCATCGCCTGTTGGTAGCTGCCAAAGGATTTGTGCGAAACTATCCATCAACTCGTTCCTCTGTTGCGTGAGGGCTTCCTCAATCAATAGTTTCAAAGGATATCATGTCCCATCATCTTTCTTTTCTACTTCCATGAGAGGTCTCTTGGGCGTGCGAGAGATTTTGTCCTCAAGAGAAACAAGCTCGAGACCCAACTCTTTGTACTCTGACCTCGTTGGGGACATGCATTAAGACGACAAGGAGCAGACCGCTCTGATACCACTGATCCAGATTTTATGAGCAAAACGAAATGACTACAGATTATTAACAGGTTCTTAACAGAAAATAACAGAGATACAATAAAATTGGTTTTCTATTCAATAATGAAATAAGTTGAAACTGTAAAATGCAGCGGAAACAAGCTTGTTGGAATGGTGGCATCTTATCTCTGAGAAGAGATGTGACGGTTGCGCTCATTCGCAAGAAGAATATTACAATGAGGCTCTGAAGGCCTTTTTACAATAAACAAGAATTCCAAAAACCCTAGACATCCAAAAACCTAACCCTAGGATATGAAGCGTCAAAAGTCATGTGGGCCCCGTTCGGGTAATTTAGTACATTAACTTCCCAGGGTCGTAACTTTTGCATACGATCTCTGCTTTAGGCGTATGATAGCCCTTTGGAAAGGTATCGTCGAGGAGATTCATTTTGGGGCTTCAATCATGCCTTTGGCTATCATTGATTTGGGTCTATCCCAAAAAACATTCATTTAGGCCCTCAAAATGGACCCGGAAGTTCAAACTGCTAAAAATAGTAAATTGCCAAAATTGCTAGAAAATTGTTTTGAGCCAGTTGAAAAAGGTGGGTGGCCACTGTTGGTTGTGGAGCCTGATTATCTTCCTGATTTATAGGTCTTTTACTTTCAGCTGTGTTTATACCCCATGAAGTATTTACACCCCAAAAGTATGTACACTCTTCCACGCGGGGGAGTGCAGAGGGGGTACCCCCTCTGCGGGGTCCGGGAGGCCTATCCCCCTAGCTGGGGGGTCTGGGGGCAAGAGGGCCCCCAGCGGGGATTCAGGGGTGAATCCCCCAAAGAAAAAATTGCCTTGTAAAAGTATATTTTAATTTCATTGTAAATCTGGACCGTTCATTATAAGGTCGCAGATCTAACGGTAGAGATTATGTTAGGGTTTTTTTCCCTAGAAGGCAACCCTCTTTTATGAGGGAAATGTATCGCGACTGTGGATGGTGGTGAATATTGTATTTTGAGAGAGGAGATTGTGAGAGAAAGAAGAGGAAGTTACAACAGGTTTTGTGATCCGGATTTATGTAGGAACACAATGAAATACAGAAATACACATAAACGCAGAGATGCAGCAGAAATAAGACTTCATTTCATTAATAACAAATGATTGAAATATGTTTACAGACAAAATGGAAATAAACTAGCTAGGGTGCTGGTAGCTTATCTCTGAGAAGAGATGTGGTTGCTACTCGCATCCGTGAGAAGATGATTACAATGAGGCTCTGAAGGCCCTTTTACAATAAACAGGAATGCCAAAAGTCTTAAACATCCAAAAACCTAACCCTGGGAGATGAAGTGCCAAAAGTCATGTGGGCCCCGTTTGGGTAAGTTGGTGCATCAACTTCCCGGGGTCGTAACTTTTGCATACGATCTCCGTTTTAGGCGTATGATAGCTCGTTGGAAAT